>MU228194.1:73626-130783 GCA_018584345.1 Thuja plicata | reverse complement strand
TCCAAGAATTACAAACTCTGCATATTATCTCTCACAATGAGTTACAAATTCTCTTTGCCTCTGTCAAGAACTTAGAACAAGTTACAAAACCTCAAGCCAAAGGGAAGAAGAACTGGCGACAATGAGTATTCAACTCATATTTATACAATTTAGCCAACTGCATTTTTTGGGGAGCAAAATATCAGGGGTCGGATGCAGAGAAAAAGGCCAACTTTGGGACCTCCAAACAAGTGGAAAAGGTGCGGAAAAGGCTGCAACAGCCATGCCTTATCAATTTTGTCATAATGGCCACTTGTAGAGGCATCCTTATCTCTCTAGAAGAGTCACAAAAGTCTCTGATTTGCAATAACTCTTCTGCAGCCCCAAAAATGCATCCTCTGACCTTTTCAAAGCTGATCCTTCCAGCGTCTGAGAAAATATCTGATTTAGATCGTCTGAGAACAATCTGATCTTTCCCCTTGTTTACGTTTTAAACTCTGTGAAAATCGCAGACTTATACATATCTTTACCCAGAAATCAGCAGAAATCGGCAAATAGCACCCTCTCATTCGTTCTGCAAATCATTTCCAACTTGACTGTCTTATTTCTGCTCTCTGCGAGTGAGCGACGAGCCTTCTTTAAACTTCATTTCATGTCAGTCGCATACTCGCAGTCTTTTATGCTCTGATGCTGTCCTCTACGCGAGTGAGCGATGCTATCTTTCCTTTTCATTTATTCTTTCATCGCACAGTCGCACAACTTTTACTTTAGCTTTTACCTCATGCGCGAGTGAGCGACCCTTCCTGTTCTTCAACTCGTCGCACACTCACTCAGCCTTTTACGCCGCTTCCATTTTGTGCGCGAGTGGGCGATGTCATCTGCTTTCTAACTGGTCGCCAACTCGCGAGCCTGAGAAACTTACTCTGCCACTGACTGCGAGTGCGCGACATCCTTCCTCTTTTGCTCGTCGCATACTCGCAAGTCCTTTTTCATTTATCTGATTTGCTCGACGACTGAGCGACACCTTTGCTTTTTTGTTTGTCGCACACTTGCGACCCCTCTTTCTTTCAACTGCATTGACTGGCGACTGCGCGACGAGTCCCTGTCTTTCTTCAGTCGCCAAGTCGCGAGCTGTATTCCTTTCATCTGAAAACATTAGCGAGTAAGCGACACATTGAACGGTCCTTCAGTCGCTCTGTCGCGGACCTTTACTTTTCTTTAAAAACACCTGCGCGACTGAGCGATGCATCCTCATATTAATACTTTATGTCTTCGTCACGCACTCGCACTGCAAAATACACATAAGTTAGAACCTATGCGAGTGGGCGACCTTCAAAACAGGATCTCATCGCGCAGTCGCGCAACCTAAAACATTGACATGAAACAGTGAGCGGGTGTGCGACTGCTTAATTTTCAACATGACTCGCTCGGTCACACAACATAATATAACTTGACATGAGTTCATCGCGACTGCGCATTCCCTCTAAAAACAACTCATCGCCCACTCGCGGGATTAAAGACTTTGACTTAAGCTGATCGCGATTGCGCGATGATCTCCTATTGCAGCTTGTCACCAACTCGCGCGACTTAAAGACAGTGCCAAAAAACCGACGCGACAAGGCGATAAACATTGAAACACATGCATTGAGTGAGTAAAAAGTAATTTTGAAATAAAACGCGCCAAGACCTAGGATTTAAAATGCAACGTTTAATACTTGGATTAGCCTAGGGTTTTCAAGGTTTTATAAATTTGGTTAAGTGTAGACTTGAAAACCTGAAAACATGATAGAGGATAGACAGACAAAACAAGAAGGATGATTTAGACATGCCAGAATGCAAAGAGCAGGACAAGGAACAAGGAAAACTGGTAAAACAAGAAATAGCACCAACAGATTCTCCGGTCTTTCTGGAAGGACCTCGAAGCCATGATCTGCACTTTGAAATCCTTTATCATGATCTTCATACCTGATATGTTTCATTTTTTCTAGGATGCAATCAGTTAGAAAAAATGAGAAACAGTGATGTCCCCTTCTAGCTAGTGACATCATTCTAGTCAGTGATTAGCCTATCAGTGGACCCTCGTAGGCTAGTAGGCATGGATAGGGGGTCTTTTCAAGAATAGTGAAGGTGTGGCTTTTTGATGGTTCAGTATTGGCAGAGCTCAGTGTTTTCAATTGGCTTAAGAGATTATTTTAGCTTAGTTATATGGATTTTGCTATTTTTAGCAAAGGTTTCTATATTTGGGTTTATTTTTGATCCATAGAGATGGACCCCGACTATTTTTGGAAATGCATTTTGGTCACATGGAGAATTATTTCACCAACTCCGGTTTCAGATAGTTTAGCCAGGTTCACAATATCAAGGGAGTTATTGCATTTTCAGTGACTAAGTGTTTAATGAAGGAATAACGATTTAATATTAAGTTATAATATAACTTTATATTAAATTACTTAAGTGATGGGTTTAGGCTTCAAAAAAGGGGGCCAAGATTAAAATATTAATTTATGGGCATGTTTCCTAAGTCCAAATTAATTAATTAAATGTCACTTTTAAGTTTATTACATTAAAAGTGAATTATATGGAGAAAATTGCAAGCTTGCTTTTCTGGTGCGATTTTGGACTTGGAGGAAATAAAAAGGCTTGGCGTGAGTTGAGAAGGCATCCATTTTCATTTTGAAGAATTAAAATTTGTTTCCTCTTGAGCTCTGAGAAGGGTTTGATAGTTTCAGCCATTGGAGAACGTAATTTCTTCTGTGTTCGTCATTTGAGCTAGTGAAATACCTGGTGAATTTGATAATCAGAGGGATTCTCATTTAGAGATTCTATTTGCACTTCAGCATAGGGTTTCAGTAGTTGCAGCACAAGCTCATAAGATACATCGGGATCAGAATACAGGTGTTGGTTAGTTACATCAATGTAGTGACTTGCAGGCGTGGCTGGGAATACAGGAAAAGACGCTATTCATGCTAAAAACGCATTGGCTGGTTTAGTGCGATTTCTTCTGGAAAAAAATTCAGATTTTTATGCTTGTAAAACTCATTGTTGTTTATGTTTGGATTCCAGAACAATCTTCTTATATGTGGCGTTGCATATTAAAGAATAATAAATTTGCAGCAGTAGCTAGATTATCTTTTCAGTATTTTATTTCAGATTTGTATCTATTTTCTTTTTCATTCAAAACCCTTGCAAAAACAGAAAAAATCATAAAACATTCAAAGGAAAAACAATTCAGCAGTTAGAGCCTGTGAAGGGTTCTTACATGTGATGCCCATCTGTTCTTCCCTTAGTGCGTTCTCTCTTCTGAGTCATGAAGTGATCGAAATTAAGATGTTGCTTTACTTTAGGAGGTAAAGCATCTCACTCAGTATGCAATGCCAAAATGTCTTCAGTAAAGGAAGCCTCCTCGTCAAAAATGACAATGTCTACCTCTGGTCTCAAGAAGGTAGGACGCAAAGGCCTATCCTATGTACCTGTTAGATCTATCCTGGATATGTGTAAACTAGCTGAGACACTCCTACGATCTCTGTCCCTGCCCTGATCCCGAGGCAAGGTAAAACGCTGCAAGGTATCTGAAAGATTCTGCAAAACTATAGCCATCTGTTGTTGGCCAGCTGCCAACTCCTGGTGACTGCGAGCAATATTTCTGAATACTATAGTCGACTCTCTATCATCATCATTACTTGTATTATCTGGGATCCTGTCTCCCATATTTCCCTGTTCCATGTCACCAGGTGGTGGTGAATTACGGCCCCTACGGGTGTAATGATAACCCTGTCTGAACCTATCATCATTCATAATTCAAACCCAATTTTCCCTACAGGTTGGCAAGATATAAGCTTTGATACCACTGTAATGAGCCAAGATGGCTCTAATTCCAAAAAGTTATGAAAGAATTCTATATTCTGGAAAATGATTCTCTTCTTCAATTTTCAATAATATATATATTTTTTTGTTTTTTTCCAATACATTAAGGAATTGCAAATTCACCAAACAAATCAAATATTGCTGCTAAAATGATTAAGCCACAACTCATAAGACTGGAATGTATTGAAATAAGAAATGTTCATCATGTAGGTAACAACAATTACCATGCACCCCTACTTATGGCATTAATTCCTCCAAGCTTGGTCACCACGCGGTTTCACCATAATTAGACGCGGCAGGTTGTGAGCTGCTAAACAAAGCACACGGCTGGTAAATAAAGTGGTCACCCTCATACAGTTAACGTCCAGCGTTAACAAAGCTCCCCACACAGCAAGCTTGTAGCCCGTAATCAGACTACGACACACACAAATCTGCAGCAACTTACAAAGCATTCAATCCGCTGTAGAATCTGCACAATTCAGTGGACAGTGACGTCCAATTCAAAGTGTTGAAGAAACCAATTCAAATTTACAATTCGATCAGCAAGTATTTCAGGAACTCTCTCCCAATTCTCCCATTCACAAGTTTTTAAGAAAATGCATAAGATGGATTCTCAAGCTTTCAAAATCCTTTATATAAAAGTTGAATCTTCTTCTTGAAGGCTTAATTTTACATGTCTTCAATCATACTCTTCAAATAACTTAAAGGACTTCTTCCTTTCAACTTAGGATATGTGAAACAATAATTATATTCAACTTTAATAATAAAGTCTCATATAAACATAAGATATCATAATGATATTAATCATTAATGATATAACTTATAGCTCCACAATTAATTAAATAAGGAAGACTTAATCAATCACCTTGATCCAATTCTAAATCATACAGAACATTGAACACTGAAATCAACCATCCAAAAATAGAAAATGGCACGAGGTGACACCCAAAATAGTAAGTCCTGACCAGGACACCCTCAAAACAAAGCATTAGCCCACGAGGGTCGCAATGATGGGCTAACAATCCTGTCCCACTGACAACCCCATCACATTGGATTTGGGAATTGTTTTTTATCTCTTGGAGATACTGGGAAGCTTTCAACTTTCGAATTCACCCTTAAGGACGGAAACCCTTCTAGCTTAAAAGTGGATTGGACGTAGCCCTCGTTCATCAGCAGAGTGGATTCACTGCAGAGTTCACCATTGCACTTCCAGGTTCATGTTATCCGATCTCACTGTTACATACTGTATTTCAGATTGGATTTTCTTTTAATTCCATTGTTGTTGTATTGCTATTGTTGTTACCTGAATTTCCCATCCTGTCAAAATTTGGCTACAAGTGGAGTAAATGAAGCTCCCACAAGGGCAGAGCCCAGCTTGTATGTTTCTGCTTGGTAACAATAACAATTTATGACATTCATAAACTCACCTTTTTATTTACCCCAAATAGGACTATGCTGGCTGGAGTAACCAATTGCTTCAGCTGTAAACACTTACCAACATCATCCAATGATCCAATACCCTCAAAATGACCAATCATACTTCTGCTCAAATCTGAAATTGACATATTATGATCTGATTTCATCAAGATCAGCAACTTGAAAATTGAACAGCAGCTGCAAATTTGAAAATTTCTTACCAAGATAGGGAATGACAGCATTGTTTTGAAGAGTCTTTTTTAAAGATTAAAAAAACTGCCCAAAAAGTTTTCAATGAAAATTAATCCAATTGTCAATCAAGAGCACTTGTAACTCTGACTCTAAATTTACCAATAAAATCATGGCATGACTGATTGGAATGTTAACAAAAGCTCTACAACTAAAATTTTGATCTATAATCCTCCTTTAATCATAACTTTCATCATCAATAATCTCCAATAGATGGTATTGGTGACACCTTGTATGAAAACTTATCAATGAAGTAGCCTCACCATACCTATGTTGCACTACTCTGGTATTCATGCACACTTCTCCTAGAGAACTCTTGAAAGTGCTTGAGTCATCATCTCTAAGAAGAATGATTTCTAAACAACCAACCTTAAACTTGTGACGATTCTCATCTCTTTGGGATAAATTTGTAAATGCAAATTTTATCACCAAATTGTTTTTGTCCAAAGTAAAAAATTTACCATCTTGGGAGAATCTCTTCTCTAGCTCTATGAATTTACACTCGTGATGCACTCCCCAAGAACTATCAATTGATCAAACCTTGCACATTCTCTCCCTCTTTGGATTCTTTTTCATGACTTCACGAACAAATTCGTGTTCTTTTAAAGCTCATTGATTCCTTCAGTCAACTGCTTGACCGCCATGGTCCTTGTGCCATCTTCTTACTCCCTAGACATGGCTGGAATAGTTGACTGACTTTAAGCTTTGAATAGAGAAAAATGAGCTAGATGTGACCCTAGGTTGAGCTCATCAACCTCTTTTTTCTCTTGGTATGCATCCAAGGTCTTATCGAAAACTTAATAGCATGGTCCATATTTGAAAGAAAATGCAAATAGTCATATTTGATTACCTACAATGCTTCTTATATGTTTACAGATTTTAATCATTGAATTCATCCTTAAACCACTTTTTGTCTCTTCAACTTGAGCATTCAAAAGGAGTCCTTCAATGAAGTTGTGTGCGCTATCAACTCTTGTTAAAGTTTGCACAACCCTTTCTTCAATGATCATCAATTGATTCTTCAAAGCCTGTGTTTCTCTAGGCCTTTGATCAAAATCAGCATTACACAATAAATTTTCAGATTTTTCTTCAAAACAATGATTCTCAAAATCAGCTTCCCTTCTGTCATTCTCTTTGGAAATTTTCTGAGTTGAAGTTAGGACAACACTAAGCTCCAGCAAAGAATCATCAATTGCTTGTTCATATTTGTAATTTGGTGAAATAACACCTAGATCCCATGGTCTTTTGGATTGATTGTCTTGATCTCGAAATATAGGCTTATTATGCTCAACATGAATGGATGATTTCTTTAGCATATCACTTTCAAATTGTTTAGAATCAAACAAACATGATCTAAAACAAGAATTAGCTCTCTCATCATGAACATCCTCTCCATTGATTCTATTTGGAAATCATATCTTAGGAAATTCCCACTCATTTTTTTAACATTCATGAAGGAAATGTACTCATCGCTAATTGCTTATTTGAAAGAACATCCCTAAAGTCAGCATTCTCATTTCGAACCATCTTTTTTTCAGCCTCCCCTTCTATAATAGGTGCTTCATATGGTTCTTCTTCAATTAATCTTCCAATGGTATCTTCATGAAATTCATAGGTCTCATGGGAGTCAAAACTTTCAAAAAACTCATTCTAGAGATCAGCAATACAAGACTCTTGTTCAACAAACTTTTTTCTTCTTCAAAGGAAAATTTTGAAAATTCTCTCATTCTCAAATAGGGCCAAGAGACTAGGTCTTCAATGCCAATGGCCAAAAATCTATTCCAAGACACCTTCCGGCCAACAAAAGGAGAGTTTTTCAAATGCAAGGAAGAGAGATAAGTGCAAGAATGAACTCAAAAGAAAATCTTTGTTTTTATTCAAAGTAACTTGAGAGCCCAGCCACCGGTGCAAGGATGAAGAAGTGGAGTTGTTTGAGGTAAAAACGAAAGTTAAAAAAAAATAGAAGAGCCAAAAAAAGATGATAACAGACTAGGTGCTTAACTTCCCACAAAGCTCACACCATCCAACAATCACAATGCGACTAGCTCAACATAGACTTCTGGTACAACCAGCCTTGATTTTTCGGCATCACACTCTTCAATGTATTTCTTGCAATGGCGCTGAAAACAATACGAAAAAATACTCATGAAACCCTTATACCTGCAATGCACTTGTACAGCCAATTCTAAATGGCGTGGCCATCCACAAATAGCTCCACAAAATCGCCAAAAATCTTCAACAAGGCCTCACAAGATGTGTAGCTTCAAAGACATTAAACTCATCTTTGATTCGACACCAAATCTGAGACTCTAATTTGTAGCAATGGTGATCTCCTAATGGAACCACATCAATCTATGATGCAGAGAATTAATCACAAACCACAATCATCAAGGGTGCTACTGACCCTAGTCACAACTTTAAGGAGATCACTTAAACTTTCAACAAAATTTACTTCATAATAACTTGCTTCCACAAGACAATTAGATCATTAGGACCCCCAAGTCCCAAATCTAACTCAAGACCTTTAACCTGATTCAGTAAGGCATCTAACAAGATTAAATTGCTCTTCTCAACTTGACTTGACGCTTCATAAGCATTTCATCACATCCATTCTCCTCTAGCCATTAGTCTTCCTTCAACCTTCTCTTCACTTATTTCATACCACCACACCATCCACAAACATTGACTTTCATGATAAAACAGTGAGCTTCATCGTATCAGCCTTTACAAATCTGAACACGAAGAATGCACTCAGTCACAGTATAAAGAGAACATAACAACCTTGGTTAGAAAAGGTTTCACAACATCTTTCAATGTTTGAATACTCTTATTACAGTATGTTTTACATTTTCAATGATTTTACAAACTCCTCTGAGACTCAAAACCCTTAGATCCCTGTTTTGGACAGTCAGTCATGAATTTCTAATGACAGGACAGTGGTACAAAAAAAGACCCAATCTTGATTGTTTCAAAAAACTCTAAACATGGTAAGAAGTACCAAGGCCTCTAGACAACGTCTCCAATCCATTCCCACCTTTAATAGGCCATGATTCAATAATCCAATGCGTGAAACCTTTAACTGTACCTGTCATTCACAGTCAATCACATAGAATACAGATATAGAGTCTTCAAAAAACATGATCAAAACTCCATGTATCAGTTTCCCACTTTGGTATCCTTAGAAACACATCTAAACCAATTACTTTACCAATTTGAAGGACATTCGAGCGCTTAGATAAAGGGAAACACAGTTTTAAAACCCTCTGTTTAGCCTAGCAAGGGTTTGAATGTGTCAACACAAAATTCATCATAACTTGCAAAAAACTCCATAAAAATGTATGAGAGGGGATTAAAATTAAATCTTTTTCATTATACTAACTTACACAATCAAATACAAATTGAAATTACATCCTACATGAACGCTCAAGTCTCTGTAACAGTCACAGACCTCCAAAAACGTATGACAGTCAGAGGTTTCATTGGACATTACTTTAAAAATCCTCCTCCAAACTGTCAGCCACTCCTATTCTCGACCATACATTGGTTTATAAACTCTCAAAAACTCCCCAACTGTTGTAAACACCTCCTAGGACCAAACTCTTCCCTTTATATCATTTTTTTTGCAATTTTGCAACTTTTGTACATTTTAGCATTTTTTGACAAAACACTACAAAACCTTGCCAACTTGTTCTTGGACACCCCAAACATACAAAAATGAACTAAATAAGCCCAATAACAACCATTGCAACCCTTTCTGGACACTTTTCACCCTTTGACCACTTTTGACTCTATCAGGACCTTATAGGTCTATTTGGACAAATGGCTCTAATGGCCTTACACAATGAGTTATTTTGACTCAAATGGCCCTCAAGAGCTTACATAACATGGATAAAATATTACAAAAGAAGAACAAATGCAAATTAACCTTTATGAGACATTTCAAAGGCTAGGTGCTCCTGCACCAATCTAGCTAGGTATTTTCTTTCAAACTCAAAACTAGAAATCTAGATAGTTTTCACCATCAAAAGTTTGTGGAAGAACTTCAGGTTCAATCCAACAACATAAAAATGTTGTTTATATCCATATCCACAAACAAGCCCCAAGACCTCCTTCCATAGATTTTTTGGAGGGAATTTTCCATTTAACTTTTTACCCTTAGAAATACCTTTTTGAAATAATAGCATTTTATGTGAAAAGGCTCCCCTTATCTAAGCCTCCAACATTTAAAATACTTAATGACCTTTCCAATGAGCTATTACACCAAGTTTTCCTTTTAATTGTTTCTCAACATTAGTAAAATATTAATTAATAACTCGATAACTCACCAAGGTTGTGGAAAGCACTAAAACTATATTGGAATCAATTTTTGATCATACCAATGTGATTTTCAAATCTTGAAATGACAATTGGAGCCAACTATGACTTAGTAGAAATAGATTTCTCAAAGAAGTTCTGAGAGCACACAAAAGGTCAGAAACTAATTTTGAAAGAATCATTAGATTCACCAAAGCCATCTAAGCTCATTGTCATAAACCAAAGTCACCAATGACCAACCCTAAGCACTCCAAGAGGTTTGGAATTCTTCGCAACAAACCAAGAATTCTTCAAAAGAACTTTGAAACTAGCTTAAAACTCACAAATCAATATTTCTAAAACTTGGAGCATTACACCTAGCACATACCTATCATTTAAACCTATGAAGGATAAGTCATTATTTTTTATACCTTCATTTAAAGGGCATAACTCATGATTGGCGGTACCATAGGTTGGTCAGCTAGGGTCATAACATCATTGACACCTCTAATGAGTTCAACAAAGGATTGATTGTTTGATTTGAAAAAAAAGACTTTGAGACATTTCAAGCAATTGGCTTACTTGTGTAGTACAATTTTGAGGAAAATTATGTATAAAAATATCAAAAAGTTTCGGTGATGGTTCCTAATGTTTTCAGAAGGAGGATTATTGTTCTTCGTATGGAGGATCTATTGAAACCTCTCAAAAATTTGGTGAAGGCTTTTGAACCATCTTCTTTACAAGAGGCAATTAAAAGGACCTTGACATTAAAGACTTTTGTTCCCAAGAGATATTCCAATCAAAAACTCCTTCAAAGAAACCTTTTTAGAAAGGTATAACAGACTCTAAGACATTCTACTAGGAATTAGCAAGAAACCAAAAACAAATTGAAGTAGAATATTTTATGACCTACAAAGAGGAATCACATAGTTAAAGATACTCCACCAAAAAGGAGGAAGAAACTAAGATGAATTGAGATGGAAGATTTTATGCTTCACCAACAAAGAACCCAGGGAAACAAGACATAGATGTCTTGGTTGAGGATAAGAGCATTACATTGAGGTGGCTTTAGATGAACCTGTTAATGTTATGAACCAGAATAGCAGAGAAACAAAAGATTCTTAACACAAAACATGCAAGAATAGATGACACAAAAAAAAGGTAATATTTATCCTAGGAAAACCCTCCAACTTGAGGGGAAAAACCCAGCCACACAAGAAATGATGCTTTATTGATAAAATAATAGAGATCTATGTACAATGCTTCAAACTAAACCAACAATCCATCTACTACACACAGAACCAGAAATATAATGCGTGTCTAACACAACCAATGCACAAGACAAAGAAATATATAGAAGACTTGACTCTTCATCTTCGAAACTGAAGACTCTTTACATTCCAAGCACAAGTCTCTTCATTTCAAATGGATGTCTCTTCACATCTCCATACAAGTCTTTTCGATTTTCAAAGGCAAGACCCTTCGCATTTCTTGGACAAGTGATTCGCCTTCAAGAGAAAGATAACTCCCGACGCTAAATAAAATCAACAAAACCTACCATTGAAGAGCTTGAAAATAAGGATTTTAAAACTTGAAAGGAAGGAAGAATTAATTTCACGAGGTACTTTTGTCCCACTTTTCAATAATTCAAAGTACAATAGAAGAATGTTGAATGTGCAAGGAGTATTGTGCTAGTTGATAATGAGGCAACCCTCAACTTTATTGTAGGATTAGTGGTCAAGACATGTCTAGAGAGAAAAGATTTCAGAGGATCTAATTTGATGGTTGTAGATGAATGAACCATTCCTTGAATAAAGAAGAGATTCCATAGTTGAATATCATGATAGAAAGCCATAACATGACTGATGAATCTTATATCATTGGCATAAGAGATACTAATGTGGTTTTGGAAGTGGTTACGTTCAGTCACAATCATTAAACCATAGAGTTGAATTTCCATTTCGAGGGAAAAGTTAGTACTCTATGGAATGGAAATTGAAATTCTAAGATTATTTTTTTGGATAAAATGAAGAGAACTTTTGATCAAGGTTATGTTGATTGGGTAGCCCAATCCATGGTAACAATCACAACTACTTCAAATCATAACGCCACCCTATAGAGATTTTGAGCATAGTTGGAAAACTCATTCTCGACAACTTCTCGCCAAGGCCCCAAAAAAACCTAGCAAAAACTCTGTTATAACTCGACAACTTCTCGAAAAACCTTGGCAACTCAAATTTTTTCTTAAATTTAATTAGAAATACATTTTTTTGTAAAATTCAATGAAGAGATGCATCTAATGAGTTAGTAAATGAGTAAACAAAAGAAAGAAGATGAGTCTAGATATATCTAAATGCAAATTGAGTACAAAATGACATCCTCATGTGGAACGTTGATGGCTAGTATCCTGATAGTCTGAAGCAAAATTAAAATAGTAAATTCTATTTGTATAGCTATAAGTAAATACATAAAAGTTACAAATTAATAATGAAAGACTTGAATAAAAAAATAAATATTAAAATTTTCAAGTTACCTTCACAATCTCTATTGCTCTTTGTGCAAATTGGTTGTCGACGACAACGTATGCAACACTCACTTTGTCTACCTTCTTCAAATAACTTGAGTCTAGCCATACTTGACTCACAAACATTTGCTTCAAAACTGTCTAAGAAGTAAGAATACTTTGCAACATTAAGAAAATCATTGCAAACCTTGTGACACTCGCTCTTACCAACTCCTTCCCTTGGGTGTGTTCTCTCATCAAGTGAAGAACCTAAGGGTGATTGTAGGTGTATTTTGTGATCTTTCTTGCATCTTCTCCAACCGGTCTCACACAACCTAATTTTCCTATGTCCTCCAAAAGAAGGTCAAAGACATGTGCTACACAAGGTGTCCAAAAAATGTACTATATTTGTCTTGGAGGATCCTTCCAACTGCCACATATGTTGTTGCATTATCAATTATAATTTGCACCACATTATCCATTCCCACCTCCATTTCAACTTGCTCTAACAATAGAGCCAAAGTTTCAACATTCTTCACCTTGTTGGAGGCATCCACAGATTTAAAAAACACCACATCATCCTTGCAAGAAATTAAAAAATTAATGATGGTGCAGTTTTTGTCATCTGCCCACCCATTAGAAAGAATGGTGTAGCCTGTAAAGAGCCTAACTGGCTCAATCGCTACAATTCAACTACAAGTAGAAATGTCTCTTTTTTGTATTTTTCATATATAAATATTTATTTTTTTATAGTTTTTTAAGAATCAATAAATGACAAATTGAAAGCAATTAAACTATACTTGTAACAAAACCAAATTTGCATCAAACCAATGATTAGCTTTATTGAAATTACAATTGAAACCATTCATGGCGATCTGAAATCAAAGCATTAAATGATAACATGGAACCTGTTGTCTTAATTCCTCTAATGCGGCTGCTACTGATGAAGAAAGGAAACAGCTTCAAGAAATAACTTTGGCCACAACACATAGAGACTGGCCGCAAGCTTCAAGGAAAGAGACGTTAGCACAATCCAAACCTTAATGGCAATCAACCGCATAGAATTCTACTCTCTTCCTCCATGGCGCAAGCAGTTAGGAATCTAATCCATCATAATTCATTGGCAAATGACCAACTCAAAGTGAAATTGTTGTTTCGAATTCACAATTCGAAAGCAACACAAACCCTTTCTTCCAAACAAGAACAATTTGATATCCAAGTTTTAAATAAAAATGATCAAAAGTGTCTTCATGAGAAGTTTCGAAACTCTTAAGTAAATTCCTCTGGCTTTAAGAAGAAGGCTCGAAAACATCTATCTTCTTCAATACTCAATTCATAACTTAAAAAAGCACTTCCTCCAAACTATGGACATCTTCAAATAATAAACACATCAACTTTTAATGAAATGCCCAACATAAGTCAATTAAGATATCATTAAAATATTAATGATTTGACTTGTAATAAGCTCACAAGATAATTAATTAAGATAGACTTTATTAATCAATTCTATCCAATTCCAAGCCAACTCTGATCATTGTATTGTCAAACCATCAACTCAGACACCTGCCAGAGATGGAAACTAGAAGAAAGGGACTTACTATAAATAGCAAGTTCTCAACCAGCGACCCAAAAAACAAGATATTAGCCCATGAGGGTCACAATGATGGGCTAATAAGCATGTCCCCAAACACCTGCTAAATCGGGGACATCACAGTCTTCCCTCCCCAAGATTTCTTGTCCTCAAGCAATCGCAAACACGGGTGCTGAAGAATATCCTCGAATTCCCAAGTGGCGTCCTAAACAGGTAAACCATGCCACTTCACCAAGAACTCTCTAATAACTCGACGTCGCAAATGTCTCGCTCGAGTCTCAAAAATAATCTCAAGAATCAACTCCAATTTCCCCTCATCTTCTAGGGGTGGCAAAATAGAGGATGAAACAACATGCTTGCCTAACGTCTTCTTGAGGCACAACACATGAAAAACATTATGCACTCTGTTGTCCTATGGCAAATCCATCTCATAAGCAACCTTGCCCATTAATCTAACAACACGGAAAGGCCCATAGTACCGAGGCTTGAGCTTCTCGACTTTTCTCTTCCGAATAGATGACTGCCTGTAGGGCTGCAACATCAAGTAAACCATATCCCCAATCTGGAGAGCGGACAACTCTCCTCTGATCAGCATACTACTTTTGCTGATTCTGACCTCTAAGTATTGTCCCGCAATGTTCCCATAATGTCCTGACTGTCCTACAGCAAATCACCTACACTGGGAACTATGCTATCACTGAAAAGAAAATCTAAGAAACTAGGAGGATCATATCCATACAGAGCTCGAAAATGAGTCATACGAATAGACATATGGTGAGTGAAATTATAGAAATACTCACATAAATAAATAAATCCACTTCACCCAAGCTCACTGCTGAGTAGACACATAATTCCGAAGATAGCCCTCCACCCATTTATTAACAATCTTAGTCTGACCATCAGTCTGAAGGTGGTAACTAGTACGAGGAGTCAACTCTATCCCACACAACATGAATAGCTCCTGCCAGAAGTGACTCATAAACCGGCTATCTCGGTCACTCACTATATTCTAGGGTAAACGATGCAATCTGAACACCTCCTGGAAGAATAAATCTGCAACTTGAGTCGCTGAGAAAGTAGTAGTGATCGGGAAAAATTGAGCATATTTCGAAAGAATATCAACTACCACACAAATGCAATCCCTACCCTGGGCTTTAGCCAAGCCCGCAATGAAGTCCATGGAAATGCATTCCCACTTTCGCTCAGGAATGGGTAGTGGTTGTAGTAAACCTACTGGATGTGTGCTCCTACTTGTTCTGCTGGTAAACACACACTCTCTAACATATTGTTGCACATCATAATTCAGGCCTTTCCATGTAAATCTCTCCCACACCTGCCTATAGCTTTTGAAAAACCCGGGATGTCCAGCTAAGGGATAATCATGGAAAGCTCTCAACACTACAAACCTGACACTCAATCCTGGAACCAACAATACTACAAGAGTATACTTGTTGTCTTGTATGGTCCCTTCAATAAAACCAGCTGCCCATTGATCTCTAGCATACTCTCTAATAATCAAATGCCTCCAATCCTTAGATATCTCTATCATAGCGCACAAATAAGGCCTCCGTGAAAGTGCATCCACAACCACATTCTGAGTACCCTTGTTATAAGAAATATCAAAATCATATGACTATAGTTTACTGACCCACTTATGTTGTCTCTCATTGAGATCACGATGACCAAGAAAATACTTCAAGCTGTTATGATCAGTTTTTGTGCAAAACTTACTACCAACCAGATATTGCATGAATTTAGCTAAAGCATGCATTATGGCTAACATTTCCTTGACATAAACACTAACAGCTCTCTTAGGACCCCTGAGCTTCTTGCTCTCAAAAACAATGGGATGGTGATCCCACCAATGCCCTCACTAGAAGCATCACAATGCAAATCAAACGGCTAGAGAAATCTGGCATCGCTAGAACCGGGCATGATGTCATAATCAACTTGAACTTCTCAAAACACTCCTATGCCTGAGAGGTCCACTCAAAATCCCCCTTACGGGTCAAATCAGTCAAAGGTGCTACATTCCATGAGAACCCTGCAACAAATCTACGATAGAAAGCACACAGACCAATGAAACCTTTGAGCTGTGTTAAGCTCCCAGGGATAGGCCATTCCAAAATAGCACGAACCTTATCAAGGTCCATGCGCACTCCCTCTGCACTGATGATATGACCAAGGTACAGCAACTCAGTCATCCCCAAAGCACATTTGGACTCCTTTTCATACAAGGAAGCCCTATCCAGAATGTCCTGTACAATATCCAAATGAGCAAGATGGTCATCCCATGTCTTGCTATAAACAATTATATCATCAAAGAAAACCAGAACAAATCTCCTCAGCTAACTGTGGAAGACCCTGTTCATGGTAGATTGAAAGATGGACGGAGGATTAGTCAACCCAAAAGGCATGACTAAGAACTCAAAATGTCCACAGTGACATCTAAAGGCTATCTTCTCTATGTCCTCCCAAACTTGGATCTGATGGTAACCCGATCTCAAATTAATCTTAGAGAAGAAGCATGCACCATGCAACTCATCTATCAACTCATCGATGCATAGAATAGGATACCTTTTCTTAATTGTCCTCCGATTCAGCATCTTGTAGTCAATGCACATCCTGAGAGTACCATCTTTTTTCTTCACCAAAACAACTGATGAAGCAAAGAGAGACTTACTCGGCCTAATATGCCCCATAGAAATCAGCTCTTGAATTTTTTTCTCAATCTCATCTTTCAAGTGCTTGGGGTGCCAGTAAGGAGTAATCATAATGGGCTTAGTGACCTCCTCTAGCTCAATAATGTGCTCAATGCCTCTGTCAGGTGGCCTTCCATGTGGTAAATCACTAAACACTTTAGAGTGTATAGTCCTGAGCTCCTGTATGTCAGGCTGAAAAGTTGATTTCCCTGACTCATCAAGTGTGGGTAATATCTTGCACTCTCCTGCCCACTCAACAACATCATGGCTAATGAGATGCTGTATACGTCTAAGTGACATAGTCTTCAGATTCTCCTCCCTGATTGCCTTGAGAATATGCTTCTTACCATTTACTTCAAAGTTTCAAACTTCATCTCCATATCCTTAAGGCTGAGATAAAAAGCCTCAATAGAATGCAACCAGCTCATACCCAAAACTAAATCAGTACGTCCCATGTCAACCACATAAAAATCAGTTTTGAACTCGTAATTCTTTAATTTTATGTGAACATTCGGGATCATCCTGTCACACTTCAGAGTGTAACCATCAACCAACTTAACTCTAATGCCCTCAAACTCCTCTGTCTGTATGCCTCTCCTAGAGACCAGACGTGAATCTATGAAGTTATGGGTGGCACCTGTATCCAACAAGGCAATGACACGCTGCCCTGCTAAGAGGCCCTTCATCCTAAAAGATCCCTCTTTCTGCATGCTAGAGAGGTATACAACATTGAGGTGGGAATCCTCATCCACCTTCTCACTATTAACTGCTTGTCCATAGCTTTCTTCTTCATGATCAGCTTGCTGCCCCTCAAAATCAGAATTACGCTCATCTTCATAATACCACTCCATAAGCCTATGTCTACCCTTAGGCTTCAATAGACATTCTTGTTTTTCATCATAGGGACCCCTCCGATAAAAAACAATCTCCTTCTCGTCAAATCGCTAAGTGTTTCTGGATCTAAGGGTCCTGTCACAGGTTTCTTGAAATCTGGTCCTTCACTTCTTTTTGGAGCAGCCTTGTTATCATAAGGAGGGTTAGATGGTCTAGGAGGGAGTTTATTACGTGAAGCTGAAAACTCCAAGTCTCTTGCTTTTTTCATAGCCAATTGCAAAGATGTACGGTCAAAAGACTTAACCCAGCCCCTAAGAGGTTCAACTAACTCCTCAATAAACAACATAACACGTCTCCTCTCTGAAATATCATAAACCATAACTGATACTCTCTGAAACTCACTGATAAAAGCCTCCAAGCTACCTGTCTGTTTGAGCTGTGCTAGCTCCCTGAAATAGGACTCTAGGTCCTTCCTGTCAAATCTTTCTACTAACCCATCCACAAACTCCTGATAGGTTACAATCTGATCCTGGTGCAGGGAGACCAACCCATGGTACCACCAGTCATGGGCTATACCATCTAAATGCAGAATAACAAACCTAATGGCGTCCTCTTCAGACATAGGACGTAAAGACAAGTATGTGTCCAGCTTGTGAATCCAAGCTCTGGCTGTCATCTTCCCACTCCCATCAAAGTATGTCAAAGTCAATTTGTTGGTCACTTGTTTCAATTCATGGTTCACATGTCTCTATCTCCCATCTGTTCTATCCTTAGAACGTTCTCTTTTTTGAGTCATGAACCTGTCAAAATTAAGATGTTGCTTTATTTTGTGAGGTAAAGCATCCCACTCTATATGTAAAGCTAATATGTCATCATTAAATGAAGCCTCATCATCATAACTAACAACATCAATCTCAGGTCTCAAGAAGGTAGGACATAGAGGCCTACCCTGTGTACTTGTCAAATCAACTCTAAACCTGTGAGAACTAGCTGAGATACTCCTAGCATCTCTATCCCTGCCCTAATCTTGAGGCAATGAAATACGCTAAAGAGTATCTGATAGATTATGTAAGATAGTCGTCATCTGTTACTAGCCAACTGCCAAATCTTGTTGGCTTCATGCAATATTTATGAACAGTGTCGTAGCCTCTCTGTCCTCATCACTACCTATATTACCTGGAATTCTATCTCCCATATTCTCCTATTCCTGATCACCAAGTGGTGGAGAATTCCTACCTCTGCGAGTGTAATGAAATCCTGGTCTATATCTGTCACCTTCCATTAACTAAGCCCAATCCCTTGCAGGCTGGCAAGAAAAATGCTCTGATACCACTGTAAAGAGCCTAACTGGCTCAATCGCAATAATTCAACTGCAAGTATTGTTTTCTTGTCTCTAGAAATGTGTTTCTCTTTTTTTGTATTTTGCATATATAAATATTTCCTTTTTATAGTTTTTTCAAAATCAATAAATGACAAATTGAAAGCAATTAAACTATTCTTGTAACAAAACCAAATTTGCATCAAACCACTGATTAGCTTTATTGAAATCACAACTGAAACCATTCATGGCTATCTGAAATCAAAGCATTAAATGAGAACATGGAACCTATTTTCTTAATTCCTCCAATGAGGCTGTTGTTGATGAAGAAAGGAAACAACTTCAAGAAATAACTCTGGCCGCAACACATAGAGACTGGCCGCAAGCTTCAAGGAAAGAGACGTTAGCACAATCCAAACCTTAATGGCAATCAACCGCACAAAATTCTACTCTCTTGCTCCATGGCGCAAGGAGTCAGCAATCTGATCCATCACAATTCATTGCCAAATGACCAACTCAAAGTGAAATTGTTGTTTCTAATTCACAATTCGAAAGCAACACAAACCCTTTCTTCCAAACAAGAACCAATTGATATCCAAGTTTTAAATAAAAATGATCATAAGTGTCTTCATGAGAAGTTTTGAAACTCTTAAGTAAATCCCTCTGGATTCAAGAAGAAGGCTCGAAGACATCTATCTTCTTCAATTCTCAATTTATGACTTAAAAAAACACTTCCTCCAAACTATGGACATCTTCAAATAATACACATCAACTTTTAATGAAATGCCCAACATAAGTCAATTAAGATATCATTAAAATATTAATGATTTGACTTATAATAAGCTCACAAGATAATTAATTAAGATAGACTTAATTATTCAATTCTATCCAATTCCAAGCCAACTCTGATCACTGCACTGTCAAACCATCTGCTCAGACACCTTGCTAAAAATGGAAACTGGCAGAAAAAGACTTACTATAAATAGCAAGTTCTCAACTAGAGACCCCCAAAACAAGACATTAGCCCACGAGGGTCGCAATGATGGGCTAATAAGCATGTCCCCAAACACCTGCTAAATCGGGGACATCACATAGCCAAATTGTTTCCATTGTATTCTCTTCTCTTCCACCACTTCTTTTGCCCTAGCAACTACATTTGTGAGAAACCTACAAGTACAAAGTAAAAT
Organism: Thuja plicata; assembly: GCA_018584345.1. Taxonomy (NCBI): domain Eukaryota; kingdom Viridiplantae; phylum Streptophyta; class Pinopsida; order Cupressales; family Cupressaceae; genus Thuja; species Thuja plicata. The sequence continues at coordinate 110,847 of MU228194.1, read as the reverse complement.
TAATGTTAAGTACACAATTTTGATTAAAAAATAACTTGAATTCAACAAAAATTAGTAATTACTCTAAAAAAATGAACATAAATTTAGTCTACACTCTAAAAATGAAAACTAAACATAAGTTATCAAGATTCAAAACTAAAAGTAAAAAGTTAAAACATTTAAAAATCAAAACAAGTGGACTAACCTCCCACTCAAGTTTGCACAAGAAGGTGCCTTGTAGCCTTTTCCTATCATAGTCATTGCAATAACCAAATTCAGCCAATATGGTTTTTTTGCCACATTGAAAGGGATGTTGTTGAAGTACCAAAAATCAGCACAAAGTCTGCTTGCTAATGCACCTCCCTATTCTACCCAGTGCCCTCCAATGGTGGTTGTGCTCCAGGTGTGTTTCTGTGCACAAAATATCTATCTATAGACTATGACCGCAACACCGAATCTGGTGCTCTACTAGAAGTAGCAAAGTGATGGCTAAGTGGGTGCTAGATTTGCAGATACGTGGGCCACAAAGAGAGCCCACTATGCACTCATGGCTAGTTTTGTCCTTTCCCTTTGAAATTTTTTCTCTTCTTGAGTAGCAAGCAAGACATTAATTTCTCTTTCAAATTCATCTATGGTCTTCTCACAAACCCTCGCATCATGCTTCGTAATGCCTACAAGGTGGTATTTCAAATGGTGTATGCCTTCATAAATTACTTTTTCACATTTTGCAAATTACAATATTAATGTTTAGTCTTTCAAAGGCATACTTCTAAGCCTTATCTCTAGCCCTTTTAAGATGTGTGCTTACATATCTAGATGAGCATGCATCTACTGAGGCACTGGCAGACCCTAAAGCTTACCAAGTTGTAGAAGAATCTCTATTTGCTATTACTGATCAAATCTCAATCTACGCATACAAATTGAAACCACAAATTAATATTTAATAAAAAAATTAGCAAACAAACTAAATTAGTTTAAATAATTTTAAACGTGGTTGAAAATTGAAAAGAAGTGTTAAGGTTTGTAATATTTAGGAAAAGTTAAGATTCTTTAGAAAACAGTGAAAAAATTTGAAACAATTGTTAAAAAATAGTGTTAAATCTTGTTCATTATACTCTAAAACAACAATTTGGAGTACTTAGGAAATGCCATTATAGGGTTTCTATATACCTAGATGCCACAAAGAGGATTCCGAATGGCTAGTCACTCAACCTTAATACCTATATAGAGAGAGCATTACCCTGGAACACTCGTCTCGCCGACCAACCACCACTTCTACCTCTTGTCGAAGCCCCTCTTTATCAGTATTGATAGCGGATCACCTATGACTCCTATCTCCCTCTGTAGGGAGGGGGATTGATCCACCATTTATACCATTACACCACCTGCTTACTTGAAAGCCCCCTAATTAATCCATGCGCCATCCAATGCCACTAGACCCAATTCGATTCCACAGGTGTGGAGTGAACCGGAATTGGAGCTGGACCCAGATGTGGAACCAGGAACTCTTGGGGTGGGTGAGATAAAATAATTTAATGAAAAAATAAAATATGAAAACTTACCTAAGAATCCGATTTTGCTTCAAAATCCTCTTCAAATCAACCTAAATCCTTGCAAATGATACAAGAGGATACTCCCCTTCCTTTATCAAATCTTCTTAAACTCAAAAAAAACACAAATGAAAACAACAATGCTCTCTTTACAAAGTTGAATTAAACTAACAATAAACGATTTAGTTTAGATAAACTTCAAAACAATAGTTTACATTACATAGGCCCTCAATGGCCTCTCTACTCTTCACAGCCAGACAATTTTTTTTGATTTCTAAGTTTTATAACAATTCCTAATCACATATCAATGCCTATTTAACTTCATATGCTGTGTCTATTCAACACCTTGCTTCCGTCTCTCTCTCTTCCCTCCACCTGCATGACCCTAATTCAGGTGTTTCTTTTTCTTTTGGCAAAGGTTTTTCTGCATTTGGCATTACACTTATCATTTCAATTTGATGCGTTGAATTTGCTTGAAAGTTCGTAAAGCCTTCTCAACAATTTCAATGCTTAGTGTTCACTCATTTCATTTGGCAACAATAATTTCATTCCCTCAGGTGACATTTCTTTGAGGCATTCCGCAAACAGTTCAAGTGCCCTGTGTGTGATTTCACATTTTCTTAAATGCATCATCTTTTCTGATCAATGGGTGTCTGTACAATCTTCCCAGGTCATGGAGATATTGTTCAGGTTGTGGAATTTGAATTTACACGAGTGCCAATTGCATTTGCTTGAAAGTTTCTAAAGCTTTATCAACGAATTCCCTTTTTGTGCACTGTCTGCGATCATTACATTTCATGGAATCATTTCCTTGGGGCATTCCACCAAACAGTCCACATCCAGTGTCTATGACTCTGTGCTAGCATATTCTTCATATATATGGACCTTGCAATTACAACTTCTAACAAATTCCATCAAACCAATTTTTGTGATCATTCCAAACTAGCAGGCATCTTGTTAGACAGACTATGTGCCATGTATTTGCTAATAACTAAATTCTGCTCACCATCTGGATTTGTTGATTAAATGGGCATAGAATTATGGTTATCAAATGGTAAATTCTAGTTATTGATTGAAAGAATCTGTTGTGACTTTAGTGTTGGCAACAACACAAATCTGAATTGTAAAATTTCTAATTCAGTTCTGTATGATAGTCTTGCTCTTGATTTAGAGGGTTGTAATCTCAGAACCCCATCTTTGTCTATTGAAGTTGATGTCCATATTTATGCCCGGCTCCAAAGTTCCATATTTTGCATACATATTAACCAAGGATTGCAATTCTACTCATGACCAAATCTAGTCTTAAAAGTTTTCCTTTCGCCCTTCATAGTCATGACGAAACTTTTGAAAATCTAAGAGATTCCATCAAAACCACCAAACACACGAAAATCAAAATTAGGAAAGCAAACAAACTAGAAGAACATAGTTTTTTTGGTGGTGCTGATTTCTTACAAGCCCAAGTGTTCCTGCACCAGACACACCAAGTAGGAAAATTTGTGAGCATAGGCTCACAAAATGGGGCTAAGTAGTCAAACTACTCTTCTAGGTTGTAAAAAGCGTAAAGAAGACCACTTTTCTACTTTAGGAAGATCATAAGTCTTCTTCCTTCGCTTCTTCCGACACTTAGCTGGGACACTTGCCGACCTCCACAAAGTGTGCCCTCTTCTCCTTAGTGTCTTCTCTTCCATCTCGTGGACTTGCATCCACCATGTGCCATTCTCCTCTGCCAAACACCCTTTGCACTCTTCTCTACTTTCGTGGGTTTTGACCCACCACAAACTGACCAGCTCCACCAAATCTCACCAGCAACATCCTCTACCACCTTCATACGCACACAAGCAACCTTTGGACACTAATCTACAACTGGACAACTCCATATGTCCACTATTTCAACTTGTACTTTTTCTACTGCAATGTCTCTTTCATCACTATTTGCTATGACTACAACCTCTTTACATAACACATCTTCTTTCTAGCTCAATCCTTCAATCTTTCAAATCCCCTATTCAAGAGATGCATCACCCTCTTCACTCACTACTACGACATCTTACCTTGTTGCAAGCAATGCACCATCCTCATCAGGCTCTCAATCAATCTTGGCAACAACCTCTACATTATGAACTTTTTCCATTACATTGATCTCATTCTCATCTGTTACATCTATGTCCTCCAAAAGACTTTCATTCACCAATAGATTGCTTATAAACCTGGGTGCTCCTGCACCACCAAATCACCTTGCAATACCTTGGAAGGTTTTTTTTGACTTGGACAGAAAAATAGAATTTACAAAATGCAAAATGACCTCTTTTTTTGATGTCAAAACCTATTATATCACTGCAGCCGAGTAATAGACATGGACTCACTGATTTCTTGGTGAGAAGTTTCAGCAAGTGTGGCAATTATTCGCCACCTCCAATTTCTCGTGAGAAGTTAAAAATTCGTCGAGTTCTCTGTGAGTATTGCTTCTATGGTTTCAACAATTAGCATAGCTAAAACAATATGAATTAATGGATCAGTAATAGAAGAATTTTAGAGGATCGCTATCATAGTTTCTAATCTGTCTAAGTAGAGGATCTTTGTTCTATTTGTAGAAGGACTACCAGAGCCATTGAAGGGTTGTTCAAGGCATTGGAACTTTCCACTATTCAATATAGGTGATCAAAGTGATACTCACCTTGGAGTTTACTTTGCCTCAAAATAATTATTTCCAATACCCCACCCGCAAACAAGAAGTTCCTTAAAGGAGAAGTGAGTATTACTGAAAAATAATAAAGGTAATTGAAATGAGCTGCAACAAGAGCAACTTTGTTTCAGTTGCAAAAAACCTTGGAATTGATGTCGCAAAAGTCCCGGCAAGGGCCAACTGCATTACGTTGAAGTCAATTCTAATAAGGAAGGAGAAGAAATTCATTCTGAAAAAATGAATGAAGAATCTAAGGAAGAAAAGGAAGAGAAAAATGGAGGAACTCTCACAGTCCTCTTTGGAAATCAGAAGTGCAATCGATTCAAGATTTGCAAAGTACTAGTGAGACAAAGGATTACTATCTTGATCAGCAGTTGTGCTACCCACAATTTAATAGATGAAGACTTTGGGGCATGAAGGGACCTATCTGACAAAAATTTTGACGGCTTCAATGTGATAGAGGTCAATAAGTTATCATACTGTGTGCATGAAGGATTCAGCAGCTGGAATTGACTTTTGGAGACCATCCGATGTGAGAAAATAAAATAAAATGAATTTTTCATATGTGCAAAAATATTGAGGACATATAAAATGTTAAAAAATATCATTGAAACATGGAAGATTTCAAATAATTAAAAACAAAGAGTTTCGGAAAAAAACGTGACATCAATCCTATGCAAATTTAAACAGTTTACTGATTTCATTCATGAAATAAAAAACAAAGAGCGATTGTAATGACCTAGATTTAATTTCATTTAATCTTTTACAAATTAAAATGGTAAAAAGCTAAGAAGAGTGAAAATGCGAGAAAACAATGAATAAAATAATTCTTATGAAATAAAAGACAGAAATAGCATATGCACAGATATACATCTATTGAGAAAATAAAGCATACAGAGAAGTTGTTAACCAGAATAAAGTTCAAAACTTTAATAGCTAGAGTCACAAAATACAAGGCAAAACTTTAACATATGCTCTGTGTTATAATCAAATAAATAGGTTTTATCCATTCTATTCTCACTATTCGCTTTATCAATACCTTACATCTAGATTTCCCACATGGTTCTATGTTTTATAGCTTCTTTTACAGTTTATGGGTCATGACACTGATCCAAAATGAGCAGGAACTATTCCTTAATCAGGCTTGCACTGTAAAACTTAAAAATGCACAAACTCAATATTTGGGCAATGCATGATGGTGTCTTGAGAAAATAGGAAAAAGAATGATAAATATAATGTAATTGCTTCCAATTTTTCAACTTCATAGAGAACCAAAGTACGAATCATTATTCATGCCTAGAAAATCTGTTTGAACATTTTCTTCTACAATCCTTGGTAGAAGATTTTAATATTAAATTTGTAGTTTCTCATCTCCTCAAAAAGACATGAATATTTTTTAATTGATTGAAAAACTAAAAGATCACAATGCAAACCATTTTCTAATAAAGCAACCTACATAAAAATACCCGTGTAGAGGAAAAACAGACTCCATATAGCGAGTAGCCTCATTATTGTTGTAAAGATTTTTTGTCACTATGAGCAGAATGAGTGCCACTAAGAGGGCAATAGAGCAACCGGCTAAAAAACCTAGATTAATCAGAGATTTATATTAGATCTTTCAATTTTAAGTGTTATAAAAAATCAGCAATTTCTTTTACTCTTTTACTAACTAGAACTTCAATGAACATATAATTTCCAAGATATATAACATCCTTTTTCTTGAGACTCGGTCTATTTGACATATAGCTTGTGTTGTGCAATATCGAGCATGTATTGACATTATCCTCCTTCATTTATTGCTACAAATACATTTTTCTTAGTTATCTAACCCATTTGTACATGAGCTCTCTACAGATAAAAATTCTGTGTATAAATAAAAGGGCAGAGAATCATTCCTGTCAAAATCAAACTAAAATTCAAACATACATTTCCGGATCAAATGAAATAAAAGGAGAGGAGAAATGTTTTGGAATGAAATAATGTCATGTTCCTCTTCAAATAGAATTTTAATAAGAATTAAAAATTAAAATATTACTAATTAAATAATGATAATAAAATTAATAATAATATTCAATAAATTGATAGATAAATATTCGAGAATTGGGGAAATGTGCTCTGCTAGGGTTTTGTGTCTGGTTTGCCTTTTCTAAGCCTTAACTGCTTCTTGTGTCGTACATACCGCATTTACTGCGGGAGTTTTTTTAGGTTATTAATGGCTCCGGCTAGTCTCTGCCCAGCAATTGATGTTGGTGTTGGAGTTGCTGCGGATGCTCATGGCACCTCCGAACAAGCAACCTTGCAAGTTCGTCCCGAAAGTATTCCACGAGGTACGCCTAATATTGTCCTGCCTGTTCAAGATTTTGATTCTGCCTGTGATTGGCTTGAAAAGAATACTCTTATTGGCTATTTTGTTGGTAGAATCCCTCCTGAAAGCATGCTGCGTGAATGGGTAACCAAAGCTTGGTCTCCTCACGGAGTTCGGCTTGATGGCGTTCAAAGCCTTACGAAAGGCTTTTTTCTTTTTCGCTTTTCCAACCCAACTCATGTGGAGGCTATTCTCTCACATGGTCCTTGGTCTGTTAGGTCTTCTCTCTTGGTTTTTCAGTGTTGGTCGCATGATTTCTCTGTTTCTCATGACAAGAAATTACGTGTTCCTGTTTGGGTTGAGTTTCATGGTTTTCCTTTGCCATGCTAGCCTTTCATGCAAACCCTAGCGCGGGCTATTGGTAAAGTGGTCTGTCTTGAACTAGACCGTTTCTTTAATGCTCATCCACAAAAGCGAGCCTGTGTTGAGGTCGACCTTTCAAGGGACCTCAAGGAGTCGATTGAGATTCAAATTGGTGATACCATTTTCACCCAGAAAGTGATGTACTTGAACTTGCCAAACACCTGTTATCAGTGTCAATCTGCCACTCATAAGATCAAAGATTGTCCCCTAGTGGATTTGAGGCCGAAACCCCAGGGCAGAGATGTTGTTTCTAAGCCAGCTAAAGATGACTGGACAACGGTGGTTCGCAAAAGTAAAAGCTCTTCAGCTTCTACTTCAAAGCAGCCTTTGGCGTTGCCTTCCCTAGCAGCTGCTCCTTAGCCTGTTGTTTCAAACCCTGGGGATATCCAGGGGAAAGATAAGCGCATGGACTCTTTAGTTCCTGTTCAACCTATTGTTGGTTCCGCTGAACGCCAGCCTTGGGTTTGCACTCCGCTTGCTACCTCCACAATCTCAACATCGGCTTCTCAGCCTTTGAGGCGTTCTCGTAGCCCTCCCCGGCACGATGAGCACGATGAACATGCTTCCAAAAAACACAGAGTTATTCTGGGAGGCTCTGATGAGTCCTTTCCCAGACTCATGGGACATTCTTCTTCTGCCATTTTGTATAACAGCTTCTCCTCTCTTGGGGACGAGGATGATATGCAAGATAATTCTTAATGAATTACATCTCTTGGAATGTTCGAGGTCTTACAGACCTCCACCAAAAGTATTCGGTTAGAGATGCTTGTCAACATTTTGCTCTGTTGGATGTGTTTTGTTTTCAAGAGGTTAAAATTGTTGGTTTCTTGCTCCAGGCTGCTTGCAGAACCATTTGCCCTGACAGCCTTGTTTTCTCCTCTCAGCACGAAGCTGGTTGAGGTGGTGTCGTTACTCTTCTCTCACCTCGGTGGCACTCTTTTCTTGTTGATCACGGTTGTGACCCCACTCACAGAGCGATGTGGATTTTGCTATCTATTCACAATCATTATTTTGGGATTGTTAATGTTTATGCTTCCAATGATGTTGTTGAGCAATCTCTTCTTTGGAGATGGATTGATGACACTTTGCCACCAGCCACTTGGGTCATGTGTGGTGACTTTAATATGGTTGAGACGGTAGTAGATAAAGATGGGATTGTTCCTTTTCGCTGGACAGTTGGAGAGCGTCAAGCCTGGTACCACATGCGTAATAAATTAGGCCTTTTTGATCCTATTGCACACCGCCGCCGTCCTGGGGATGTGTGGCACACTTGGTCTAATTTTAGATCTAGTTATGACAGAGTTCTGAAACGGTTTGATCGTGCCATGATCTCCGCACAATCTTTTTTTGCCTTCTCGGACTCCCCTGTCATTCCTCTCATTGATGTCACTTTGTCATACCACTTTCCCATCAAATTTGGTGTTGAGTGGGCTACAGCTCAACAACGGCCTTGCAAAATGCAATTCTTTTTCAATACTTCTCTGTTGTCCCATCAAGCCACGGTGACCCACATTCATCATGTTTGGAATTTGGAACCTAGGCCACGTCATGTTGTTGGTTCCATTCAATGGTGGAATGATTCTATCAAACGCACAGCTTGATTTCTCTGCATTTATGGCAGACAGCTTGCGACTTTCCACAGGCGATCGTACCAGGCAACAACTAGAGAGTTGCAATCTGCTATGGAAAATCTTACCATGGGTCCTTTCAACATTCAGTTGTAGGTCAATATTGTGCAGATTCGTCATTAGAAACAAGTTGTTGATTCTTACACTGCTCGTGGTGCTCAGATCAAAGCCTATCTTCATTGGCTGAAGATTGGGGATCGAGCTTCCAAAGAATTTTTCCAATGCATGAGAGCTCATTATACCTCTATGGGAATTAAGCGTATCAAGGAAGGTCAGGCGGTCTTTTATGAACTACCTGACATCCTTCAGGCTTTTGTTCGCCATTATGAGAAAGTTTTTACTGCCCAGGAAAATTCTCTTGACAGAGATAATGCCCTTAAGACCACTCTGGCTATGGTTCCCAATAGGCTTTCTTCCTCTCAGAGGGACTTCTGTGATCAGCTACTCTCTGTTGCTGATCTCAAGGAAGCTATTTTCTCAATGGTTGATGACAAAGCACCTGGGTGTGATGGTTTCCCATGTGAATTTTACAAAACTCTCTGGGACTTTGTCGGTTTTGATCTCCACAAAGTCTACCTAGAGGATTTTCACTCTAAAACCTTGGGCATGAATATCATTAACAAAGGTAATATCAAATTTATTCCCAAGATTGGAGATCTTGAAGATATCTGTAATTGGAGACCAATAACACTGTTGAATGTTTCTTACAAAATCATTGCCAAAGCTCTTGCTCTTAAAATTTGGCATCTTCTACCCTTGATTGTTCGACCAGAACAAACTGGATTCATCAAGTCTAGATTTATCCTTGATAATATTATTGTTGTCTGGGAAGGCATGGAGTGGGCTTGCACTTCCCACCAACAAGCTCTTTTTTTGAAAATAGACTTTGCTAAAGCCTATGACCGATTTGAATGGCCATTTATCTTGGCTATGCTGCAAGCTCTAGGATTTGGACCCAGATTTATTCAATCCATTAGGATGCTCTTCGGGGATGCTTCTGCTTGCATCACCATCAATGGTCATCAATTTGTCGCTTTTGGCTTATTCCGCACTATACGCCAGGGTTGTCCTTTTGCTCCTTCTTTGTATGTGCTTGCTGTGGAAGGCTTTGGATACTTGTTGGCTAATGCCATCTCTGTTGGCCAGGTTAGAGGAATATCCTTGCCTTCCTCCCTCGCCCAACTTGTCAATGGCCACTTTGTAAATGACTCATTCCTCACTCTCCTGGAAGAAGAAGATAACGTTAACATTGCGCTTCAATGCCTTGATACCTTTTGCTTAGCCTTTGGCTCTGCCATTCAGTGGCACAAGACCCAGTGTTATTGTCAATCCTTTCTTCCTCTACCTCCCTGGATTCTTCAGTTTGGCTGGAAGTGGATTGCCCATGGTGAGATTTTCCGCTTTTTGGGAATCCCTTTTGCTTTTCAAGCTTCCCCTGTTGATCTCTGGAATGCTGTTCTCAACAGAGTTGAAACAAAACTTGCTTACTGGATTACCAAACCTCTTTCTTTGGCTGGTAAATTCCAGATATGTGCTAAGGTTCTTTCCGCCATGCATGTTTATTATTCTCCATGCTGGGCTCCTTCAAAAACTTCCTATGGTAAGCTGGAAAAGCTTCTTCGGGATTTTTTATGGGCCTCTAGTGTTGACCATCATGGTTTCCACAGAGTTGCCTAGGAATATTGTTGTTTGCCTAAGGCTTCAGGTGGGCTTGGATTTCTTTCTACTCACAAACAGGGCCTTGCTCTATGTGCCAAGTGGGTCATCAGAGCCATCACAGGAGATGAAGCCTAGAAAATTCTCCTCAGACACTGCATTTCGTCTGGTTTTATTTCTCAGAGGCCGGCCTGGAAAGGGATTGGGTTTCAAACCCTCCTAACCATGAAAGAGCTTGTTCAGATTCAGGGTTCCTTTGTTGTCAAAAGTATCTGGAAAGCATGGGAAGCCCTCAAACCTTGGCTTTGTTGGGCCGGAGATTGCTTTAGGGATGGTCTATCCTTTAATCATCATAACATCTGGTGGTTGCCTCTTTTCCAGATTCAAGGGCGGCCTCTTGCCAAAATGCCAGGTTGCAGTGCTCTCCGCTTTCATAAGCGTGGCATCTGCACTCCTAAGGACATTTTTTACAAAGCTACTTTCAGTATCCACTCTTGGGAAGATACGCAAATACAATTTTGTCTTAATCAGACTGATCGTTCGACTTTTGACCTTCTTGTTTCTACTATACCTCCTCAATTACTTCATAAGCTTGACATTCCTTCTTCCAGGCCTTGGTGGAAAGATTGGAAGTGGTATTTGGTGACATCATTTGCCAATTACAAGCCCAAGCTTGGTTATTCTTGGTTGGTTCCTCACCTTCCTATGGTTGATACTCTCAACCACCGATGGCATTTGTATTCATCTCATGGTACCTGGAAGAACAAATTTCTCACAGTTTGGTCTGCTATCACTGAGCCAAAGATTGCTCATTTTGCTTGGTGTGTTCTCTTCCAAGGCTTACCATTGGGTGATAGACTCAAACACATGGGAGTTCCCAACCCTAGATGTTTATTTTGTGGCTTACCAGAGTCTTTCCTACATATCTTTTGGTTTTGCAAAAGAGCTCAACAGTATTGGGCCTCGATTCATGATTTCTTTCAGCCTTTAAGGCCGGAGTTTTTTTCCTGGCATATGGTCCTATTGGGAGATTCTCCCAGAATCCCCTTCCAATTTTCCCAAATCTGGCATGCTTTCAGGATGGAGATTCCTTTTACTTTATAGAAAGACAGAAATGTTGTTTTATTTTCTCATAGCTCTCTTGATACCAATATATCTATGTACTCTAAAGCTTGTATCTGTAATAATGTGCTCCTACAGATACAAGTTTAGACAGACAAGGTGGCTCTTGAAGTGGCGCATCTGCAGGAGCTTTTGCAGCACTGGGGCAATGCCCCTTGTACTATTGCTCGCGTGTCACCAGACCCTATTTCTGCTAGCAATACCCCTCCTCGCCGCCGCCGCCGCTCCTCTGGCAGGTAGTCTTTCACTCCCCACTCTCAGGCTCGTCCTTTCTCTCCTAGTAGAGGTGCCTAGCGGGGTGATTCGGCTTCTTCGCAGCTGCGACGTAGTGCATCGGGTTGGGACCTGCCGCCTCCTGGTGTTCTGCCTATTGCTGGTTCTAACAAGTTTCCTCGCCTGGCTTTGGCCACTTCACCTCCCAGAGTGAAGGATGGTGAAATTGCGCCTGATAAAGATAAAGAAGATAATGATGGGTGGTCACTTCCTGACCCCAACCCTAACCCTGCCTCTAGGTGGGGTAATCATGATGATCAGGATCCTCCCTCTACAGCCACTGCTTTGGCTGCATGAGGTTTTTTTTATGAATAGTTGTTTCTTGTGATTCTGGCCTTGGGCCGTGTGACTCTGGCGGGGTGACTTTTTCCCCCGACCCTTTTTTTGTGAATATGTACTTTATAACTTTTAATTAATAGTAAAAGGCCTATTCATAAAAAAAAAATTGACCCATTATTAATATAATTATATATATAATTAATATAATTGTATGAACTATAATAATATAATATATAATTAAAAAAATAATATAAAATATTATAAATACATATACAAATGTATTTTTATACAATCTATTCAAGTATTGTAATATTGTATATTCCTTCTTAACCATAATTAATTATGTTAAGAATAATTAATCAATTAATCATTAATCATTATATTTAACTGATCATAACTGATTTTCAAATGTATGTGACTAATCCTCTTTGGATATATTTCTAAGACTTTATAAGACATGAATTAAACTTGGACTATTTTAATATACTATGTGAATATGAAAAATAATTGTATTACTAGGAATTTATAAATTCATATTATGAAATATGAAAATAGTAATTAGTCATGAGATAAATAATTATATACATATGTATTTGTTTGTATATATAGAGATATATATTATATGTTGAGGTTATACAATTGAGAATTATAATAATATGAATTAATTAATAAGTGATTACAATAATGAGAATTATATTAAATTAATACATTGTTAATAGTAATAAGACAAAATGCTTAAAGATTAAAACTATATTCTTAGTTCTAAGAATCCAACTACACTGGTAAGAACCTGACCCTTATCTCTTATTAATGGTCATGTACGATAGGGAGTGTGTGGAAGGAAAGGGCCGGATAATTTCGGTCATAGGATGGATAGGTCCCAAGATGGGGTTAAGCCTTGAGGGAGTCCTCTTATAGATTGTTTCATGCGCCTTTTGCACACTAATTCTACCATACTTCTTAAGACTTGTAATTAGGAGTGAAGTGAGAAATTAGGACTTAAGTATGTATTACGAATAAGGGATTGTTCTGATTTAATGTAATCCAAACCCTAATTGGAAATTTTAGAGAAAATTAAGTAAGGCCCTAGTTGGGGTCATTAGAGTGGTATCAGAGCATGATCTTGCCATCCTGCAGGGTAAAGATAAAATAGTGATCCGCATATAAGAACAGAGATTGATTACAAAGATGAGGTAAGAATCAAGAAACATGTACGCATCACTGAATACGATGATTAAGATAATTTCAAATTGATGCATTACTTGAATAAACTTATCAATCAATACAAAATAGATACCTAAATAATTAAGACTAATAAGATTTCCATATTCCTTTGATTATTATTTTAATCACATAATGAACTATCAATTTACTTCATCATAGTTGGAGAGAGGACCAAGTAGGTAAGAGGGTATATGGCTGATCACTAAGGCAAGAGGGATACATTCCACTCTTGGGCTTAAATTAATCAAGCCAAAGAACCCCACTACAACGTCCTGACATTCCTTTGTGATGAGATATTTGTTTAAAGGTTGAGGTATGGTTAGGGACGACAAGCACCCATTGAAGTCACATCAGGGGAAGTCACAGGACAAGGGGCCAGGATTCTGCCCGTTGGCTTAGTGACGTCTCCTTGGCCAACCCTAAGATGTCCAACCCATACAAATAATGTATACGCATCTACTAAGTAAATAACAATTTAAGAGCATAACTTTAATGGGAAAGATGAATTAGGCAAGTAAGAGGCAATAGAGTTGGTCTCTAAACTACGTAGGATATGTATACCTAGGGTTTGGACTTATCAAGCCAAAAAGCCCCGCTGAAAGACATAGAGAATAGGACTGGTCTCCAAACTACATAGGATATGTATATCTAGGGTTTGGACTTATCGAGCTAAAGAGCCCCGTTGCAAGACACATCTTCCTTTAATAAGGTAAGGGCATGTTAGGGACGACAAGCACCCACGACAGTTACAGTCAAGGGGAATTCTTGAAATGTGATCAAGTTCCTAAAGGCTCCTTTGGGTCTTCTTAGCCCTTTCCGCTAACCATCCAAAAACTTTATACAAAAAATCACTTAATAATAAAACCCATAAATAAATAAATAATAATATCTTATTCTAATTGATATATTTCTAATTTTTCAGGAATCTAAGAAAGCTATTTAGATAGGGAATATATATTTATACTAATGTGTGTTCCCCTTGTTGCAGGATTTTGGAGTCAAGGGCATAATGATGGAATAAATTTTCCTAACCCTAACTTATTGAATTATAGGGTTTTATCAAAGCTTGCATTATGTGTATACATTGTGTATGCTTTGTGTCTTCATGCATTAATGTGTCTACTCTGTCTATGCTTCGTGTCTTCATGCATCAATGTTTGTCTTTTGTATTCAAATATTCATGTGTATATCTCATATTCTCAAGTGTATGTGCGACCCTTCTTTGGTTTTATATTGAAGATTATAAATGGATAAAAACTATTGTATATATCGGGTCCATCCAAATCAATATGACGATAAGACCTTGTCCTTTCTCTCAAATCGGAGAGAGAAAAACTAGGTTAAGATCGCAAACATTGTAATTCTTGAGTCTGAGTTATGGGATTCAAAATTTACGAATTGAGATAAAATGAAAATTGTGTTGCTTGAGGACAAGCAAATTTGGGACGGGCGGACTGTCATGTTCCTGTTCAAATAGAATTTTCATAAGAATTAAATAATAAAATATTACTAATTAAATAATGATAATAGAATTAATAATAATACTCAATAAATGATAATAATCAAAAAATAAATTGATATATATATATATATATATATATATATATATATATATATATATAATTGTNTATATATATATATATATATATATATATATATATATATATATATATAATTGTATGAAGTATAATTTAATATAATATATAATTAAAATAGTAATATAAAATATTATAAATGGATATACAAATATATTTTTATACAATCTATTCAAGTATTGTAATATTGTATACTCCTTAACCATAATTTATAATGTTAAGAATAATTAATCAATTAATGATTGATCATTATAATTAATCAATATTATTATTTATCAGTGTTATTAATCAATATATAATTAATTAATATATAAATAATACTATTATTAGAAGTAACAATAATTAATCAATAGAATAACCAATAGTATTAGTAATACCAATAGTATTGATTAAATATCAATGCTAATAAATATTAATAATAGAAATAAATATCAAATTAATAATAATAAAATTAAAATTGACATAAAATAAATATTAATAATATTATTAGCAAATCATATTAAGAAAATGAATAAAATAAATAGTCACATCCCTCAAGAAAAAAAAATGATATATAATAAGATGGGCATTATATGCCATAACCACCCAAAAAATAAGGAAAAAATAATATAAGAGATAAGATAAGATAAGATAAGATAAGATAAGATAAGATAAGATAAATTTATTAATGTCCAACAAGAGACCAACAAGGGTCTAAGGGACTGGAAATGTATAGCAAAAGGAACAACGAACCAACAAACCACCAAATAGTGGTCGGGAAAGCAACCAAGAGCGAAAAAACAAAGAAGAGAACAAGAAACAACAAGCAAGAAGAACAGACACAAGAGAAGGTCTAAGGATCATTTTCAGGCATAAAGAATCCAACACTGAAGGATAATGATCCAGATGAGAAGGAACCCTGGGTCGTCATTGTGAGTTGCTAGAGATGTGTCACTGACAGGTAAAGGTGATGCTAGGTCTCACAGATCTAGAGTGACTAGTGATGGAGGCAATGTGAGGCCGCTTCACCCCCCGTAAAGGAGACAAGGGCAAGAAGAAGGCCGTAATGAGCTGATCAGATATCTGTCTCTGGGGGAAAAGAAGTTGTAGAGTATGCTCATGGAGCTGTACAGTCTCACGGAGATAAAGTGTCAGGCATCTTTGATCGATGTAGCTGAAGAAAGCAGTCAAGGAACTACACCCTCTGAATAAGCAATAGAAACTCCATTTGATCTCATAGTAAGTAGGACAACGGAAGAGAAAACATGGAGAATATGGTAAAGGAGAAAAATAAATAAATAAAAGGAGGAGAAAATCAACGAGAGGAAATAGGAAGTTATCCACTAAAAAAAAAGGAGAGGAAATAGGAAGTACAAATATATTTAATGGGTCATAATTGATTTTCCTTATATAAAAGGTATTGACTAATCCTCTTTGGATATATTTCTAAGACTTTATAAGACATGAATTAAACTTGGACTATTTTAATATGTAGTGAATATGAAATATAATTGTAATATTATGAATTTATAAATTCATATTATGAAATATGAAAATAGTAATTAGTCATGAGATAAATAAATATATACATGATATGTATTTGTTTCTATATATATAGAGATATATATTATATGTTGAGTTTATACAATTGAGAATTATAATAATATGAATTAATTAATAAGTGATTACAATAATGAGAATTATATTAAATTAATATATTGTTAATAGTAATAAGGCAAATGCTTAAAGATTAAAATTATATTCTTAGGTCTAAGAATCCAACTACACTGGTAAGAATCTGATCCTTATCTCTTATTAATGGTCATGTACGATAGGCAGTGCGTGGAAGGGAAAGGCGCGGTAATTTTGGTCATAGGATGGATAGGTCCCAAGATGGGGTTAAGCCTTGAGGGAGTCCTCTTATAGATAGTTTCACGCGCCCTTTGCACAATAATTCTACCATCCTTCTTAAGACTAGTAATTAGGAGTGAAGTGAGAAATTAGGACTTAAGTATGTATTACAAATAAGGGACTGTTATAATTTAATGTAATCCAAACCCTAATTGGAAATTTTAGAGAAAATTAAGTAAGGCCCTAGTTGGGGTCATTACAAATAAGGATCAAATGAAAAATTATGATCCAATGTAATAAAAGTATGATAATTACTATCCAAATAAGAATAAAAATCAAATGAAAATCCTTGGCGTAAATAGAATAAAGATGTGGATGACAAGGCCTAGTGCAAATGAAATATGAAAAGGTGAGAGCTAATTGCATCCAAACCACAAAAAAATATACAAAATATTGCCAACTAAAGAAATCATGAAGAAGATAAAAGAACAACTATCCACACGTGCATCTTTGATGGTTGTCCATAAGCTAATCCTCATTTTTTCTTTCTAACCAGCCCCAACTGTAAGGAACCAAAGGTGTGTAGAAACACTTCCTACGCTAATCTTGAGAGGACGATTATGTAAATTTCAACATAATTATTACAAAAATTTCAAGAAATATATGAGTATAAACAAAATAACAATAAACACATAACATAGTGATTATCGTGGGGAAAACCCTTACGAGAGAAAAACCCCACTCCAAACTTACATAATGTATTATCAAATCAACAAGAAATTACAACACACTTGCAATACAAGTTCTTACAAGAGTATCACCTCAACTCAAGCTTGGAGGAACTTCAAAAACACCCTTATATCACCCGATCTTGCAAACAAAATTTAATGCTCAAACTCCTCCTCAAGCCCTCATTTTATAGGCTTCTCACAACCTAGAAACTATTAGTGGTTTACAAAACCATGAGAAAAACCTTCATAGCACGTGTTGCCCATCCTTGACATGTGTTGTCCAAGATAAGAAAGAATCTGGTTAAAAAATAGTCTCTCACGTCCAAAGTCTTATCCCCTATTTTTAACCCTTACACTTGTCATAAAATGTGTCATACACTCTCTAAAGATAGCCCTTCTATATTACATTATGGACAAGGCATCTTTTGACAACTAACTTTCCCCTTTTTCAAGGCACCAACACATAGAAAAAATGTCAACTACTTTTGGAACTAATCCTAAGAAAAATTGCAAGGTTGAGACATGTTGCTCAATATTCTCCCACTTGTCGAATACCTTGCAAGAGTCAAGGGATCCATACAACCATGGACTTAATTGCTAGGGGCTGAGAGGTCCATTGACTCTGAACACCATCTGAACTTCTCTGTGCTTGCAATTTTGCATTCATAAAATTGG
Organism: Thuja plicata; assembly: GCA_018584345.1. NCBI lineage: Eukaryota > Viridiplantae > Streptophyta > Pinopsida > Cupressales > Cupressaceae > Thuja > Thuja plicata. The sequence continues at coordinate 92,894 of MU228194.1, read as the reverse complement.
ACAACCCTACGCAATTTTCTGTTATATTGGTAGGTGTTTTCTCTTAACAGATGCTTGTTTGAGGTAATCAGTCATCCCTTGGTTGTCTCAGACTTTTCATCTTAGTAGCATTGTTTTCTGAATGTTTTGTCAAAGCTTAGCATCTCTTTGTTTGTTGGAAGTAAGTCTTCATCTTTGCTGGCAAACACTTGATTTTATAACCTTCAGATCATTTTCTCATTTTAATTGGTTGTGTTTAGTTTTTAGTCTTGGTTTTGCCTTCGGTTTATAGCCCTTGAAATTCCGCTCATTTTGAGCTATTTTAGGTGTCAATCGGAGTTGGCTAGCTCAGGTTATAGAGGTTTTTAACACCCTCCAGGTGGGGTTTTTTTGTATGATGGCACGTCATGGTTAAAATCCCTTAGAGGTGAGCTTTTCATTGATAATTTCACGGAATAAAGATGTTATTTATATGTAAAATGGTTTTAAAACCCCATTTTAAAATTTCACATTATTTTGGTAAATTTTACATCTAGTTTTTAATGAATTTTAAATTTGGAAGTGGACTTTTAAGTCTCTTTACATATTTTTCATTAAAACTATCACTTACATGTAAAGTTGTATACGTGGTGGGGTTTTTGATTGCAAATGCATAAACATATGTTTTTCATGGAAGTTGTAAGATGTTTTCAAATCCCACTTTTAAATGCATACAACCCATTAATCAATGGTGGCGATTTTTGTGGCAATGACATATATGTTATGCATGCAGTATTTATTAAAAAAAAACCGTTAAGACTCTAAGTTGATGTTTTGCATATGTTTATAGCTTCTCTTAGCATATGCGAAGTGGCTTTAAAAGTTATAGTTCTAAGGCATGTAATGAGCTATTGAAAACGCGTTTAGTGTTAAAGTACTTACGTTTTTCCTCCTAAGCATGGGCGTCATTTTTTTTAGCAAGTTTGCATATGTGTTTTGGAAGCTAATAATGTGTGTTTGATTACTTATAAACCTGTCAACACTGAGAGCGGCCATTTTTGTGTTCAATACATATTATTTAAAACATATAAAACAGTTGTGTTTCCTCTAAAAGAGTAAGAGCGACGTTTTTGAAAGCATTTGCATGCTTACAAAATGTGAAAGAAGGCTTCTAAAAGACGTTTTTCTCCATAAATGCCTGCGCAGTGGCTTTAAAAGCCCATTTTTGCCTTTAACCTGAGGATTTCGAAGCATGCAAAGATCATTGCGAAACCCGTTTTTAGGGCATCAAGGCTGGGTGAAGATACATCTTGCATATGCATCTTGATTCGAAAGATTTTCCTCCAAGGTATGGTATCTATCACTAAATATAGGCGTCATTTTTTGATGATAATGCATATTTCGAAATGGATGTTTTGATAAATACAAAACGTGTGCTTCCTTAAAGTCGTCTTTTTTTATCTGTTTTGCATATGTATTTTGAAAACTTCTTGTACACATTACATTCGAATCCTCATGAATGTTTGTGCCTGAAGTTTGACAAATTTTTCCTCTTGCTGATTTTATGTTTTTCGAATCCTCATGGAGGACATTTGTCATTTATCATTCAGTGACTCATAGAAATGCATTAATTTGTTTAGAGGAATTTGTCAAATGCTTGTCCTATATATGATCATGCTTGTATTCTTCATCTCAATCCAAAAATCTGAAAATCTATTGGATTTCTTTGAGATTCTTCCACGAGATTTGAGAGAACTGCTTTCCTTGCATTTCTCAAGGAAGAGGTAAGTTTCCTTTTCAGTCTTTTGAGTTTTTGTTTCAAGCTTGTATATGTTTTGATTTTGCAAGTATAGATATTTTCATTTCTTTTTCAGATCTACATGCTTATAGTTTTGTTTTCAATCTTTCTACTTCCGTCTAAATTTTTCAAGCTGCATATGCAAGTTTTTCATACTTGCATATGCTGTCGAGATTAAAAACCCCCTAAGTATGGAATTACTTCAAAAAGAGCTAAGTTCTTCTCAGCATGTAATGCAGACCAAAAACCCCACCTTTTTCACCATATACATGCTTTTATAAGAAATGACTTATAATGGGGCATAAAAACCCCACTTATGAGTAAATAAACTAAGCTTTTAATATGCAGAGCAGTCAAAAAAGCCCACCTTCAAGTATTTTCTTCATGGTCTTTCATGTTGCAAACATTTCCAAAAACCTCACATCTCATAGCGAACGCTTACCCATATATATAAACACCTCCTATGCTCATTTTGTCACTTCAAAATTTGCTGCCCACATATGCAATGCTTCAACAAAAACCCGTTTTTATGATTTTTCTTCATTTTAGAAGCCAGTTTTTTCCAAAATTAGTCACTTCCTACTGCCCCAAAGGTTTTTCAGCTTTATAGCCCACTTACGAGTGCCTAAGATATGTGTCTTTTGTGCTAAAAATAGTCTTCCATGAATTCATTGCATGAAGATAAACTCATTTTTTGGAATTTCCATGAAACAATGTCTCTTGCATTCATGCTTGCTATGTCAGAGGAAATTGTTCCTTCTAAAGGTAAAGAGAAAAAGAAGATGAAATATTTATATGACAAGTATCAGAACTCAATTTCTCCTTCTGTAATGAGCCCAACCTGGCTCTGCTGATAATTCAATTTGATTTTGCACGAAGATAACAATTTCTAGCAAAAAACTCCTTTATTTAAATATTCAATTTCAATTTGACATTTCTTAGCCAGCATACACAATTATTTCGGAATGCTTATTTGGTGAAATTCTAGAAATTATATTCAATGAATTTATTCAAACACTAATTTCAGATGGAAAGAACCTGATATATTCGCTAGCAAAACATTGAAGTTGGAGATTGCAAGGACCAACCCACGTCCTTCTTCCACTTCGATATGACAGCCCCAACATTTTGCAAAGGAATCTGACGTTGTTGTCAACAACTTCCTAACCTGTCGTCTGAGATCCTCCAATCACCACACGCGGCTAGAATAAATACACCGCCTAGCTATTAGCTTTCTTCAACACTAGCGGCCAACAAAAGGGGATTGATTTGTGCTCAGATTGATCCTAGTATCCAAACACAGTGCCCACACCTTCCACGCCGCTTTCAATACACACTTCAATCTGCTCCAGATTTGATAAATGCAGATCAGTCCAATTCCAATAGACTCGAATTCTCAGTCCAGAAATAACAAATAAATCTTTGGTTCACTCCTCAGCAAAATCCAACTAGATCGACCTCTTAATGCAGGTCTCAGTTCAATGACAAAATCAATTTCAGAATTGATTGCACACTCAGTGTGCCAATTAATTATCAACAAACTCCTCAGATAATAATCTCCAGAATAAATCCAATTCTCTCCTTAGCTACAAATATACAGTAGAGAGATCTTGCAATTGTTTACCTCATCACAATTGCAGGAGTGAAGAACTCAAAAACCCTAGCCCAAGGCTCAAGAAGAAAAATTATAAAATATTTAATAGATAATTTTCCTTTCACAAAGCATTGCTTTTATAATTAAAAAGTGTCTTCTCTCACACACTTTTCACTTAAAACACTTTTTATACTTAGGCACATATTGAATAATATAATTTATTAACTCATTTGGCTCCAAAAATGACCTTTTCACCAATATCATGAAATTATGACACGCAAGGTTGCCATTTTTTGTGCCCAATATTTAAAACTTTTCAGCCTAGTTCCAACGAGCTATAACACTAAGATATCCGACATATAATACCAACAAAAATGACAACCTTAGCAAATTTAATTAAATAATAATAATAAACCACCCATTTTGCAAAAACAAATGAAGAAGCATCTGAATCAAAATTTGTCTGCATAGGAGTGATCCTGATGATGAAAGATGATGAATGAACCTAATGTGGTGACTTACTAAAAATAGACGCTCTCTCCAAGATTCTTGGAGCCCAAATCAGAATTCAGAAATGAAAAACTGAGAGCATCATTCAACTCCTCTAACTCATCTAAGCTCATCGGAACTATCCATTGACTTACTATAAATAGTAAGTTCACACCAATGACCCTTTAAACACCTCAACAGACCACGAGGATTGCAATAATGACCTGGCACCATCAATTCAATGACCTGCTAAAAATGGGGAGATTACACCTTCCCAAGTTACTTCTTATGTGGAGGATGTCCAAGATACGGAGCTTGGTCATTTGGATATGACTGGATTCCTTAAAAGAGTTGAATCGTCATTCAAGTTCGAGATGGTTCTTATTAAGCAGAGCTACATACATCTGGCGGCTACCTTTCCTGTTGCTTCTTTGGAACCAGAGTTCATGGTGGCACAATTTTTTTGATTATTCTTCTAGGACTATCAGGGATCAAGATGGGAACACCATCATAAGTCTTAATCCAGATGCTATTGACAGGATTTTTAAAGTTCCACTAATTCCTGTGGTGACGATTATATCCAAGGAGAAGGCTCTAGAGAGATGGAATGAAAATAGTAAGTCATGCATTAAATTCATCAATGACAACTGGTTAGTCATGAAGAGACCTAATCTGGTGAGGTGACCTAAGGAGGTGCATAAATCAAAATTCAAGGAGGAGATCAATGATCTTATTACTTTGCTCAGCAGAATTGGGGGACTCAAATATTCTTGTTATTTTGAGCCTTGGATGTATAAATTCATCTCCACAATAATTAGATCCAAGAAAAAAATATTCTTGGGAGAAATTATTAGTGATATCTTGTGCGAGCAACTATCACAAGTCACAACCACTTGTACATTTTATATGAACTCATATCTATTCTACATTGTTGCTTCCCTTGGATCATTTTCTAGTCTCTTCATAAAAGGGGATAGGTCACTTGTTCCTGTTTGGAAGCATTATGAGCAACTCACTCTAAGGTCCAGTTAGGTTCATTATCAGAGGGTACAAGATGCCTTCTTTGGGTATTATATGTGCTTGTTCAACAAAGAGCTTCCCAAGAAGCGTGTATCAGATGAGGCTTGGAACAAAGTTTGTGAGTATGGTTGCCTCTTTCTGAAGATTCCTAATTTCACTTATCTCAGAGTCGGCTATTTTAGAGGTGAACCCTATATACCTTGCCACGTTATCCTACATATAGGATTATTCTGATGGAGTTAGCACGATAGGTCATGGCATTACAATCATACCAGTTGACCCTACACAGGCTTGGGGTGGGGATTTCTTCATGCAATCCATTAAGGATTGGGGGCTACTCAATAACAATTAATCTATCAATGATTGGTGGCATGATACACCCTTCAATACTACATGGGTTGTGGGGGATAGTCGACTTCGTGATCTTATGCCTACCATAGAAAGTCTCTCCAATTGATCCAAGCCCCTGACCCATTTATATCAATGCATTATCTATAAAGTTGATTTTTATTTTTGTATTTGAATAAAATTATATTTTAAAGATTAAATTTTGTGTATGAATTAATGTTTGATGCTTTCAAAATAAAAAACTTGAGAAAATAAAAAAGAAAAGAAAAATGTTATTTAAAATGCATTATAGATAATATTTAAATAATTGCAACTAATTAAAATATTATTCAAATTTTCTCTTTGGCTTTGAAAAAAATGATTAAATTTTTTGAATTTACTTGGAAAGGATTAGATAGTATTATTTAGTTTGCCTTTAGACAAGAAAAATAGCATAGATATTTTAATTACTTTAGAAATGAATTTTTGTGAGAAAAAGAAAACAAATAAAGAAATAAAATAAAAGATGAAAGCGAAAATAGAAAAATGAAAAGAACTTAAAGAAAAAGGTAAGTAATCTTTTTTTATTTTTTCATTTTTTAAAAAAATTGGCTCTCACAAAACTCACAAAATTTTGAAAGTTGATTGAAAATGGATGGATTTGCTTGTTGGATTGCTTGGACTTGGGAATTGGTTGAGAAGAGGATCGAAGGTTGCTTATGTGCAACTCAATTTGTTTCTCAATTTTGGAAGCTTCATCATAAAAAAATCCCCCTTTTCTTTGTTTGGGAGCTTATTTGGAATTGAGTTGTCGTGCTTATCTTTAAGGAAGTGCAAGATATCCATTGTAGTCTCAATTCATGCATTTTAATCGAATAATTTAAATAATCTAAAATTTGAAAAATCTTCATTAAATTGTTCCTTCATTATAGGAAAAAAAATCAAAAATCATAAAGTGTAAAATTGACATTTCAAAAGTGCGGTGCTATTTAGCATAAAAATTTAAAGGGTATCTTTTGTTTTTCAAAATTTTGATTTTTAAATTTGAAGCTTTTGTCAATAGTGGTTTTGGGAGCTTTTCCAATTTTACATTGAAAGATAATTTAGAAAAATTGCAATTGTGAATGATTTTGAATGAATTGGAATGAACTCTCATTGTTAGTTTTTTATCTAGAAAATTTTGAGGCTATGTTAATTTTTATACAAAAACAAAGTTGCTTGAAATCTATGCCACCCAAATAGTGCTTTTGTGTGATGAACCTAGGATTTAAGATATAGAGTTTAGGAAGGGAGTGGCTTCCAACATTCACCAAGGTCTAAAGTGACCTGAAGATCTTGCGAAATAATTTTCTTTATAAGTGATCTATTAAAAAATTTGAGTAACGAGAGAGAGAGAGAGAGAGAGAGAGAGAGAGAGAGAGAGAGAGAGAGAGAGAGAGATCCAAGATGTTAATCCTTATGACACAACCAAAGTGCTTGTATAGGCTTGGTATGAGCATAGAAGACATGGTCTCTTAGGAAGAATTGGTCCTTGTTGACTAGATAACCTTGTCTTACTTGTGAAAATTGTACCTAATCCAACCTAATCATTGCCATAGGTTATTGCAATGACACTTTGTCTTCCCTATAATATCCTTGTCCTTGATACCATTGAACTTGGTGTCCAACAAGAGATGCATCTTTGGCCATGTTGTGATTAAAAGAGACCTTGGTCACACATGTTCATGTCTATGCTATATCGTTTCTTGTTAGCATCTCTATGTCATTTGATGCGGATTTTTTTTCATGCTTATCATTGGCAATAGTATCCCCTTGACCATGTGTATTTATGATTTGATAATTACTATGGTGGTGGTTTGCATTGGATGCCTATCATGCTTGTTGGATTAATGCATTTCGTGTGAACCATGCTTGTTGGCATGTATGCATTGATGTCTTATCACATTGGATGCCACAAGTATATTATGATGGATGTTCTTTCTTGGTTGGTATGCTCATGAGCCATACTTTTTGTTTCCCATGAGTGTTGTGCTTTCCCTAAGTAACTATCTCGTAGCATAGTGAGGTGGACCTAGGGTACCACATTCTTGGGTAGCCACGAAACCACTATTGGGATCAAAGCTCTTGAAAGATTCATCTTGGAGGAGCTTTCATTATCATTGAAGTGTAGATTCTCTTATTAAATTTTTCAATTTTTGTAAACTAATGTAAAATGTATAATTCAACACTTTTTCTTTTTTTTTTGAAAGAAGGGGTTAAGTTTTATTTAAAAAAATGCAAGGAGTACATCACAAAAATTGAACATTACAAATTTTTATCTTCCATGGTCAACTTTTCCAGAGACTTGAATAATTTGGAGGTAGTGACCCCAAATCGCCAACATCTCATCCTTCAAGCTACTCATAAGCCCATTTTACCAAACAATCAGCCACACTGTTCCATTCCCTAGGAATATGACTAAAAGAAACATAATCTAAGAAGTTGCAAAGATTCAAAATCTGATTTGCTACTACAGAAAGTACTGGTTAACTCCATCCAGTCTTTGCTCTTTCAACATGTCTACAATAATCTAAGAATCAAACTCAAATAATTCTCCTCCAACCCAGGAAGCATCTTCTCTCAACAACATGTAGAATAGCCAAAGCCTCCATCAAATTATTAATATGCCTCCCTTTATAAATAGAGAAAAATAACACCATCCCACCATCATTGCCTCTCCCAATTCCTCCAATTCTTGTACAACCAAGATTCCCATGAGAAGACCCATCTATATTAAATTTCAAAATTCCCCTAAGAGGAGGAATTCATATCCCTTCCCAATTAATCTTTTGTTTGGCCTATCGAGGCCTTTTGCCAGCTTGGAAGGCCCCCTAGATTTAAATTCTTAATAACATCATTATCACTAGGATCAATCACCACAAAAAGATCACACTTCACACAAATAGTTTCCTGGAGTTTGCCAATAACTTTCCTCCACACCTAGACTTCTCCCAATTTCTTATTGTCAAATATTCTATTCAATTCCTTTCTAGCCAAAAGATTCCAAAGAATAAGAGTAGGACCAATAACCAAGGCAACTTGGAGAAAAGAGGTTTTAGTTTGAGGTCTTTCTCCCAAACTTTCCTGAAACTCCACTAAAGAGGTAGCATGAACACGAGTGATGCCAAGTCTTCCACCACCAATGCCAAAACATTCTAGAATACCAATTGAAACAAAAAAAGATGAGAAGTGCACTCTTCATTATTACAAGGGACACAATGAGAAAGGCCATGAAAGCCTCTTTTACATAAGTTTTACTAGGTGAGACACTTGTCTTGAGCTAATAACCATAAGAAGAAATTGCATATTGGCCAAGAGTATTTATTCCAAACTTGCTTCCACCAAGGTATACCAACTTGCCCATAAAGCTTCCTATCCAACTCCAAATATCCCGAAGCAACAAAGAGCCCACCTTTAGGATCAGGACCCCGGACAAGGGTATCCCTCTCTTTAAGAGAACTACAAAATCTACTTGCTAGGATTTAATCCAACACTTTGAATCCTCTCATGTAATTGTAATTTATTTTAATGGAACCTTCTAATGGTTGTTGGCATTGTCCTCTCCACACACAAAAAAAAGAGTAATTTGTACAACTAATGTTCTAGAGTGACTTAGGCATAATGTCAAAATTGTTTTCTTCTATAGGTACATTGATGTACTCCCATTGCTAATTGCCTTTTGAAACCTTAAATCCTTTTTTTGATAGAGTTTCATTGTTATTGAACAACTTTCTATCCCTTAATAAATCAACATTTTTCCTCACAAACATGATGCTTGGTTTGACAACTTTAAAAAAAAAAAAAAAGAAAGATAGATTAGACACCAAATTGAACATACATAAAAAAATTGCATATAAAAACACATGCAACATTCTTATGATCTACTTAATATGATTAAGATCTTATAGATAGTAACTTTTCACGTTCGTATAATGGAGAAGACACTTCCCCTTGTTCTATTAGGGAGTTTGAAATTCTAGCTGCAAAAGGTATCATACAAGCATATAGCTCACCTATAAAAAAAGTAACTCGATGTCTTTGCCTTTTCCTTGTTGGCCTTAACATCTTCACAGCTTTTCCATGATTTCCAATAGCAAAGTGTTTTGTAAACGTTTCCTCGACTCTCTCCAGTAATTTACTAACCTACAAAATACAGTCAATAGACAAAAATTCTGGTCATAAATTGAAGTATGCATACAATTATTCGCTCTCTCAAGATTCAAATGAATTAAAGTTTCTTTTACAAATTTTGTAATTGATCATTCTCTTAATCATAAGAAACCATCCATTAGAGAAACAATGGCATTCCTTGATTTCAAATAGCGGTGCGAGATTACAAAGGCAATCGATTTTTCTTTTAAACCATCTTTTTATGACCCAAGATTGCGAAGGTAAATCGATGGTAGATATAGCCAGGGCATGGAACCTGTATCAGCAAACAGAAGAAATGGCAAACTCAGTCATAACTGTACCGAGGGATAACTTGAGAAAATGGTGCTATACCAACGTGGAAATGAGAGGCCAAAATCATGCCAATATTTCTTTAAGAATGGCAAGCACCCAACTAAACTCTGCCCAACAAATAATTTAAGTAGAAGAATGGCGCACTCTTTGCCTGGCCAAGCCAAGGAGAAATGGTGACCAAGGTGGCAACATCACGATAAAACTATGTCTAGACTCTAAACTATAAGGAGGACGATTGATAAAACTTTGGCGCCGTTTTGAGTTGGCAGAGCCAGAAGAAAATCGTGCCAAGAATCAAAGAGTGGCAAAAAGCTAACAAAATTCTGCCAAGAATGGGATCGTTTAATTGAAATGACACTAAGACGTATTTTGAGATGGCTTAGACAGTTGGAAATCGTGCCCAAGTGGCGAAGTTTAAGTGAGCTGTGACGTGTACAAAGAAGTTAAAAATAACATAAAAAGAGCACAGTTTTCCGGTGGCGATGCCATTCCAAAATTCTATATTCATCTAAAAACATGGAAAAGTCATGAAAAAACTGCCAAGAGTTTGGAAAGCGTTTTAGTGAATGATGCTAAAGCAAAGAAGGCTGAAAAAATAAAACATTAAAGTATGGCTGACATTATGGAATGGCACACCAAGAACAAACCCATTTCTTAACGGGCAAAGAAGTAAAAGCCTCTTTGTTTTGTGGAATTTGTGCATGTTGGAATTGTTAATTTAAGAATTGAATCTATTTTGGCAATTGTGCTATTCTCAAAACTAATTCTAGAATATGGACTTGTTCTGTTTGGTTCACCTGGAAGATGACTGAGAAGATGCCAATTTTGCGTTTGGTTCCGCACAACTAGAATTGGAATTGGAATTTTGTTTTTGCACACATACACATATACACACACACACACACACACAGGTGTGTATATATACACATATATACACACACATGTATATACACACATATATATGCACACACATGTGTATATATATATACGCATACACATGTGTGTATATATACACACATACACACACACATATACACACACATGTGTGTATACACACATACACACACATGTGTATATACACATACATGTATATATACACATGTGTATATATACACACACATGTGTATATATACAAACATGTGTGTATATATACACATACAGATGTGTATATACACACACAGATGGTGTATACACACACACATGTATATATACATACATGTATGTATATACACATGTATACACATATACACATGTGTGTATACACATATATACACATATATACATATATTTGTGTATATATACACATACTCATATACACACACATATATGTGTGTGTGTGTGTACATGTGTGTATATACACAAATATATATACACACACATGTATATATATACATCCTTATAGCAATATAATATACATTATTGAAACAAAAATGGGAATGAATTTTCCTTCCCAAAATAATACTTTCAATTCCAATTCCAATTTTCAATTCCAATTCCAGCTCTGAGAAGGAATTGTGGAATGCTCAAAATGACCCAAAATTAGAATTCGCATAACCCTATTCCAATTTTTAATTTTGGAACCAAATAGGGAATTGAACATTTTGGGAATTCAGAAATGCCAATTCTTGTTCAATTCCGCGAAACAAACGGGCCTAAGGAAATTGTCAAAGGTAGGTTTCTGCGCCGCTGGTTATTTATTTTGGTTGGTAGCTATTGCTCAAATTTTTAAAGAACAATTTGTGGAGCTGGTGGCCTCATGAAAGTTAAATTTCGCTGCTTATAAATAAACTGTAATCTTAAATTTTAATTTTAAACAAAAATATTTTAAAAAAAAAAATTAGACAAACATGTTTTAAAGTTGTTCTTGAGTTTTGAAGTGGCATAAGTGGATGATATCACCTCCTAACACGTCTAAAAGGCATCAAATGTTTTTGGGTGCACAATTATGCTTGCTCGACCACATAAATTCTATCAAGACATAGGTTATGGTGCAAGTTGTTGGATGTGAAGTCGGACTCTTCAATTCATCTTCCCCTCTTTTCTTTCCTCCCTCTTTGAAAATTCTCGTGTGTTAAATTTAAAAAAGCCTTCTATGTGTAAGCTGCAATGTATAATAAATTTTGAAGCTATGCTTTCTGTTAGATGTAGCCAAATCTGTCTCTTTATTCACTGTTTGTGTATAATTTGCGGCTCTCAATTTGCTCTACTTATTTAACAATTAATATCAAAGGTTGTGAGATCATGAATGGAAGGGAAAACAATAGTCTTGCCAAGGAAAAGAAGTTTGTTTTAAAGAAGGTTGTAGAGGAGAGGAAAACAATGGAAGAAATGACTCCCACAGCCATGGTGGAGAAGAAGCCCAAGGAGATCTGAAAATTGAGTTTCACAGTCTAAACTATAGGTATGTTTGGAATTCTTTTTGAGGTTATTGGGAATGATATGTGCCCTTGGAGTACAAAATTGCCCCTTAAGGCTTCGCCATGGTTGGAAATGACCATAGAGGATCTAGTTGTTGATAAGATTGTTAACATGTTTTGTTGGATGTGAAGTCCAACTATTCATTTCATCTTCCTTTCTTTTGTCTCTTTGCTTTCTTTTGAAGACTCTTGTATATATGTGAGGGAATAACCTTATGTATGTAAGTTATAATGAATAATAAAGTTTGAATGCCCTTCTTTCTAGTGGATGTAGTCAAATTGGAAAACAATGGTAAATCTTGTATCTTTGTTTGTGTATAATTTGTAATTTCCAATTTGTCTATTAGTTTTTAACAATTGGTATCAGAGCCTCAGAGATCTAGGGAAAGCAAGCTATGGAGGAATTAACTTCAATTAATATTGTTTAGTGTGATTTGGTTGGTATTATTTTATAGTTTTTGTTTATGATGTCCACGAACATGACTACTCGTTGTAGATTAGCAAATCGAATCTAATGTGGATCTAGTGTTCAAGTCTCTAAGTCTACATATCATCCTCAGAGGTTGGATAATTAGGGTGTTTCCACTGGACTTGTAGAATGCTTATCATGATACCATGAATAACTTGGTATCACACTTGAGTTGGAGTTTTTGGGAGTGAGAGTTATGTTGTCATGGGATGGTTCCCTCCATGTGATTGAAGATGTTTGTTATTGTGCCATGGTGGACTCTAGATTCTTGATTAGAGTGTTGGCATGATAAAAGTTCTCTTGATAGGTTATGCTCTTTAGAGCATGTTGTCTTCCTTATGGAGATGTTAGATTATGTTGTCATGTCGTGTCTCAAGATTGTAGATATGCAGTGGGAGTTTTCAACAATGCTATTGAGTACTATGGGGGCTTCACTTAGTGAACCTGAATCATAGCATGTGCGTTCGTGGCAAACTAAAGAATCCCCCTATTTTCAAAAATTATTTCCCGAAACTTCCTTTTTGTCAGCCCCCTCCAATACCCCTCTAATACCCCTCACACCTATTTTCCTATATAAACCGCCACCCCCACCCCCCCCCCAAAAAAAACCTACCCTCTATTTAGGCAATATATTGTCTCTTCTTTTACCCATTTTACACCCCCCAATATGAACGTGCATGATAGTGTATTGCCCCTTCAGTGATGACCCTGTGTTTTGTACATTGGTCATTAGGTTAGAGAGTAAAATGATGGTGCACTATTTTTTTGAAGCTCAACACGGATTGATCATAGCGGTTTATATGAGCCTAGAGTTCTCTTGAGATGAGAGAACATTTGTTGAGATGGTTTTTCTTTGGACGTTTTAGCTAGAAGACTAAGGAGCCCACACTTGGAAATTGATGTGAGTTCATTATGGACCTAGAGGAGATTGTTCTTGAAGAGAGTCACTACGACTTTGTATTTCCTGGAGGAACATTCCCACTCCCCCCTCTTGGTCTACTCGGTAGATTCATCTTCTAATAGGAGATGTTGATTAGACTGGTTCCTAATTTTGGAATGTAGGTCTACATCCATGTTGGTTGGGTGTTGTTCATTTTGGGAGGTATTGGAGATCATACTTGGTAACTTCACACTTGGTAGTGTTAGAGGATGAGATGTGGTTTGCATGAGTCTCTTTGTCTATTCACTAGTTTATGGTCATCGATTGTTGTACTTTTTTTAACAACAATATGTGGTCATTTAATGAGGACTTGGAAGAAAAGAAGCGAGATCTCCAACAAGTTGGTTGCAGTTTGTAAATCATGGTGATTTGATTATTGCCACACCTTTTATGTAAGTGCCGATTAGTAGACTTGAATTGTTTCCATTAACATTGCTCATGCAACATGTATGTTTTTTTATTAGACCGAAAGGTTCTTCACACATCAATGGTTTTCTAGTGTATGTTTTTATCCTGGAAGATGGTATTTTTGAGCAAGACAATGGATTAGCATAGTTGGTATAAGAGTTTTGTGCAGACTGGACATATTGGCTAATGGCCTATTTATTACCCTGGGATTCGGTGATTGTGTTGGAGACAAAGGCCATGGATTAAAAGAAGTAGAAAGAGAGTTTAAGCAACGAGGATACTTGTGACGTTCAGATTCCATCCAAAATGAACAAGCACGTGGACGAGGATGTTCCATAGAAGACGGAGGAGGGGGAATTCAACACCGACTCTATTTCTATCATTATGATGAGTGTGAAAGACAACACACAGGTTCTGATAAACCATAGAAACAAAAAGAAACTCCTTGGACATGTTAGATCCTTTGATAGGCATTGCAATATGGTTCTGCAAAATGTTAAAGAAACATGGGAAATAAAGAGATGACTTTCACGATGGATGATTTGAAGTAGATGAAATATTTGTAGGTGGCAGTTTCTGAGGCCTTACAACTCTACTCTTTCATCCCAGTTGATCACAGGGAAGTGACCCACGATGACCAGTTGCCCGACAGGACCATTTTGAAGAGCAGGGGGAAGGTTTTGTACCTGATTTATGCAATGGGTAGTATTGAGAGAATTTGGGGGAAGGATTTCTCGGAGTTTAGGCCTGAGCGGTAGATGAGAAACAGGCAATTCATGAGCAATTTGGTGTATAAATATACAGCCTTTAATGGTGGACCTAGGCTCTATTTGGGGAAGGATTTTGCGTATCTTCAGATGAAGTGGGTGGTTGTTATGAGGGTATTTTGGGTGATGCACAGGAAATTGTTTTTTTTGTGTGAAACACAACAAAGAGAGGGAGGTAGTGTGATGCGATGTAATGATGCATGATTTGGGCAGTAGTCCATTGTAGGTATGAGTAGGCCTATAATTGTAAAGGGTAGAGGAGGAGGCACAAGAATTCGAAGAAGGTATGCTTGTGTAAAGATTTTGCTATAGGTAGAGTCCTATTATCGGAGAGGGTTGTGAGTCCTTTTATTGCAGAGGGTTTTGAGATGGTTGCATTTGTAATCTTGTAACTGTAGAGGATGGGTGTCTTAAAGATCTTGCAGAGGGTTGTATAAGTGAAGAAAGATGTCTTCAACAAAGAGGACGAAAAAGGTGATAAAGAGACCTATAAGAAATCTATTTTGAGAAGAACGGTGAGAAATAAGTTATACAAATTTTATTTAAATATAAGTAAAATCATTCAAAGTTAGATGG
Source organism: Thuja plicata (assembly GCA_018584345.1). Lineage (NCBI taxonomy): Eukaryota > Viridiplantae > Streptophyta > Pinopsida > Cupressales > Cupressaceae > Thuja > Thuja plicata. The sequence goes on along the minus strand of MU228194.1, from coordinate 77,628 downwards.
GATGGGATATAATAGAGATTGAGAAAAGCAAGGTAGTTTGAGTGGGTAAAAGAAAATGTGAGGAAAGGTTAGGTAAAAGTAAGGTTAGGTAAAAGTGGCATGGTGGTGGATGAAAAATGTGATGTTGAGTTCAACATGAAGAGAGGATAAATTTCTATCTTGAAGAGGGAGAAGAATTAAGTGTATCGCATGACACAAAAATTTGAAAAGAGAAAAGTCCTTATAAAGGGGATAGTGAATGAAGAAGTGCAGAGAAGAAATGTTCCCTTAGGTAGAAGAGGTATGGAAAGAACATGTGGGGATTGTCCACTTAGACATAAAAGACATTGGAAAAGAAAAGAAGAGAAAAAGAAGGAAAGAACGATTTTGGATCATAGGAATAGGTGTAATGGAGAAAGTAAAGAGAAAAGATTGCGATTGAATTTTTTATTTTATTTAATGATGTTTTATTTCTAGAGAATGTAGAATAAGAAGAAGGGGAGAAGATCTAGAAGATAATGAAGGTGGAAGAATTGTCATAACCCTTCCTGTTTTTGCTCCAACTTTTACGAAGAAAGAGGAGTAAAAGTTATTATAAAATAAATAAACAAGGAGTTGATGCTATTTTTAGGAAGAGTAGTTTGTTTTGAAAAAAAAAAACTTAACAGAACTGGAGTTATCAATACATTTTGGTGCGATGAACTGATGAAAAGTAAAAGTATTTTCTTTCAAACCGTTCGATGTGCGGGGCGACTTTACTAAGGTTGTTGATCGTCAAAGTGGAAAAGGAGGCATCTTTTCATGATCAAATCATTTTGTTCCACGACACGCTACATGTATTTTAAATTCTAGAGTGGAGGCTTAATTGAGACGGGGAATGCAAATTACAAGCTTGAGGGTTGGGAATGTGCGCATAGTATTGGTGAAGGCATAAATTTGCTGACGACAAAATTAGAAAGAGGGGATGCACAATCTTTTTTCACTTGAAGGAGGTTTTTCAGTGTTGAGGGAGGAGATACGTTTTGCAGTGAGGAGGGTTAGACGTTTTTAAAAGTTGGATATTCAGCGTGGAGAAGAACGATACAATGCAAGAGTAGAAGGATATAGCGCATGTAGAAGGTGCAGTGTTTGTAAAGAAAGGAGACTTAGTGCGTGGGGAGAGGCTTGCACAGATTTGGATTGTCCAGTTTGTTTATGCACGGGTATGGTAGAAATACTCGTCGTTCTTATCTTTAGTAGTTTATTTTAAAATTGTATATTAAACATGTATACTAGTAGTCGGCTATTTTGTTTTTCCTTGATTAAAAGAAGGGTTGTCAGTCACCCGTAAGCTGTTGCCTATATTATCAATTCTGTGTAGAATATTTGTATTAAAATTTTGTGTTGAACTTCTGTGTTTAATAGTTAAATATAGAAGAGTAAAGGAAAACGATTTTCATAATCTGTAGCTTTATTTTTATTAAAGAAAACAAAAGAGAATAAAAATAGAACTCCAGTTGTGACTGTATATTTCAGAGTATTTTGAGATTTGGAAGTTTCAGATTTAATCAGATTTTAGTAAACTCCAGAACTAGTAGATGACCACTCAGAGAAAATCTTCTAGTGAAAATAGTAGAAGGGACATTTTTAATATTTTTTTGGAAACCCCCCCAGAGCATTTCTTTGTTTAAATTTTCAACTTATTCCGAAACATTAAAGAAAACAATTTTACTTTGATTCCTTGTAGACATACTTCTTTAACCAGTCAATAAGGCTGATTAGTGATCTTTTCATAAAAAGAAATTTTCTCATTCCGATTGAAAGAATTTTATTTTCATATATGTGTGAATAAACGTTTGCTATAAGAGTGTCAGCTGAAATGAAATTTGGTATTTTGTAATTTTAGTGAAAGGAAGGGATTAGAGATTAGGAATTAGATCTTAATTTTAAATTTATTAGTGTGTATGTTTTTAAAATGTACTTAAGGAATTGAAAAGGAAGGTCTAGGATGTCGAATCCTAGGAAAGGGTAATTTTATTTTGCATTACCTGCCAGTAGAAGTCTAGTTTTAGAAAGTGCTTTGGCCAAAGCTTGGTAACACATGTTTGCTTAAATGTGTATGGTTATGTTTCATCTTCCTGAATCTGTGAATAAAATCTATTTAGAAACTTATAGAAAGTAGTTAGATATCACAGACACACCAAATTCTTTCCAATCCATCAGTGTCGAGAGAAAGACTTCTTGGGCAGGGTTGGTGCACTCTTAATTTCATTATAAGCCCTGAGGGAGTTAACCACTCCGTAGTTGGGTGGATTAAGCCCCTTAACCACACTCTCATCTCAAGATTTACATTTGAACAGGAGTTTGATGGCTTAGGAGACCAGAGCATGGAGATGGACAGTTGTTCGATGGCATTTATGATATTGATTTTATGGCCTTATGGTCTTGTACATGATGTATTTGTATTTATCTTTCCTTTATGATGTAAGGTATTTGACATAGATAGTCGACATCCTGATATATTGAATATTGTAATTATTCTTTCATGGAATTATTGTAATTCGACAGTATGGTCACTTACTCTTGATTGTATTATCTTTATGAAATGTCGAAATGAATATATGGAAAAATAGAAATTTTATGTTCATGATTACTTGATTTACTTGAACTTTTTTGTCGATTAGTCTTTAGCGTTGACCGACTATGACTATGGAATTGACATAGGAGAAAATTTAGCATGTTTAGCTTCTGTGGCTTTTATTAGAAAAATCACTCATTACATGTGGTATCAGAGCCATGTTTAAACATTGGGACCTGAGTCTTCTATTGCTAAGTTGTGTACTTATGCTTGGTGTAGGGGATAATCTAACACTATGGATACCGAGAATAGTAAACGGGCTAGTTCTAGCAATGATCAGAATGGTGAATCTAACCAAAGACTTGATCAGATTTTGGCTCTCTTAACCCAGTAGGGTAATCTCTTACATCAGTAAGGAGAGCCTATGGGTAATCTGGAATAGGACCTGAGAGCTAGACCAGGTGATGAGGAGAGAAGGAAGAGGGAAGAATATCTGAGACTTGAGGCTCAACGTAAACATGAAGAAGATCTGAGGCTTGAGGCTCAGCATAAACATGAAGAAGATCTGAGACTTGAGGCTCAGAGGAAACAAGAAGAGGATATGAGGAATGAGGAACAGATGAAACACAAATCTGATCTTAGGGCTGCAACAATACCCAATAACATGGAAAGAATAGCAGAGCAACTGAGAAAGGACCTCAAGAAGGTCGTACCTCCTACATTCAATGGTAAGACTATTAGTGATGAGGCTAAGGCATGGATTGTATCCATGGAAAAGTATTTCCATGTTCATAATCTTTTTGGAAAATCTAGAGCAATGTGGGGTCCTTTTCAGGGTAAAAGCACAATAATCTGTCACCTTTTAGGACAACTTATCAGCACAACTGAATTTTAGTATTTCTGACTAAAAATTAATTTTGGCCAAACATATGGTCTAGATAGATTCATTATAGTTAAGTTAGATAAGGTTTTTAACTTTTCCAATTGGAAATGTCTATTAAATGCATGTTTTATACCACTTTGAGGCCAATTACCGTAGAAATAAAATTATTTCAGAAAAGTGACATTTCAATAACTCTAAGAATTTTTAATGATATGTTTTTAGAAATACAAAAATACCCTTTTGTAGAGATCAGAGTCAAGAATATCTCTTATAGATTTTATAGTGTTTTAATTATACATAGTCTATTATAATGAAAAAAATATTGCAAGTAGGTATTATAACAGTCAAGGAGATGTTGATTTGGAGAAAGATAAAAAATAATAAAACATATTAAATAAGTTTTAAAAACATATGGTGCACTAGAAGAGAGATTCCTCTTCAAGAATATATATTTCCTTTTTTTATTGGGATATATTTGTTATGAAAAATATGGCGGGAGATGAAAACTGTCGATTTTAGGTGAGTTGGAATTTGAATTGTTATAAAAGAGAAAATATAGGTCACAAACCAATTTTTATTTCTT
>MU228194.1:56958-73479 GCA_018584345.1 Thuja plicata | reverse complement strand
TTATTCAAAAAAAATATTAAAAATATTAATCATAAAATTCATCCATTTTAAAACATTTTATTAGTTTACATCATCTTCAAATTCCAAACATAAATGTCACTTTTATACTATTGAAGCTGAACAACTTGGATTTTGTCGTCCTTTTCCTTTGTAAAAGGGTGACAGATTATTGTGCTTTTACCCTTCAGTTGACTGGGGAAGTTGGTACATGGTGGAATAATGAGATGGCGGAGAAGAGGATGTAGCTGGGAGAGATCTCTTGGGATGATTTCCTTGTTCTTTTTCGTAAGAGGTGGTTACCATAGCTATATTATGACCGAAAAGTGGCTGAGTTCCAGAACCTGATACAAGGGGTTTTGTCTGTTACCTAGTATCATGAGAGGTTTTCCATTTGTTCAAGTATGTGCCACAGTACCAATAGGATGAGCAGTTTAGAACTCGCAAATTTATTCTTGGGTTACGTCTTGAGATTGGATCTGAAGTTGACATGCATGAGCCTGAAACTATGGACTTTTCTTTCAGGAAGGCATTGAGACAAGAGCAGAAACTACAACATGTATCTTCAGTAAAGGGTAATTAGAGAACTAATACCTCTCAAGGATTTAAGAGGAAATTATAGGACAATCGACCTAGGGATTATGGATGACAATAATTTCAGAATATGAGAGGTAAAGGTAGAGGGAATAGAGACATGAATACCAACAACCATGGGGCTTAGTATCAGAATAGAGGTAACAACAAAAATGATAAGAGGAGGAATGGGTCTGAGGGTAGGAAAGGACCAGTGGGTGGTTGCTTCACTTGTGGAGGTGACCATTATGTCAGTTCATGCCCTCAATGTACAGATCATAGAGATGGTAAGGGTCCCCAGAATCAGCATCAGATTCATGCAGCAGTTGATCGTAGATAGGTAGACTTTCAGGCTACTCCGACCCAGTTGGCCGGTAAGATCTTTGGCCAAAATGTTTCTATTTTGATTGATACAAGAGCTACTGAATGTTTTATAGATCCTAGAGTTGTTTCTCATTTATCTGCTAGACCTGGATATATGTCTAAACCATGGATGGTAGAATATGGAAATAGGGCAGAGTATAAGGTTGAGCAATGTTTGGATTGCAGTGAGATAAAACTTTCAAGCTTTCAGACGCAAGTAAATCTTTATGTAGCCCCATTAGATTCCTATGATGTCAGTTTGGGCATCAATTGGCTGACTAAACATAAGGCATTAATAAACTGTAAGGACAAGTCAGTTGAATGTCTTGATAATTTAGATATACCAGCAGTAGTTTTGAGTGAGAAAAGACCCTTTGAGCTTAGGAAGATTTTTGCCATGCAATTGAAGAAGGAAAGAGGAAGGGGTGCATGATGTATGTAGCATATGTCAAAGATCTTGACACTCCTCCTAGTTTAGAGGATTATCCTATCTTGCATGAGTTCTAGGATGTGTTTCGAGAGGATTTACCAGAGTTACCTCCGAAGAGGGAATTTGATTTCTCTATTGATGTAATGCCTGGAATCAAACCTCTATCCAAGGCTCCATATCAAATGACCACCACTAAAATGTATGAGTTGAAGACTCAGTTGATGGAAATTTTGGATAAAGGGTTCATTCTCCCTAGTGTGTCACCATGGGGAGCTCCAGTTATCTTTGTGAAGAAGAAAGATGGTACCTTGCGGTTATGCATAGATTATAGAATGCTTAACAAGGTGACTATCAAGAACAGGTATCCGCTTCCATGAATAGATGAACTATTTGATCAAATGAAGGGAGCAATTGTGTTCTCTAAGATTGATTTGAGATCCGGATATCATCGAATCCAAATCAAAGAAGAGGACATATCCAAAATAGATTTCAGGACAAGGTATGGACATTATGAGTTTGTCATTTTACCTTTTGGATTGACTAATGTGCCTGCAAAATTTATGAACTTAATGAAGAGTGTATTCAGAGATTGTCTAGATAAGTTTGTTGAGATTTTCATTGATGACATCTTGATTTACTCCAAGACCATGGAGGAGCATGAGGAGCAGTTATGAATAGTTTTACAACGACTTAGAGATAAGAAGCTTTATGGGAAGCTATCTAAGTGTTCTTTCTATTAGAAGGAGATTCATTACTTTGGTTGCATCATCTCTGCAGATGGAATTGCAATAGATCCGACAAAGATTAAAGCCATACTTGAGTGGCTAGCTCCACAGAATGTGAGTGAAGTTAGAAGCTTCATGGGACTCGCAGGTTATTATAGGAACTTTGTGGAGGGTTTCTCCAAGATTACAACACCTATTACATCCCTTCAAAGGAAAGGGAAAAGATACAAGTGGACTGATGTATGTGAGGGAGCCTTCCAGTTGTTGAAACATAAACTCACATCTGCTCCTATCTTAATTATACCAGATCCAAATGGGCATTTCACAGTGATTACAAATGCTTTGGGTGAAGGTCTTGGAGGTGTACTCATGCAGGAGGGTAAGGTAGTGGCTTATGAGTCACGAAAGCTGAAGTAGTATGAGGTTAACTATGCACCTCATGACTTGGAATTGGCAGCGATTGTACATGCTTTAGTGATGTGGAGACATTACCTTTTGGGTAAGTCATTTGAGTTGAAAACGGATCACATGGGACTTAGGTATATCTTCACATAGCCTAATCTCAATGCGAGACAAAGACGCTGGTTGAAGTTTTTGAGTGAGTATGATTTTGGCATTGAGTACATTAAGGGCAAGGAGAATAGAGTGGCAGATAGTCTTAGTAGGAGAAGACATATTGCAACTATCTCTACTTCTAGGACACGGTTGATGGATTACGTGTTGTAGGAGCTTTTAGGTAATGATCATTATGAGATGGTCAAGTCAACCTTGCACATTGATCCATTGGATCACCATTTTGATGGATACTCTTTTGAGGATGATGGTATTATGAGATACCAGAACATGATGTATATTCCCGACCGGGCAGGGTTGAGGAAGGTAGTACTTGAGGATATGCATTGCACTCCATTTGTAGGACATCCAGGGGTAAACAAGATGACTGCCAATATGAGGCCATTGTATTTTTGGCCAGGGATTAAGCATGATGTGATAGCTTTTGTAGCCTAGTGTTTGGAATGCCAGTGAGTCAAGGTTGCGCATGTTCACCCAGTAGGAATTTTATATCCTCATGATATACCATAATACAAATGACAAGTCATCAGTATGGATTTTATCCAAGGTTTACCCATTACATGATGCAGGCATGATGTAATGTTGGTAGTAGTTGACAAACTAACCAAGATAGCTCATTTCATTCTAGGGATTTTGAGAGATAGATCCTTGGCTTTGGCTAAGAAGTTTATTCAGGAGATTTTTAGCTTGCATAGTGTACCAGAGACCATTATATCTGACAGAGATACACGGATGACATAAAGGTTTTAGACAACCTTGAATGCTTCCTTGGGTACATGGCTGAACTTTAGCACAACCTATCATCCTCAAACTGATGGGCAGACTGAGAGAGTAAATAAGGTTGTAGAGGATTTACTTAAGATGTATTGCATGGGTCAACAATAGAAGTGGGACGAGTATCTTCCATTGGTAGAGTTTGCCTATAACAACTCTTACCATGCATCATTGGGAATGACACCATTTGAGGCACTATATGGGAAAAAATGTCGTACTCCTATCAGCTGGGATAGAGTAGTGGGCAAGATTGTTGTTGGTCCCGATTTGTTCAGAGAGATGGAGGAGCATATGAATCTAATTCGTGCTTGATTAAAAGAAGCAGCGGATCATTAGAAGAGTTATACAGATAGGAACCGCACTTTCAGGCAGTTCCAGGAAGGGGACAAAGTGTTTTGGCATGTGAGATCACATAAGAGTTCAATTCCTTTTGGAAAGGCTTCCAAGCTTGCACCAAGATATGTGGGTCCTTTTGATGTATTGGAGGTGATCAACCCTATTTCTTACAGACTTTCTCTACCGCCCACTCTAGCCCGAATCCATAATGTGTTTCATGTTTCCTTGTTGAAACCCTATCATCCAGATGCATCTCATATCTTAGATTGGTGTGCATTGCAGGTTCAGGATCCAGGGGTGGTACTAGTGAATCCTACCCGCCTCATTAATCAGCGTACCATCAGGGTGTGTGATAGAGATGTATTATAGTATAAGGTCTAGTGGGACCAATTCTCTGTGGATAGTACTACTTGGGAGGATGCGGATGACATGCATAGATCTTTTCCACAGTTATTTGATTAGACTTTATATGCTCTTATTTTCAGTTACTCGTGTTATATGCTCCAACATTGATACTATTATGTGTTTTTATTTGGGACTCTTAGTGACATTATGGACTTTATTGACTTGGTTGGATACTTTTGACCAAAGTCGTTATGCTTTATGCTTATGTTAGACGTGTTTGACATTATATTGGATATTGTGGAAGTAAATGTGGGTTCATGTGATTTATATGCTTTGAATGTTTTATTAGTTATGTTTTGAGGTGATTTATATGATCGTATGTTTGGATATTGTCATGGATTATATAATATTGATTTATATTGCAATGACTTGATGAGAAAATATGATGAATTATGGATGGTTATATGATGTTAGTTGCCATATATGTTGTTTAAATACGATTTGGATTTATGGACTAACCTACTGATGATCAATCTAGTGGTTTGATGGATTGATAGGATTGAAGGAAGGAGTGTGATTCTGGAGGAGAAGTAAATATCTTCTCGGTAATGGTTGATCAAAAAAATATGAGTTTTTCACACACCACATATTATTTGATTATTATACTTACGATAGATTAATGAGTTTTATTTCTAACTCTATCTCAAATGGTAAATGCATGGTGTGTGTGGATTTTTTAAATTAGTTAAAGTATTCTACAAGAAATTTTTTTTTTTCTTGTTGATTTAATGATTTAATTGAATACGGGCACTTGTATTATCTTGAAAAATAAAACTTAGAGATTAGATCATGTCAATTTAAATTCTTATTTTCGTGGATATAATTGTAAATTTAACCGATTCATCGTGGACGATGAACATCTTAAGGGGGGAAGGATGTCATAACCCTTCCTATTTTTGCTCCAACGTTTAAGAAGAAAGAGGAGTAAAAGTTATTATTAAGTAAATAAACAGGGAGTCGATGCTATTTTTAGCAAGAGTAGTTTGTTTTGAAAAAAAACACTTAACGAAACTAGAGTTAGCAATACATTTTGGTGCAGTGAACTGATTAAAAGTAAAAGTATTTTCTTTCAAACCGTCTGATGTGTGGGGCAACTTTAATAAGTTTGTTGATCGTCAAAGTGGAAAAGGAGGCATCTTTTCATGATCGAATCATTTTGTTTTATGACACACTACATGTATTTTAAATTTTAGAGTGGAGGCTTAATTGAGATGAGTGCAAATTACAAGCTTGAGGGTTGGGAATGTGCGCACAATATCGGTGAAGGCATAAATCTGCTGTGATAGCTAATGGAGAAATTAGAAAGAGGGGATGCACATTCTTTTTTTTGCTTGGAGGAGGCTTTTTGGTGTTGAGGGAGGAGATACATTTTGCAGTCAGGAGGGTTAGACGTTTTTAAAAGTGGGATATTTAGCGTGGAGAAGAAGGATACAACACAGGAGTAGAAGGATACAACGCATGTAGAAGGTGCAATGTTTGTAAAGAAAGGAGACTTAGTGCGTGGGGAGAGGCTTGCACAGATTTGGATTATCCATTTTGTTTATGCACGTGTATGGTAGAAATACACGTTCTTTTCTTTAGTAGCTTATTTTAAAATTGTATATTGAACATGTATGCTGGTAGTCGGCTGTTTTGTTTTTCCTTGATTAGAAGAAGGGTTGTTAGTCACTCGTAAGCTGCTGCCTGTATTATCAATTCTGTGTAGAATATTTGTATTAAAATTATGTGTTGAACTTTTGTGTTTAATAGTTAAATATAGAAGAGTAAAGCAAAATAATTTTCATTATTTGCAGCTTTGTTTTTTTTTGATAGGTAATATTTTGATTGTATTGATAAGTTAAAGATTACATTGAGAATTACATTGGCCATCACCGGCTATCAGTTTCAAAATGCAATAGAGACATCAGAAATTACATTGTTCTTCCATGACTAGGGTTGACTATGTAGTAGAAGACAAAAAAAGCCCCAAAAAACCAAGAAGGTTTTCTATCAACAGAAAATACAAAAAGAGACAGTGGCCCTACTGGCTGTACCACTTGGTAGCCTATTCTTTAGTAAATTTTCTAAACGCACCACCTTCATTGACCAGAGCTCTGATGTTGCTCCTTGCCTTGACTCTCCCACGCCTTGCAGCACTTTGATCTTCTCCCACCTCTCGGGCTGCATTGGCCCTTTCCACTTTCTTGGTTATTGGAAACTAGCGACGAGTTTGTGGGCACCCATCCTCTCCGACAAGCACTGCAGACTTGATGGGAGTCTTTTTCTTCTTTCGGCCACCCGCAAGCCCATCCTCCATCATATCCTTTGACTCTAGCTTCCTCTTCTCCAAGGTAGTCACCAGTTCTTTCCATCCGTACAAGGCACGAGCAAGGCGTATGTCTTCAGGACAAGCCGTAGACCATAGAACCAGAGGCTGCAGTCCTTTTCTGCAATGACCTACCATGCGGAAAGGAGCGTCAGCCATCTTCAACCCTAGCCCAACCTCCACTTGATTAATGATCTCCTCCACCCCTTCATCCCATTTAATTGCCAAAACTACCTAACCACCCAATGCACCTCCTCTTTTGACTCAACCACCATGAGTCCAATGCCCACAAACAGGGATGAGATATCTAGGTTTGTTCTCGGCCTCCACCTAGCCTGTAGAAAATGATCCACAAATAACTCCCTGATAGCAGACCAGAAGTCATCCCCATCCTTGGTGAAAATGTGGCTCAGTCGGTTCATGGTGATGGGACCTTCAAATGTGGGGATTTGGCCATTGGTGGACAAGGAGAAATTGGCTTCCATTGTAACTAGAGAAATCCATCATTGTTCAAGTTGTGTGTTACCTTCGTAATGGGTGGTTTTTTAAGCTTGGTTTTGAAACCTATAGATCGCAGGGATGCTGCCATCATGCCTCTGTCCTTCCATCTTTTCTCATTAATGTCCTTGTACTGTGTCAGCCTTCCTTTGATGAGAGATCTCAAATTGTGAGATTCACATTAATTTTAAAACACTCATCCTACTTGACATCATTTTGGTTCTTTGAATGTGTGAAGCTACCACTTGGGTGGTGGCCTGACACCTCAACCCTATGCTTGCAAGTTCATCACCCACCACCAAGGTTATTAAGTGGTCTCTATGCCTCAAGTCTAAAATCCTCAAATAATTCAAATTTATTTTTGAGAGAGCCATTGGCCCCAATGTTTGACATTTTATCTGCCAATTCATTTGCCTCTCTGGGCACTTGCGAGACTTGAAGTCATCAAGCTCTCTAACCAAGTTTCTGATCTGCCTGATATGTCTATTTAGATACGAAGTATCCATATGCCCTCTTGCAATCCCATTTGTTACTAGGAGCGAATCCCCTTCTAGGTGGATCTTTCTTATCTGTAATCTTCTTGCCATAAGTATGGCCTCCACTGTCGCCAAACATTCGGCCTCATTATTAGTCCCGTCTCGCAGCCTTTTGGCTCCTAAAGCCAAAATATCTCCCTTTTCATCGCGAGCCACATACCCAATTCCAAAGATTCCTGGGTTGCCCTGTGAGGCCCCATCAAATTTTATTTTGACCCAACCAGGAGGGGAAGGTTGCCACTTAGTCGATTTTCTAGAGTTCCCCTGGGCCGAAGGATGCACTCTTCTATCTGTAGCTTTATTTTTATTAAAGAAAACAAAAGAGAATAAAAACAGAACTCCAGTTGTGACTGTATATTTCAAAGTATTTTGAGATTTGGAAGTTTCAGATTTAATCAAATTTTAGTAAACTCCAGAACTAGTAGACGACCACTCAGAGAAAATCTTCCAGTGAAAACGGTATAAGGGACATTTTTAATCCTTTTTTTGGAAACCCCCCCCTCTCCCAAGAGCATTTCTTTGTTTAAATTTTCAACTTATTCCAAAACATTAAAGAAAATAGTTTTACTTTGATTCCTTGTATATAGACTTCTTTAACCAGTCAATAAGGCTGATTAGCGATCTTTTCAGAAAAAGGAATTTTCTCGTTATGATTGAAAGAATTTTATTTTCATATATTTTTGAATAAACGTTTGTTGTAAGAGTGTCAGTTGAAATGAAATTTGGTATTGCTGTAATTTTAGTGAAAGTAAGGGATTAGAGATTAGGAATTGGATCTCAGTTTAAAACTTATTAGTGTGTATGTTTTTAAAATGTACTTAAGAAATTGAAAAGGAAGGTGTAGGATGTGGAATCCCAGGAAAGGGTAATTTTATTTTGCATTACCTGCTAGTAGAAGTCTATTTTTAAAAAGTGCTTTGGCCAAAGCTTCATAACACATGTTTGCTTAAATGTGTATGGTTATGTTTCATCTTCTTAAATCTGTGAATAGAATCTATTTAGAAACTTGTGGAAAGTAGTTAGATATCACAGACACACCAGATTCCTTCTGATCCATCAATGCCAAGAGATAGACTTCTTGGGTAGGGTCGGTGCGCTCTTAATTTCATGATGAGCCCTAGGAGAGCTAACCACTCCGTGGTTGGGTGAATTAAGCCCCTTAACCACACTCTCATCTTGAGATTTGCATTTGAACAAGAGTTCAATGGCTTAGGAGATCGAAGCATGCAGATGGACAGTTGTCCGATAAAATTTATGATATTGATTTTATGGCCTTATGGTCTTGTACATGATGTATTTGTATTTATCTTTCCTTTATGATGTAAGGTATTTGACATAGATGGTCGACATCCTGATATATTGAACATTGTAATTATTCTTTCATGGAATTATTGTAATTCAACAGTATGGTCGCTTACTCTTGATTGTATTATCTTTATGAAATGTCGAAATGAATATATGGAAAAATAGAAATTTTATGTTCATGATTACTTGATTTACTTGAACATTTTGGTCGATTAGTCTTTAGCGTTGACCGACTATGACTATGGAATCAACATAGGAGAAAATTTAAAGCATGTTTGGCTTATGTGGATTTTATTGGAAAAATGAGTCATTACAAGACCTCATAGACTTTGAGAGTTCTTTTGATGAAGGAGATGAAGAAAATCTCCTGCTAAAAAAGGAAATGATGAAAATAGGCAGACAAATTGAGGAAAGGAGGTTGGAAAAAACAAAGGAAGAAGTTGAAGGACTGGTCTTTGAGGGACCCAATTTTTATAAACTAATAAAGATGACAAGGAGAACCTTGTGTTGATGGAAGAGATGAAATAAATAAATAAATTGATTATTGGGTGAAATTATTGCATGAGTATGAGGAAGGGAGAAAATGTAGATGGGTGAAGATGACTCCCATGAATCTGTGCACATTGTTTTGAATATAGATACGAAAGAGAAGGTAGCTGGGATATATCTTTTTGAAGGCATAATAGTGGAAGATAAGGGAGATTGCATGTGCAGAGGATAGAGTAACAACATCAGAAATCATAGAGGTTAGGGATTATTTTCATAGATTTTGTAAAGATGATATAAATGTAGGGTTTCTTTTAGAAGGTAAAAATAAAAACTAAAAAATTATGGTTGTGGATGAGGATTCAAAAAGTGCAGCAGAAGAAAGCATGAAGATGTTGGAATTCGTAGTGAAAAAGAACACTGATTAATATGTTTGCATGCAGGAAGAAGAGTGTGATGAGGAAGTAGGTGAGAAGCAGATGGAAAGTTTGGATTTTCATAATATTTGTCGTGATGACATGTATGCAACTAGAGTGATGAGTAACAAGTGGCTGTAAGATCCTTGGTGGAAGTGGATGAACAACAGTGAGTTTAGTCCCACAAAAGGAAAACAAGGAGAAAATGATTATTGATAGAGGTGAACAAGTTATGGTGGGATAATTCTTACGAAAGAGAAAATGATTATTGAAAGAGGTGGACAATTATGGTGGGATAATGCTTATGAAAGAGGAATTTGGTGGAGGTGGTCGGTCATGGTGAATAAAATCCCACATGAGAAGATAAGGAAAGAAGCATTGGGAAGTGCTCGATAGTTTGTGGTGGGTTGACGCCCACAAAAGGAAGGAAAACATGGCAATTATTATGGAGGAAAGAATAGGGTCATGTCTATGGGGAAAAATATTTGCACCTTTGTTAACACAATATGTTGTTAACAAAATATGTTAATAACATGTATGTTATCCTATTGTGTTAACATGTGTTAGTAATTTGCAAACAAACACAATAGGCTAACATACGTGTTGTTAACATATTTTCTTAAAAACATATTGTGTTAACAAAGGTGCAAATATTCTGCCCCATAGACATGACCAAAGACTAGGGTGGACAAGGGTCCACAAATGAAAAGGAGATGGAAGAACAAATTTGGCAGATACTTTATTTTAATGTTTTTGATTGAATTGAGCTTATGTTGTTCTACCTTTTGAATCTTATAGAAGATACAAGTGTGTATCATGGAAGTGTTAAGGGTAGGTGAGGAGTTTGTGTAAGATATATTCACAAAGGCTTTTAGAAGGTAATAACATTTTTTATAACTCGTCATGTAGTTTCCAAATAAAAATCTCCTAATTCTTTAGAACTTTCTCATCATTTGCATTTTTCTAGGCCAATCTATATTTTCTATTTTTTCTTATGTCACAGCCCCATGTTCTCTATTTCTCTTATATATGCTTCCTTTATGTTGTTTATATTTGAACACAAAAAAATTAAGTCATAAATTTCCAACACAATTAAGACAAACTATTTTTCAATTTTTTTATATATATTTTAAACATAAAAATGATTAAAAAATATCCACGCAATCAAAATAATTGTCTTTTATAGTATTTAGAGATCAGCCATGACAATTTCTTTATTGTTCAAAATGATAAGGCATATCAATATAGAGGAATGTATAATGTAAAATTTTAAAAAAATAAATCTTGAAGGGAGAAAAAATTAGTTAAGAAGTCTAACAATTAAAATAGATTATTATTTTAAAATAAACAAATGAATAACTAACCTCTTCTGAGCTTACAAAATAAGATTTTTCAACAATGTCCAAATAAATTCGTGATGCTCGTCTTCTAGCGGTCTGTAAACATGTTAAAAAATCAAATTTATAAAAACTTCAAAAGTGATTCTATTGAAATAGTAAAGTCCAAATAGTAGTATGAAAATATAAAATTGATCAAGCTTAAAATAATCTAACACAATAGTGACTATTCAAATTTAACTTAATCTTTAAACAAATAATAATTATGGTTCCATAAAATGGATTTGTACTACTTTTAGTCCAACAATAGATCTATGAAATTATTAAATATATAGTTATACAATTAGTTCAATTGTTGAGTTTTTCTATCATAATTGCATGTTTTATAGGTTTGGTGAATGCTTAATAGCCTGAAAATCTTTCATGTCACCGTGTAGAAGATTGCATTGGTTGTGTCTAGTTGTGTTGATTTGGCGAAGCATAATCTGATTTGGTGAATTCTATAAGTCAAGAAAGATATTTGTTCATTAGTTTAACATAGAATTATTATTGTATTTAGCCCTCTAAACCCTTTTCCTTTTGCAATTTGTTTTAAATAAGTTTAGTAGAATAGTGAAGTGTCATAGAAGCTTTAAAGATCTGAAAACACTTGGACAACTAGAGAATCTGCAGTCCTATAACTAGGAAATCCTATAGGAGAGACTGCATACAATGTGAGAGAGAGTTGCATTTTCTATCTAGGAATGTTTGTGTAAGTCCCCTTGTGATTACCGGCAATATCACATCATCAACTGAGTCTATTCGAGTGAAAGTAAAGACATGACAAAGAGAACATTGGGGTCATCTCACTTGATCAGGTCATTAGCATTTGAGATTTCCTTTTAACAAGAGTGGATAGTATACACTTAATGTATTTTATTCTATGTCTATGGCATGCCAAAACCCTCATAAACAACTAGGATTCAACTATAATCAATATACATTTGATGTGTTGTGGTTCACTAGAATTAATTTCTCATGACCATTAGATAGTTTGGTGGTTACTTATATATCTCTTTATGTATGAATAAATAAAAATAATAAAAATAATAGCTAAGAGATGTAATCACAATGATAAAAAGGGGGTTGTAATGAAGTTTAAGTTATATTCCATGATATTTTGGGGATGGAGATGATGAGATGACATGGAGTGGATTTCTGGGATGATAGCCCAAGGGGCATTCTTGGTGATAGTGGCGGGGACAATATACACCTACACACACATACATATATATGTGTGTGTGTACACACACACACACACACACACACACACACACACACACACACACACATGGATATGTGTGTGCGTGTACTTATGTATGTATATATCTATAAAGAGAGTGTCAAATTTCTACAAGTTAAAGAACAACCATATTTAACATTAATATAACATGATATTATTAAAATGGTGTTGGATGATGTCTTTAGAAGGCTACATGCCGTCCACATTCTAGAAAGAAATTATTTCTTTACATTTCTCAAGCAATACCACACCCATGGCCAATGCAGCTTTAGTCTCTATTGCAATTGACAGTGAAAATTGATTCTAATACCGTAATAATAATTTTTAAAGATTGATAGTGTTTTGAACAAAGAAATATAAAATTTAAATTATTTTAATTAATGTTACCTAAATATTATATCCTATACCATTAACAATGAATTTGAATCATGATATATTTATTGTTGTTATACTACACTTGTTGTTATCGTTGTTTCCATGATTAATTTAATTATACTCCTAACAAGGTTTATTTATTGTGGTCAAGATCTAGGGGCTCCTTGGAACTAAATCAAACAAAAAAATAAAACTTGCAAATGATAATTCTAATTATATTTCATTAACATGAATCCAAAACATTACAACATAAGTTCCCCATTTTTCGTACATTACAATTCAATATACAAACATGGCTTCCCACATACCTTTGCATAAGCCTTAAAATTAAAGATATATTTAATCCAAGTGATTTTCTTAGTATTCATTTTAAAATTACCTCAATCTGCAATCTCTCCAACTTCCCTCTAGTTCACCTCTTTACAAAAGAAAACCTTACAAAAACTACCTCTAAAATGTGCTCAAGATCCATATTTATAGCTCACAAAAATAGTAGAGGTGCTTTTCCCATGTTTATGCATGTTAAGACACATGTTAGACCTTCATTAACCCTTACAATCCACAAGAGAGTGGTAAAAATTGTTGCTTTGTTATTTTCTAGTGAAATTTTGCATTATGGCAATAGTTGCATAAATTCAAGGGTTACATGGATTATATCCGCTTGACCATAAAGTTTTATAATCATATTAAATTTTGAAGGAAAATAAGCTTGTTGCAAATTTTAGAGGGGTATGTCGACAACTACAAAAATTCAAGCAGTCTGTGGATAATATACACATTTCATGAAAAATTTTGCAACTCCAAAATATCCTAAAGCATGGGAAAATTCCAAAATACATAAATTTGACAATTTGGGCCAAATTATCCTCAAATTTGAAATAATAAATCTCAAATTTGATGATGTGAGGGATATGGCCAACCTACTGAACAGGGTAAAGAGAAATCCCCATGACATTCTCTAGGAAGATTGGATGTATAACTATATCCAGGCCATCCTAAGCGAAGGAAAATATGTTGGTTGGGCCGAGTTCATCGCAGACCAACTGCATGAAGGAATATCTCAGGTAGCTAAAGTTTCAAGTTTTTACATGACATCATATATTTTCTATATTCTGGTTTGTTGAAGAGACTGGGAAGGGTTACCTCATGAACCGTGGATGGAAGAAATGAAGATATTTGAATATTATCCTCTATTGCAGAAGAGAAGAAATCCTGAGAATTTTAGAAGGGCTTCCTAGCTAAACTTATCTTTGAGTTGAAAGGTAAAGGAAATCACAGAATGTCCAAAGAGGCCGTTGAACTGGTAAAGGTCTATGGAAGTTTTTATATTCAATTTCCCATATTTTCTTATCTAAGGATTGGGCGTTTTAGTGGGGACCCTTTGAAATTACCCAAGTATTGTTTAGACAAATTTCTACTGGTGGAGGTGTGTAGACTGTTGGTTCAAGTTGAGAAGAAATATAAGCCCAAAAGAGGGACTAGTTGCTTGTTTCCAATCGAGCTCGGTTATTACAGATGTAGACCAATGCAAGGCACGCCTAGTCTAGAAGCTGAACTCAAGGAGATGAATGTAAAACCATACCAAGCCAGAGGCTATTTTGATAGAAAAAGCTTTGTTGCAAATCACTTTCCTGTTGATGCAACGTTTCTCCATCAACCTCAACTAGAGGACTATTGGGCGGACTACACAGATGATTATGAAGTTAGAAAAAGATTGTGGTCTAGGTTCACCCTAAGGAAAATTGTTACCCTACAGATCCTAGTTGATGTTAGAGGATATGAGGCTGATGAAGATGAGGATGAAGATGTCTTGGACCCCAAGCATGCGGAATTGGTTGAAAGCACACCTATTCCAGAGATAGACTGGAGTAAAAGGGAAGAAGATGATATTAAAAACAAAACTCGTAATGTTTTAAGAAGAACAAAGAAGTGGTTAAAAGGCAAGAAGAAGAATAAGCCTAAAGGAACTAAACATTGGTGCAAAGATAATCCAGTATCCTCAAAGACCAAATCTCCTCCCCCATGTACTAATGTGATTGAACAATTGTCTCCTATAGGTGAATTGGAGCTAGAAACAAAGGTCTCTCCTAAAGGGAGAGAACTTGTTCTTGTGCAACCAACTATGAGGGTTACTCGCTTAAGAAAAATAAAAGTAAGCCCACTAAAATGCCTCAAATTTTGATTGATTTGGAGACCGTTGAGATTGAAAAAGTACAAGGTAAAGGACCAGTAATGGACAAAGAAAAAGAGAATTTAGAAACTGAAGGTGAAAACACACAGATAGAAGCAACAGGGAAAGATTCATTGGCCTTGGGTGATCCGTCAAATTTTCAGACGCCCCCAAGAAAAAGAAGCATAAGGGCTCCCAATTGGCTTGAATTTTCTGTAAGCAAGAAACACAACATTGTTCTTGTTTCTACCCCAGTCGGGGACATGGTGAGTAAGTATCTCGAGAAGAAGCCTAAGAGAAAAAAGCCAAAAACTAAGGCATTAATTGATGTGGATAAAGATACAGGGCATTGGATGGCAGACATTTTTAAACATTCTATTGACAAGAACAATGATGACATCACACAACAAGACTTCAATATTGAAAAGGTGGATCTTGGTTGGGCAACCAGATTTGTGGACGTGAAGGTTTTTGAGTCGAGTAACAAAAAGATTAGTCAAAGGATTTGGAAAGATTGAAGAGATACGAAAGCTCTTAAAGAGTCTTCTGAAGCTTATGGTTGAGTATATCCATGCACTCCAGAATCCTGAGCCTTTGTATTTGTCCCAAGCATCCCCTTTAGTTAATGTCAGGTCTACCTACAACCAGAAATTCTTAGATCAAGTGCAGAGAGATAGGGCGGTATCCAATATACTCTTCGATTAGATTGAGAAAGTCACTCAAGATGTAGTGAACTATGCCACAAGCCTTGATTAGATGCATTAGCAGACCATTGTGGTTTCCAAGGAATTAGAGACAGAAATTACTGTTTGGATAAATGAAACAAACAAATGGGACAATGTGATTAATAAGATAGAAGAATTTCACACCTACAGTGTAACCAAATTCCTTTCAAAAAAGGCTATACCAGGAGCTTATGATGATTTGTTGTTCATAGATAAAGTCAATATGGATTGGCAAAATGAAGTTATGGAATAGGGGATAAATGAGTTATCAGAACTTTTGAAGGAGCTCAATTGCATGAATGACATAATTAGAAATGACCTCAAGTACATTGATGTGAGGCTGATGGAGAACACAGAGGATCCAAAAAGGAATGTTGTTCAAGTAATTTCATTATTTAAAAGAAAAATGGATGCTTTGAAGGAGACCAAGGACGTAACGGTTAAAGATTGTTCTACTGTGGCCAAAGTGGATTTCACATTGATGATTGGTCACGAGCACCTAGAGGTTCACAAAAGCAAGCTGGATCAAGTCCAGAATGGCCATAAGATTTGGAAGCAGCGTATGGAAGCTATTAAACTTCCTAACCAATAGGTCATATCTGATTTCTCAGCTGTGTACGAGGAATGGAGCATCGTGCAGAAAGCTGCATGTGTCCCTGAACAGCCCAAAGATGTCGCCACCTCAAATGCTTAATGAAGCATGTCGAAGATAGTTCCTAGGCTTTTCTATGTTTTAACTTAGTTGGTTTTTAAGGATAAACTTTAGCAAGACTTTGATAAGTTAGTTTTAAAACTGTTTATGCCTTGTGTGGCTATTAATGTTAATTTTCACGACTCAGTTAGGGTCTTTTCTCTAGGATTTGAAAGATACTTTTACTTTTCTGTGGGATCCGATATATATATATATATA
>MU228194.1:3933-51117 GCA_018584345.1 Thuja plicata | reverse complement strand
AACCTGGAGGTCTCATCTCGGTTAGCATAAGGTCCCACAACCTTGAGATGATTCCCATGTTATACTGGATTATCAAGACCAAGAGAGCTTGAGATCAGAGGCGCAAATTCAGTGTATAACAATCATAATAATTTGCACTAACTTTAGAGATCTTAACAAGGAATGTACGAAGGATGACTTTCCTCTTTCGAACATAGATATTATAATGGACTTAACGACTAGATATAAAATGTTGTCATTGATGGATGGTTTCTTTAGATATAATTATATAATAATTGTGTTAGAGGACCAACATAAAGAAACATTCACATGTGCCTGAGGAACTTATTGATGAAATGCAATGCCCTTTATATTGAAGAACATAGGAGCTACTTATCAAAGGGTGATGACTACAATATTTCATGACATGATCTTATGGAAGATTATGTAGATGACATCCTAGCTAAATCAAAGGAGAGAGATGAACAATTTCCTATCCTAGCAATTGTATTTGACAGATTAGATGAGTATAAAGTCTTCTTAAACCCTAAGAAGTGTGATTTTTGGGTAATATCAAGAAAACCCCTTGAATTCATAGTGTCACATCATGAAATAGAGGTTGACCCTACAAGGTCAAAGCAATAATTAATATGCAACCACCCATAAACATTTGATAGCTTAGAAATATACAAGGAAAACTATAATCCATCAGAATATTTATAACATAGTTTGCAGATAAGTGCCATCCTTTCCAACATTTACTTCACAAGGGAGTTCTATTTGTATGGACTGAATAATGCTATACAACATTTCAAGCAATCAAGGATTACCTCCTGTTAGCTCCATTGTTAATGTCGCTCAACCAGGTAAGTTGTTCCTACTATACAGACCAACAACACCATATTCTTTAGGAGCCCTTTGGGCACAACATGATGCAGATAGAAAAGAGTGAGCCATTTATTATATCAGTCAAACATTGGTGGCATATGAAGTTAATTATAGTCCAATAGATAGAGTATGATTAGAATTTATCTTTGCTTCCCAAAATTTTAGGCATTACATGTTGAGTAACAAGACGTTGCTTGTTGCAAAGATTGATGTATTAAAATATCTTTTAAGTAAAGCTGCGCTCACTAGGAGATTAGCCAAGTGGGTGATTATTCCTAGCAAAATTGACATTGAATATGTTAACAAAAAATAAATCAAGGGACAAGAAATAAAAGACCAGTTAGTAGATGCACTAGTACCGACTGAACATCCTATATTGACTAAATTTCTAGATGAAAACATATTTGCCATAAAAGAACAAACATAGTGGAAACTCTACATTGATGGTTTCTATACTCAGAATGGATTAGGTGTTGGAGTAGTGTAATAAACACCCCAATTAGATGTCATTCTCTAATTATATAGGACATTGAACTTTGACTACACCAATAACATTGTAGAATATGAAGTTCTTGTCATAGGACTAAAGACAACTATTCTATGGAAGATAAAAAATTTGCATGTATATGGTGATTCACATCTTATCATAAATCACGTATAAAGGAAAAATAGAAGAATTCAAGAAATATTTTGATTTCATTTATTTGATTCAATTCCTAGATCACAAAATAAAGTAGCAAACAAAATAGAAACTATGGGATCTCTACAAGACATGCCTAATAATGTTACACACTACGAGTTCTTGGTACAACAACTTATGGTTCCCACTTTCAAAGTCTCATTGTCTGAGTTCATTTGTAAAATTATTGGACCCAATTCCCCATGGTACCAAGACATATATACCTATCTACGAGACCAATATATATCTCTCGACTTGTCCGAAAACCAAAAGAAAACCTTTACTATATAAGCCTCCCAATACATCATCATTTTAGATACTCTATATAGGAAGGAGAGACGATACACTCCTTAGATGTCTTGATTTTGATGAGGCATAAATGGCTCTATGAGAGGACCACAGAGGTATTTGAGTACCCATTCTAGTGATCCCACTCAGGCTAAGACACTTCTTAGAGCTGGGTACTATAGGCCTATTATGGAAAAAGATGCATATAAATTTGTACAAAAATGTCAGAAGTGCTAGATACATAGAGATATAATACATGCGCTAGTGCAAGAGTTGAATTCCATTGTCAAATCATCATATTTGATTTCTCCACATCTATTTCTAAACATATTTCCCCCAGATGGTTCTCCTTGTTTCTTTTTTAGTTATAGAAGAACCCTCCATAGCATCAAGAATTCTCAATTCTTAGGTTCGTCTCCAAAACTTGGTGAGGTCACACTTGCCACATTCTCTTCCTCGGATTTTTCTATATAAATCATTTCCATTGCTCTATCACACCTGAGGGAATTCAAACACCCTATCTCTATCTTTTCCACACTAGAAATATGTTCCACAAAATCCTCTATCTCTTAAGTAATCACCCCTTCATCTACTTGGTTGGATACTTGTCTGGGAATTACTTGCTTCTCCTCCTTATAATAATGTATAGGATTT
Organism: Thuja plicata; assembly: GCA_018584345.1. Classification (NCBI taxonomy): domain Eukaryota; kingdom Viridiplantae; phylum Streptophyta; class Pinopsida; order Cupressales; family Cupressaceae; genus Thuja; species Thuja plicata. The sequence goes on along the minus strand of MU228194.1, from coordinate 48,629 downwards.
GATTTTCCCCTTACTCTTGAGGATTTACCTTTTCCCCTATAACTATTTTGTCTCTTAAATATTTTCTCCTCTTCCTTCAAAGAAAATCTATAGGCTTCTTGTACACTAGTAATTTTGACCATGCTAATTTTATCTTGAATAGAAGAATGTCAACCATTAACATACTTGGAGACCTTCTCAATATTATCCTCAATGTGATCATCTTGAATAGTCAATTTTTAGAACTTCTCTTTATACTCTTTTACACTCTTTTATTATTGTTTAAAGTTCTACAATGTTTTGAACATGGTGATTTGATGTTCTATTGATAAGAGCATTGATAAGTTCTCTCTCTCTCTCTCTCTCTCTCTCTCTCTCTCTCTCTCTCTATCTCTCTCTCTCTCTCTCTCTGTGTGTGTGTGTGTGTGTGTGTGTGTGTGTGTGTGTGTCTTCAATAGATTTTAACTCAAAATAATTTTTTATTGCTAGAATCTGATCTATCAACTCATTTGGATTCAATTTACCACTATAAATCCGTAGATCTACACGTGGTTTATTGGTAATCTTGTTCATTGCACTCAAAACCTTTTTTGATATTCATCTTGTACTTCTTTTCTAACTTCTTCCTCAATGTCATTCACATCCTATATAGGTGCTACTTTGTGTTGTGTTCTCTCCATTGCATCAAGATTAGTTTTGATACCTCTTAATATTTCTACAAGTGCTATGTCCCAATCTCACGCAATGGTTCTTATGTTTGTTCCCTTGTGTGCCATGTCATTAAACTCTCTGCAATTGCAATTTCTTAGATCCTACAAAACAATCCATAGGTTCCTTTTATCAACACTTCCACAATCACAAGGAATCAAGAATAAAATGATACCACTTGGTGCAGGTCAAGATCCATGTGCTCTTTTGATCCACTGAATAAGGCAACAAAATGAAAATTTTAAATATATTTAATTAACTTGTAACTAAAAAATTACAACATGAGTTTTAGATGTTCAATACATTTTAACATACATACATGGATTCCCACACGCCTTGGCATAAATCTTACAACTATATATATTTGATCCAAATGGTTTGGCCAATATTCACTATCAAACCAATTTTAATCTACAATCACTCTCTAACTTCCCTCTCATTCAACTTTTTGCAAAAGAAAACCCCAAAATTTATCTTAAAAATAAGCTCAAAATCCACATTTGTAGCTCACAAAAGGAGTAAAGGTATATTTACCACATCCAAGCATGTTAGGACACATTTCATACCCTTTCAATATGTCCTTTTATCATTTTTTAGCAAATATTTGCATTTTGGTAACAGTTGTAGAAATTCAAGGGGTATATAGATATATTTGTTTGACTAGTCACAATTACATGTTTTTGAAAACAAGTAAACTTGTTGTAGAGTTTTGAGGGGTATGTGTACAATTGTAAAAATTTGATCTGTATGGGGTTAATATCTACAATATGAAAATTTTCACAGCAGTAGTTAATCTTGAGTAAATCAAGAGTACAAGTAAATTACAAAGATAGAGGTGATGTGGATGGCTTGGAGATTTCCTGGGTATGGAGATAACATCCACATTACATGAAAAGTTTTGCAACACCAAAAAATCCTAAAGCATAGGAAAATTTCAAAATTGCATTTTTTTCATTATTTTGCTCAACTCTTCCTCAAATCTGAAACACAATATTTTAAACATTAGGAAAATCCCACAATTGCATAACTTTCACAATTTTACTTGGGTCTTCCTCAAATTCAAAGCATGACATCAGAGACATTTGAGGTGTGAAATAGGTAGATGGATGATACCTAAGGAAGAACAAGAGAAAAATGATATGTCTATTCTGCAACATGGGAATGATACATACAAAGTAACATTTAATCATGGAGCACCCAACATACAATGACACCTGTTCCAGCTATGTGGATATTTTGGGAGCAGACAACTTAAGTCATTTATTTGAAGAAACACAACTAGATAGAATAATAAACCTAGTGATCAAAATTCATAGTCGAAGAGTAGATTTAATGAAGTTATGAATTTCTTAAGGTTCTTGGCACCCTATATTGAGGTGTTTGGTAATTAGGGGATCTCATAATGATGCAGTCAAGGACAAAGAATCCCCAAATGAGATTCAAATCCTTGCAACAATTATCAACACAATAGAAATCAACAAGATACACACAAGAACAACATGATTTGCATCCAAACAACAAGTTTTATTACTCAGAATTTCTTTATACATTTTGGGTTGTAAGGCCTTCCCAGTTTATGCCAAGTACAAATAAAACCTAACAACAAAACCCAACTCAAACCTATTCCAGATCTTCCTAAGTCTCAGAGATATCCTCTAGTAGCTTCTCTGCTACCCAACCCCCTACCAGACTTCAACTTGATCCCCCCAAATGAGTGCAATCCCTAATTTATACAAAACCACCAATAGATCGACCTCAACCAACCTTACATATCCCAAGAAACGTTTCAGACCCAGTTGGCCTTTACCCTAATTAAATACAACATTCAATTTGTTTCTCAAGGACCTACCCAACAAATCAAGTTGTCCATGCAAAGATCCACATAGAAAATTATGCCAATCGACTCCAACGATCATATCAATGACCGCAACCTTAATTAATCGACCGATTAACTCAAAGAATCACTGTCATGAAGAACAACAACCCGATAGAGAAAAAATAGGATCTCTCAAACCATGCCACTTCACGAAGCACTATCATAGAATCAGGCTCTACAAAAAAAAAGAAACTAACCCTTTTCACTACTCCTTCCGAACACCTCTATTGATCGACCACTCACCAAATCTCATAAAATTGCCTGGAACCATAAACTGCTTCATACATTCAGTCACAAAATCCAACATAACTCGAGCATAGTAACTCCAAAGGATTTGATATCATAGGAAAATATTCCTAATAACCCCATGAACATCATATCATGATCACACCTTCAGAAGATACACAAAACTCAACTGAGACATCAAACACACCAACTAGTGACAGCTCATTGCAACTAGTTATCAGGAACACAACTGCCCAATAAAGAGTCAACAATATCTCACAAAATACTCCACCAAAAGAAGAACTATCATAGACATAGAATCTCTGAAAAACAAGGAACAAACCCTCTTGACCACTCCTTTCCAAAATCTCAACAGATCGACCACTCGCAAGATCTCCAAAAAACTATCTCAAACCAAGAACTTCATCAACCCAAAAGGAAACAACTCCTAAATGATGCAAGTTCTTCAAGAACCTAAGAGGCTCCTACATTAGGCACCCAGTGTAAATATAAAAGTGTGTCTCACACTTAGACTCCATAAGAAAATCTAAACTTTACCACTTCATCTTAACCATCAGTTTCCCAATCTTCAAGGTCAAGAACCCAAATTTGCCCACAAACAACCTCTGCTTCCTCTGCACTGCAACCAACCAGTCAACAAACTTCCAATAGGAATGAACTGATCAAAATCCTCAACACAATGCATTAGATCTACACTCTCCTTCACAGAGAAATCATGCAACTCATTACATAACTTATCCTCATCAGCAACAAGGAACTCAAGATGATCAACCTCACCATTAGCCACCTCTACATCCTTCTACAACTCCGCAACTCAAGTAACAACATACCCAATCTGTAAATCCTCAAGCACAACAACAAGATCAATATCACTAATGAAAACCCTATCAAAAAGGTCATCAATACTAACAACCTCAACAATACCCTTAGACAACCTCAACATAGGACATGTGCATTCCCTAGAGACATCCATGTAGTGTGCATTCAGTTTGTAATTCTACAAACATGTAATGAGCCATTGAGACATTACAATTGTCACCCCTATAATGTAGCACATCTTACCACCACTCACTGATGTTGAGAATCAATCCAATAACTTAAAACTCTATTGTTTTGCCTACATTTGGGAGCCCTTGACATGTTTCTTGGTCTCACTATAATGCTTGGGTTCTCATCCTACAAATTCTTCACCATATTCTTGATTCAATTCGTGTCCTTAGAAAACTATCATCCTACACATTGGCTTTCACAACGTTGCAACTTCATTGTCTCCATCATCTTTCCTTCACCCCATCAAGCTTTGGATTCATAGCTTTCAAGGGGAGTCACTCGTTGTTAGTTGCAAATTTTGTTTTTCAAAAATAACTCACAATACCCAGGATGAAAGACAAAGTGAACCAAAATTTGGAGATATCTTTGTTAAAAAGATGATCCTCCTCTAAATTTTAGAGGTACAACTCCCTCTTATGATATGATTTTAGATTTTCTGGGTGTGCTTTTAACTAGAAATTAGAAAAGGAAAATAATAACATTTGCAAAAAGTGATGTAGAGGTAAGGAGTAATTCAAACAACTACAATGGGTTCACCTTTCAATATTTCAAATCCCCAAAATGGTTCTCTTCCTCTCAATACACACATATCCACCTTGTAGTCCTCAACCATAGCTATTTTGGTATATCTTTTGGAGAAAACCTCAAGACTTGAAATACACCACTAATGTAGACTTCCTTGTGTCTTTTAACAACATCTCTGATCCAATTAAACACTGATCTTAGATCTTTTCTATAGGGAAATAATGGTTCCTTCATAACTACAACTTATTCGTTGTAGCCCTACTAGAAGAGTTTTTAGGGCATAATTTCCTATATGGACATCATTAGACAAATATTAAGGAATTTTTGGAGACCCATTTGGACCTTCTTAAACATATCCAAGTCAGGCATTTAATAATTTATCAAGAGTGTAGGTATAATTTTTTTTACAAATCCCTCAAAAATGTGTTGCTACGCTTCCAAAAAGGCCTAACTAGGCTTATTTTGGTAGGTCACTTTTGATTTTCACAACCCAGACCTCAAACCCTCATACCATCAGTCCAGACATGTTGGATATGGTTTACACAAACATTTTTCATCACCCAAAACAACTTCTACAAAGTTTTTTCACAAACCCTATCACGTATGCAACTTCTCCATAAAAAAAGAGGTTTGCACCCTAGGGGATCACCTATTCTTCACCAAATCTTATTCCATGGTCCTAAAAACTTCAAAAAAATAAAATTCAACCTAATTAGTTCCACTCCACCAATTCCTAGGCTGTTTCACCAGTCGAATGACTCAAAACTTCATTTTTCCTTTTTCAAACCCTCAAAACTTGGGTTCCAAGACTATTTTCAATAAAAATGTAATAAAATCCTTCAAAATTAATGGGAAAAAGTAAAACCAATTGAAAATGAGAGAAGATTCATAGGTTCACCAATTACAATGCATGAGAGACCACCTAGAGGTCGTACACATCCGTACAAGTCATGGGTACAATAAAGAAATATTAAAAATGTAGGAATTTGAACTTCTTTATTGATTGTTTCTTCTTCAAACTTTATTAAACCCACCAACTACCTCGTGGTAAATAAAACAAGGTATTTAAATGTGTGCCAACCTTCCCCCACTGAAAATAACCGACTCTTAACCTCCCTTACATCATTTTACTCTTCATCTTCCATACATGACAAAACTTGAAAAGTTGCAAATGAAATTTTTCCACAAATACAAAACTTGATAAAAATTTGACAAACTTATCTAATAACGATCCCCAAAACCCTTATTACATTGAAAATGGTCTATTATAGACTTATTATATGACCAAAACCCAAAACTCAAACACGATAACACAATGACCTCATGGAAGCAAGTAATCAACCAGGTGCTCCTGCACCACATAGCTATGATATAGATGCGAATAACAAATTCTACATACATAAGGGAAAATGGAAACATGGAACAAATATCACTCACCAACACCCACAAGAAAAATATTAAGAAATATAAAAACAACATCCTTTAAGTTATGTGGGTATTAAGGATTCAAAGCTCACAAAATAATCACACCCATGATCCTCTAGAATAGGAAAAATCACCCAAGAGAAGATTGTCATTAACATAAGAAAGCAACAACCACAAAGAGATAAAAATGAAGACACAGTTTCATAGTTTCCTTTATTGCTTGGACAAAATCATAGAGCTCATAGACTCTTTCCCTGTACAAAAACACTAGATTCTCCTCCTCATAAGCTACTGATATCTCGCTTTTACAAAGTTAAAATCAGAAAAGACTCCTTCGCCTAGAACATAAGCTTTCGGAAGAGAACCCCCCCCCTTTCTCTACCAAATTCACTAACTTGCATCTTCTTTCAAACTTTTACAATAAATAATATAGGGTGAATTTTGGTTCCTGTAACTGATTCTCTTTTAAAAATATGGCTTTTACATAATCCTATTTCTCAGAGGTCTTTTTGTAATAATTTCTTTCTCATGTCAATTTGTTATTGATGTTTCATTGATCCTACTTAGATGACTCCTCATTGTGATATAATATGATGTAGAGTCATCCAAGGATGTGTTTTCAAGTATACAACAATGATTATGTATAATCCATCATCAAAAGCCCTTGTAAGATTTGACAAAGCTTCAACTAACATATGAAATTTGGTTGATTTTAGATTCATATCAAGAGTACCTTAGCCAAATAACCATGTATGAGTTTACCAACCATCATGATGTTGGAGTAAATGATTCTTTTCCAATTTACTCTTGACTTAAGTTTACTTAGGTGAAGTTATTATTTAGGAGGATATTATTTAGGTGGTTATTGTTGAGTCCCTCTTGAACTCTAGCTCCTCCTATGATATGGTTGAGTCCAATTTGGAGTATAAATCCTATGATATTTTTGAGTCCTTCTTGGACTCTAACTCCTTGTATGATATGGTTTAGTCCAATTTGGACTCTAACTCTTCTATAGGATATTGTTGAGTTCTATGAGGACTCTACTTCCTCTAGGTTGATACACTTGTCTCAACCTTGTCCATGTTTCCTATCAGCTCTTGCTTATATAAATAGGCTACCTTGATTTTATTTTATATATTAGAAATATTGGGATATTGGAGATTTCTCTTGATGCTATTATTCCTCTGAGCATTCACATCAAGTTTATCTAGTATTATTATTATGTCCATTTATTTCCAGTTGTTTAATCTAATTATTTTCAATTGATTCTGGTTTAAATATGTTTTCTCATATACTAACATGATATCAAAGCTTATTTTGAAAGATTAGATTATTTTGATTTCTTGTAAAATCTTTCTTTGATTTCTCTTTCATTTTGCACGATCTAGAGAACCAACAAATATTTATGAAGATCCAGTAATGCTTGTTTAGCATACATGTTTTTTTTTTTTTTATTTGGGTGATTGCAGAATTATGGAAGCATTTATGGTTGTTCCACTATGTTTAGGAGACTCAAAACCCCCCATTTCCATGTAAGGATCATGCAGATATGACACTGGAGGTTTTGCATGTCAGTTTTTTTCTGGCATTTTTTTACACTGTGGCCATATTTTCTGCAAGTGATAAAGACAAACGCTTTCTGGGTTCTCTTCGTGTGATAAAAAAACTATCTGTGTATCACTTAGGTTTTGCATGCAGCCAATAAATCGTTAGAAAATCATGTCAGAATGCTTCAGCTGGACCCCTTACCATTGTAGTTTTCATTTTTGCACCTGATCTTCAAATGACTCGTTCTCAGTTATATGGAGATATTTTTCAGTGCAATGTTTTTTGAAAAGGGGTATAATTTCATGCTCTTTGCAATGGTTTAATATTTTTATTCTCAAAAGCTCCCATTTTCTAGAAATTTAGTTTTCTCAACAGATCTAAAGGGCAGTCCTCGTTTTTTGAACTTTAAACCACTAAAACTTTCACATATGATCTCAGATTGAGGTCATTCTTTTTTTGAAAGTGGATATTTTTTGAGAACAATACATTGGTGTTAGTTTGATGTTCTTATTCAGAGATTTTATTTTTACCTTCAGTATTTGGGTCAATTTCTTGGACATTATAAAACTTTGAAAAATAAATCCAGCATTGTAAATGCACTAAACTATAAAGTGCCAAATTTAAATATTTGGGGGAGGGGGGGGTGATTTATGATGTAGCAAAAAGTGGGGGGGGGGGGTCTCATGTGCTCTCTTTGTTTGTGATTTTTCTCTCTTCTTTTTCGCACAACAATCTTACTTTCTGCATTAAAATGATTCAAACAACAACACTATTACTCACACCTTATAACTACTATGGGTTGAGGTCAAATATGACAATACATCTAAGAAGTTGGGGTTGTTTAGAGTAACTATGGGTCTTGAAAGTGAACCATCACTGCTTGTAGAAAAGCCAAAGTGGTTGAACAAATGTGGTGAAGCATATGGTACTCTATGCGTGTCTATATCTCATAATCTTCTTTTTCATGTTGAATATGCTACAACTCAAAATGATGTATGGACAATATTAGAAGATTTATTTGGTAAACAAGATGAAATAAGGGGACACCAATTGGAGAATGAGCTAATAGGGTTAAATCCATGTAATTTTGATACAATTCAGGAATTCTTCACAATACTAAAGGTTGTACGATTGTAATTAAAAGCGTGTGGGATAGATAAGAAAGATTCACAATTGATTCTCAGCATTCTTTCCAAACTTGTTCTAAACTATTCAGTTTTTGTTTCTACATTATATGCCACGAAAAGTGCCTTAGAAACTAATTATAAAATGCCTTCTCTTGAAGAGTTTGCAAATGAAATCATAAAAGAATAAGACAAGTTGATTCATATGGGCACAATTAATCCCTCTAAATATCATGCCTTGGCTGCCAATAAGGGCACAAGAGATCAAAAAAGGGTCTTCTAAGCAAGAGAAGAAACAAAAGAACCAAGGAGAAAAGAAGAAAGAATAGAAACTAGCTTCCCCAAGAGCAACAAATGACGCATCTTCTTCAAAAGGTGATAAGGCCAAGAAGGCGAAAACTATGTGTTCCTATTGTAAGAAACTTGGTGATGATGAACATAAATGTCTGAAGAAGCATATTGATCACGTGTCTCATATGCTCGAGAAGAACAATATCAAGGTGCCTGATTCTATCAAATAATGTTCATCTCAAGTATCTTCAAAGGACACAAGTCGAGGGAAAGGAGAGGGTAAGGCCCTAGTTGTTGTTGCTTCACAACCAAATGAACTTGGATTATTGATTCGGGTGCTTCACACCACATGGGTTCATCAAAATAAGTTTTTCCTCCTTAGATTCATGTTCTATGTCATCTATTTTTCTAGGTGATGACACTCCTACTGAAGTGTATGGGAGAGGGTCTGTTGACATGAGCGAAAGAATATTTCATGATGTCCTTTGTGTTCCATCTTTTTCAACTAATCTCCTATATATTTATCAGATCACTCACACTGGCTCTAGAAAGAAAGTTGAGTTTACTCTAGACACAGTGGTAATCAGTGAAATGCATAATGAGTCTACAATTATAGTGGGAAAGGTAGATCATCAGTCCAAACTGTGTCACTTTTCACACTTTGTTCCTGATTCTGTTTCACTTGCACTAATCACTCACTCAAATGAGGCGAGTCATTTGAAGCATCAACGATTTGGCCACTTGAACTACCACTACTTACAACAGCCCGGTCAACATGACATGGTTACAGGGTTGCCTTCAATTCAATTTTCTAATGGATTTTGTGAAGGATGCATTCTTGGAAAACATCCTGAAGAATAATTTGATAAAGGCAAAGCATGGAGAGCCACACAACTTTTGGAGCTAGTATACAGTGATTTGGCAAAACCATTCCCTTGTCCTTCTTTCAACAAAGCCAAATATGTCTTAGCATTCATTCATGATCTTTCCCAATATACCTTTGCATATTTTCTCAAACAAAAGTCTAAAGTCTTTGAGTATTTCCAACAATACAAAGCTTTTGTAGAGAAACAAACAGGGAAAACCATCAAGGTTTTGTGCACTGATAATGCGGGGAATATGTCAACCGGGGCTTTGAGCAATTATGTATCTTAGAAGGTATTGATCTTCAACACATAGTTCCCTACACTCCACAAAAAAATGGAGTTGCAAAATGAAAGAATTGGTCCTTAAAGGAAATGACTAATTGTATGATCCACTCCAAATCATTAGCACATCGGTATTAGGAAGAGGCCATTAATTATGCATATTATATCTAGAATAGGGTTCCCATTGAGTTGTGAAGGGGTTAAATCATTTTCAAGCTTGGAATGGTCAAAAACCCACAGTGAAACACTTTTGAGTCTTTGGGTCTCCTACATGGGCCCATATTCCAGCAAAGAAATGCAACACTATGGATCCGCAGAGAAGGCCTTGCATATTTGTTAGATATTTAGATCCTATCAAAGGATACAAGCTTCTCCATCCTACTACACATGATATTTTCATTGAGAGGACTGTTCATTTTAAGGAGGATACCTCTAGTTATTCTACTACCACTTCTCCATCCTTTATTCCTATGGAGACATTCTGACAACATGATGATAGTTCTTTTGACAATTTTAATCCTCCTGATCTTACTATAGATTCTTCTTCTTCCCTTTCAGATGATCATGATGAGGATCCATCTTCCTCCTCTCTTAGTCATCATTCAGAGGGTGATAATTCTCCTCAGGATTCTCCTCATTCTCAAACTACTAGGCCTATTTGGGTTTATCGAACATAGGAGTCAGTGGGTGATTGGATTTGTGATCCTTTAGATCAGAGAAGAACAAGGTCACAATTTAAGCAAGCTCCACATCTCTTCATTTCTAAAATGTATGATCCAAAATCCTTTTGAGAAGCTTCTGGTGTCCTGGAGTGGGATATTTCTATGCAAGAGGAGTTCAGCTCCTTAGAGAGGAACCATACTTGGGATTTAGTCCCTCTTCCTAAGGGAAGAAAACTTGTTCAGTGTAAGTGGATCTATCAGAAAAAATTTGCTGCAAATGGATCGGTTGATAAGCATAAAGCTCACCTAGTTTCCAGAGGATTCTCCTAGGTTATTGGGATTGACTAATCTAAGACTTTTGCGCCAATTGCTAAGATGAATTCAATCCAACCTCTTCTTTCTATTGCTGCAGATTATCGCTAGAAATTTCATCAGATGTTTGTGAAGAGTGCTTTTCTTAACGGTGACTTGCAGGAGGAGATATATATGGAGCAGCTACACGGGTTAATCTAGGATCCTTCACTTGTTTTCCGCCTTTGGAAGTCTCTCTATGGCCTTAAACATGCCCCTCGAGCATGGTATGCCAAGATGGAATCCTTCCTTCTGTTAGTTGGATTAGCTTCGTACCATTCTGATCTAAATATCTATATTTTGCAACGGGATGATACTCTTACTTTCCTTGTTCTCTATATTGATGACTTGTTGATCACATGGAGTCACCCATCCCACATCATGGCAGTGAAAAATGCCCTTCATGATTGGTTCTTGATGTCTAACTTAGGCCTTCTTCACTACTTCTTAGAGATTAAGACCACTCAGTCACCTTCTGGTATCTTCATTGGACAACATAAGTACGCTCTTGATATGCTCTCCACATTTTGCATGACTGACTATAAGTCTACACTGACTCCATTTTTGTTAGGTGTCAAACTTGAGCCTTATTGTTCTTCACCCTTGGTAGATGCTACCTTGTATTGCCGATTGCTTGGTAAACTCATATATTTGACTCACACGAGGCCTGATATTTCATATGTTGTGGGCATAGTCTCTAGGTTCATGTAGGAGCCACATGAGCTGCATTGGAAAGAAGCTAAGAGGATTCTTCATTATATCTAGGGTACTCAAAATTATGGAATTCATTATGCACCGAGTGTGGATATTGACTTGGCAAGGTAAACAGATTCAGAATGGGCATGCTATTCTCAGGATCGCAAGTCTACTTTAGGGTATTTCTTATCTCTTGGTTCAGGTCCAGTTTCTTGTTTGAGAAAGAAGTAGTCTGCTATTGCTCTTTCATCCACTGAGGTTGAGTATCAAGGAGCAGTTAATGCAGCTACTAAGGACATTTGGCTTCAAAATGTCCTCACCGAGTTTGGAATTCCTTTTTGAAAGCCAACAGTCATCTTTTGTGACAACTAGAGTGCCATTCAGATTTATCGCAATCTAGTCCATCATCACTGGACCAAGCATATTGAGATTCACATGCACTACATTTGGGAATCGATTCATGAGAAGGTTCTTGATCTTCAGTACTGTCAAACATCAGATTAGACTGCATACATCTTCAACAAACCCTTCACTGAGAGAAATTCCATTCACTTACGTGCTTTGCTTGGGATGCGATGGGTGTCTCCTTCTTGTGGAGCTTTTTAATTTCTTATTTTCTCTCTTTTGGAGAGGAGTTTTTTCCCACTAGGTTTTCTCCTTTTCTCCAGTTATGATAGGTTGCATTGTAGTTGTACATGGGCACCTAACATGGCTTTGTTGTTAGGACCCATAAGTATATATATTACATTATTGTACTCCCTAAGATGTACTTAAGGGGGGTATTGGAGTATTTTGGTTCTTTTCCATTTTACTCAAATGACTTAAGTTTACTTAGGTGAACTTATTATTTAGGAAGATATTATTTAGGCGGATATTGTTGACTCTCACTTGGACTCAACTCCTATGATATGGTTGAGTCCAATTTGGATTCTAACTCTTCTATATGATATTGTTGAGTTCTATCAAGAATCTACTTCCTCCAGGTTGAGACACTTGTCTCAACCTTGTCCATGCTTCCTATTAGCTCTGTCCTATATAAATATGCTACCTTGCGTGTATCTTATATATTGAAAATATTGGGATATTGGATATTGGAGATTTCTATTGATGCTATTATGCCTCTGAGCATTCACATTAATTTTATCTAGTATTATGATTTTGTCCATTTTAATTCTAGTTGTTTGATCTAATTCTTTTCAATTGATTATGGTTTAAATATGTTTTCTAATTTTCTAACACATGATTGGTGTCAATGAAGGCGATCTTATAAAGCTACCATTTTCATTTCACAATTGATTCTCCATGATATTGACTCAATTGAAAATTCCTTTGTATGTTTTTAATATCATATAAAGTTTCAACAGGGTAAGAATAATTTGGCATGAGTAAATCCAATTGCAATCCAATTCCATAATATGACCTCCAAAGATGTTGGCATCTATATTCAACTATGTACTTTCATTTTATTATTGTTTTGTCCATAATTTTGAAGGGCTTGTAATCAACAATCTCATAAAGTCTCGACATTGGCATTCTTTTCATTAATAGCATGGTCTAAAATATCCTCGCGGTATTGCATTGTTGAACTCTTTATTCTTTGGAAAACAAAGTTGCTCACAGATGAATCAACCATGATTGTCAACTCTAATTTCATCATTACCTTCATATGTAGATCCCAAAAAATCTCCATTAGTTTATTTTCATTTGTATTAACAGATGGATGAATAGCTTCCTGACGTCATTTGGAGTGAACCTTTTCATTTAGAGCATGGAAAACAATGATAAGCCTTTATCACTCTGGCACTTGACATCAAAGCCTTTATATGCCACTTTCTTTTGCATAACTTTGTGGTTATCCATTCAAAATATTCAAAGAGTCTTCTTTACTACTACTGTGTTTCCAGTGGTGCATCCAGAGACTTAGTATTCATAGAAAAGCTTTATTTTGTTGGTGTTTAATTTTAACTTCTGTCTCATCTTTAGTTCAGATCCATGATTTGTGGATCACCATTTCCAACTACAGAGGAACTGTTGTTTAAATTCTTGATTGCACTCTTCACCTTAATTTACTATTGTTAACAGAGGGTAAACTTGTATAAAAATACAAGCATTATAATGTAAATGCAACAATGATTAATAGATTTTTCATTCTTGTTCAATAGCTCTATTTTTCTCTGTTTTATATCAGCATATGTTTGCTTCTATTTTTTCTTTGTTGGATCCATCCTGTGTTGTGCAGATTTGAGTGCAAAATTCTACATGGTATCAGAGCTCATGGGAGCTAGGAAGGAGGAGCATTAATTTTCTTTGCAGGTATTGCAGATGAGAGCTATTTTAGAATGAGTTTTTTCATTGGGGGTTTCTTAATTTCTTTTTTGTATTCATGAACTGAAAATAAAGTTCCAAAAAAGGGGATAGTCTAAGGCTAAAATGGGAATAAAATATCATCCATCTGTCATCACTTTGGAAGAAGAAAATCATAATTCATGGCATGATGGAATCCTAAAGCATTGTCGATGGATTCATCTATTGCCACATTTGTATGGACTTATTCTTGAACCAAGTTCATGTTGGTAGAAATCTTCTTGGGAAAGTAGAAATGATCATGTCTTGGGATTAATTGGTTTAAGTGTTGGGGACCGGACATCATGAGCTCTATCACACATTGAGTGCCCTCGCACTCTTTGGGCCAATCTATGGGAAAGATATGGAGATTCGACTGAATCTTCATTCCCAGATGATCCAGCCACAAATATGCTTCTCTCCCTTGATAATGATGAATATCCTATGTATGACGATGACACTGAATAGGAACTTTCTTATTGGAAGAGTCTTGATTGTCTTGATTACACAGAGACATCTCCTCCAAATTTTCCTCTTTCTACATCTCCAGTATTGGAAGCTATTCAGTCACCTCCACTTTCCAGTTTGACAAAGGTCTTGGCTTCTTCAAATGCTACTTTGGATTCTCTCCAACATCTTCATTCTTGTTTTATGGATTCAGTTTCATGGGATTAATTTCTATCAGACATCTCTTTTTTGTTTGTGGAATCACCCATTTCGAAGCTAGATGACACTATTGATTGCATACATATTCTCTTTGATGAGGGTGATTCTTCTTCAATTATTGTAAGGGACCATTCTGATTCTCTTTCAAATTCTCTACATTATCAATCCTCACAATTTGATGAGTGTGGATAGTTAGGCACACAATTTGAATTAGATCTATTTGTCTTCCGACGAGAAACCTGATTTTTTTGCAGAACCATTCATCTTGATTCCTTCATGCATTTTAGTTGAGTGGGAATTTAGCAGTTTGATAGCTCAAGGTTTTTATCTTCCAAAAGGAAGAGGCGTTATTTGTTGTAAAGGAACCTACTACAACATTCGCTATGCTACATTTTCTATTAGCATTCTCTCTTCTTTGTGAAGGCACATATGGGCCTCATCTTTTCATTTTCACTTTCTGCGAGACCTCAGAATGAAAGATACTACAACATTGTAGCTGCCATGCAAATTAGTTTTAATTTTTAAGGGGCGGGTTTTGTTCCCACTGGGTTTTTCCCTCTTTCATCCTTCCTTCCATCAAGTTTTTCTTTTCTCCTTAGTTAGAATTAAGGGGGGTGTTGGTGTTTAATTCTAACTTCCGTCTCATCCTTAGTTCAGATCTATGATTTGTGGATCACCGTTTCCAACTACAGAGGAACTGTTGTTTAAATTCTTGATTGCACTCTTCACCTTAATTTGCTATTGTTAAAAGAGCGTAAACTTGTATAAATATACAAGCATTATAATGTAAATGCAATAATGATTAATAGATTTTTCATTCTTATTCAATAGCTCTTTTTTTCTCTGTTTTATATCAGCATATATTTGCTTCTATTTTTTCTTTACTAGATCCATCCTATGTTGTGCAGATTTGACTGCAGAATTCTACATATTTTGCATTGGATTTCACGTCATCTTTCTCTAACAATCTTTGAGAAGCTATCTACTGAGTTTCTACACTCTTGTGGTGTAACATATATGCTTGATGAGATCAGAGACTCAAGCGAAGCCGCCATGTCACATATCTGCCTTCTTCGCATTTGATTTCTCATTTATGTGATTCAAGCGTGTATTCCTCTACCGCTAAGTATGTGTGGTTGCAAAAACTAATGTCGTTGTAATTCTTCACAAATTTATCTTTATATTTCCCGTGTTCATGGTCTGTAGATATGCCAGTGGCTCACCAAGTACTATACCTGTCAAGAAATTTAGTGGTATTCGAACCACATAAATGTTCAATGAATTATCAGACTCCAATTCGTTCGAAAGGATCCTTCATATTATTGGTCGGATCCGCAGGCATGTTTAGAACCAAGTCAAGACTTTGACCATTTTTAAATTGTGTCGGGCTCTTGAGGGAGTTTGGAGTTCTTGGAGGCCCCGATTCCTCGACTATATATATTGTCGGGCTTTGAGCGTTGCCTTGAACTAGGTCACCCCTACCTTCATATGAACTTTTTTTAATGACGGTTTGGTCATTTTAATGCCTTTTATTTTACGTTTTAACAAAAAAAAAAAACAGATTGATTGTCAATTTTTTTTTTAATTTATAAATTATTTTAATTTTAAATATTTTATCAATCTAATTAGTAATATATATATTAAACATATTAAATATAGATACAAAAAATGTAAAATTAGAAAATATGTATAAATTAGTAATATTTGCAAAAGTAACAATTATTAAGTAAGTTTCTAAATTCATATGTTTTTCTTTTGGAAAATATTTTAAATCAATAATAATATACAATAAATTAGAAACTTTTATTTGTGATAAAAAGAATACAAAATTAGGGAGTATCTTATGGTGTAATGGTTAAGTTTTAAAAAAAATTAAAAATTAGTAATATATACAAAAATTTAAGTCTGAAAACATATAAATATATAATAAATTATATAAAAATATTATATTGCATATTAATATTGTAAATTAGTAAAGCAAGTTTCTAAAATCCATATATTCTATTTTAAAAAGATTATATATTATTATGAATGTATCATAATCAAAATAGAAATATATATATTTATCATTATAAAATAACATATATTTATATTATTAAATAATAACTTATTGCCTATAACAAATGTTGACGGTTTATTAATAAATTTAGGTGTTATATTTACGGTTTTATAAAAAAATAACCTATCAATCTATACGGTCCAATAAATTTGCAGCATGTCATATACGGTTCAAAAGTGGAAAATGGCCAATATGACCATCAAATTCCAAGCATCATACCATTGACAAACTTAATGTTGTTTGACCACTTTTGACCATGGGTGACACTATTAGTTGAAAGCATTTCTCAAGGGGTTGTGAGACCATTATCTCACAAGGTGATGAGATGCTAATAATGTGCATGTTTTTTCTATTGAACTTCGTGCAACCTAACCAACGGATCCCATGCCTTTTTAGTCTCCCACAAATTAATCTTTTTCTCCCCACGTTCATGGTTTTATGTTTTATGTCGGGAGGTCAGATATCTTTTCAAACTTTAGTACCAACATCGTGGTGGAAGTCAATTTTTTTAAAATGTTCCTTGATTATTTGATCAGGTCCGGAAGCAATGTCGAGCATCTTCACAAATTTTAGATTCATCCATTATTAAATTTCATGAAAGGAATGTTTTCTAGGAATATTGCAAGATGGTGACATTTTAAAACGGGGTAGTTTCAAAAATTGAGGTAACAACAGGCTCTAATTAAGCATGAGGACTAGAAGGATGAAGAGAATCCTAGAATTCCAAACAAAGATCAGTGCCTTAGCCATTGGGTTACAGAGTCAAAGATGCAAAATACAGGGAGCTACTTGCAGAAGGGCAATGGAGAATTGGGCAAGAATTAAAAGCCAACAAGCCAAAATTGGAAAACTAAACTATCTAAGCCTATAGCACACCAAAACTATATACAAATATGTACAGGGGTGAAACCCCCTTACCTTAGGAAATGTGATGGGTCGCTCAACTAAAAACATTAACAGGGAGAAAAATGACCCTTTGCAGAGTAGAGGATTGTGGCTATAGGGTGAGACTAAAAACAATTGACACCCGATGAATTTTTGAATGCCAACTTTTAGACTGTATGATCATACCCAAACAACCACTCTTTTTCATAAATTTCTAAATTATAGCTCGCTTCTTTCCTGGCCTTGTGCATAATGTCTGTGAAACAATCCGACTCAACATTAGTTATGGCTCCACTAAATCTATTAGAAAATAGAGGAGAAATATCAAGAACCAAGCCTTCCTCCTTAGGACCACATGATAAATCAATCTCCACACATGCACTTGTTGGTTGTGACCTCTGGAAATTACATTCTTTAAGCATGAGATCAAATTTGATAGAGATACCTTCTTCTCTTTCCGCACAAATAAAATCATGATTAAGAGTACAATGCATTTCACCCATACTTTTGTTGAATTTCATTTTCAAGTAATCATATTGTTCACCCATACTTTCATTGAATTCCATTATCAAATCATCATCTTGTTCATCCATTGTGGTAAGATTTGAAATAGTACAACACTCATAATTTCCAAGTTCCTCTTTAAGCGATTTTAACTTCTCTACTGTTTCGTGCAACTGATGAGTTTCTTGCTTGAGGTCTTTGAGTATATAATATATGTGATGCATACTCTTTATCAATAGTGCATATTTGTGGTCTTTAGAAGGTTGTAATTCTTTCTCCCCATATTCACATATAATTTCTCTAAAGGCATTCCAAAATAAATGAAGTGCCTCATCATCTTCAGCTAGTATTTCTTGGAAAGTCGGTGTAGGTTGCCTTCTTTCTGGCTGATTTATTTTCTTGGTCTGGCCTTGAACCATTTTTTAAAGATATTTTAATTAAATAGAGTCACTATCCTTATTTCTAGAAAGGTTCCATTTAATATATTTAAAAAATAGAAAGCACTGATCCTTTCACTTCCTCAGTAGGGTCGCCAAAAATCTGTTAGTTGCAGATTTTGTCTTTCAAAAATAACTCTAAAAATGACTCACAAGGTCCAAGATGAAAGAAAAACTAAACCAACAATTGAAGAGATCTCTATTAAATAGATGATCCTCCTCTGAATATTAGAGGTACAACTCCCTCTTATCGTATGATTTTGGTTTTTTTGGGTGTTCTTTTAACCAGAAAGAAGAAAAGGAAAAACTAACATCTACAAGTCTCAAAATAATCAGCCAATATTTTTATTGTTTTCGTGTGTGCAGTTGGAAAGAGAAGTGGACCAACTTATCAATCCCATCAATCTCTCTTGGTTGTGAGTCTTTTTCTGTCTTCTATTCTTTTGTATCATCTTTATTTTCATATCCTAGTTGACCTATGTACTTTCTATTAATAAATTAGTTTATTTCTTATTATTTTAGTTAGCATTTTGGGTTTGTCTTGGTTTCTGTACACTATTTGTACTTGGTGAACACACGCCACACATAGGTCTTGCATATTTGATGTCATCCTTAACTTAAGCAGGTGTTTGAGGTATTGAGCTCTCAGAGCCTGGTAGTTAATCCTCATAGTTAACTCCTTCATTTCTAATAGTCAAAACATTTTTATCAATTAGTATCATTAATTTAAAGTAGTTCTTTTATTTTTGCATTTCATATCATTTAAATTTTAAAACACGCCTTTATCATTTAAGTTGTCTTGATCAACCTAGTTAACCAGAGTGCTAGTAGAAGTGAGGTGGCATAAGGGTTGGTTCATCCCTTGAGATTTTAATTAGTCTCAAGGTTCATGAATTTTTCCTTCTCCACACATACAAATAGATTTTAAATATATATAAATATTTTTCATTTAGATTTGGATATAATCATGGGGAGAGAGAAGTTTCACACCATATATACAAGTTTGAACCCTACTAGATAGGGGCTTCCTTGTAGTTGTCATACAAACATATGTAAGGAAATTAAGGTAGCATAACAACTTCCTACAGTATCCTTGAGAGGAAGGTTATGCCAAAACTTTCTCAGATCTTTAAAAAAATTAAAGAAATTTTATAGAAATTAACATAAATAATATACATACCATAATACAATGATTTACATGGGGAAAACCCCTTTGGGAGAAAAACACCACACTCCAAAAGCAGCCCAATATTATTTAGATTATTAACAACAATTTACTGTTTACTTGCAAAGTAAGTTTCTTACAGGAGAATCTCGAATGGAGATCTAGAGGCAATTCAATAGCTATCAAACTCTAACAATACATCATAATTCTTAGTCATAATACAATGCCCTCTTAGATTATATCTGACGAACAAAGTGGATTTATACCGGATAGATAAATATATGAAGGTATTATTGTTTCCCATGAAGTTATACATACCCTTAAACATAACAAAATTGAGAAGATGATGATCAAACTTGACATTAGGAAGGCTTATGATGCAGTCAATAGAGCTTTTCTCATTAAAGTCCTCCAATGTTTTGGTTTCCACAAAGAATGGATACAATGGGTTTAAAGTTGTATAAACACTCCTAGATTCTCAGTTTTAGCTAATGGAAGCCCACATGGCTTTTTCACTTCTAATAAAGGCATCTGACAATGAGACCCTTATCTCCCTTTTTATTTATTATTATGGCAGAGGCATTAGGAAGGTTAATCAGATTCAAAAGACATGCAGCTGTGTGGAAAGGTATTAAAATGGCAGAAGGCCTTGAACCAATCACTTATTTACAATTTGGGGATGACACAAATTTAATGGGAGAGGCCTCCCCTAGGGAAGCTAGAATTATCAAAGAAACTTTAGACACTTACATCAAGGCTTTAGGACAGTGTGTAAATTGGCATAAATCATGTGTAAATTGGCATAAATCAGAGACATACTTCTTTAATGTGGACCTTCAAAAAAAAGGGATATAAGAAGAATTATTGGCATTAGAGAAAGAAAATTACCGAGTATATACCTTGGTATCCCATTATTCAGTGGTGCTTCTAAGGCCAACTTATGTTCCAAAAGATTGGAAGGATGAAAGAGTAAATGGCTCACCTTTGCTGGAAGGATCCTTCTTCTAAAATCAATTATTTGTGTTATTCCATTCTTTTCAATGATGTGTCTCAAGATCCCTAAAAACATCACACAAATAATAGCACAAAGGATGAATTTCTATGGAATGGTAAAAGTGTGGAAGATAAAATACCTTTAGTTGCATGGAAAAAGATATGTAAATCCAAAGAAAATGGTGGTGTTGGACTGAGGGATTGGAGCTTAATGAATGAGGCCTTGGGAGTGAAATTAGTATGGAATATTTATCAAAATCCAGAATTATTGTGGGTAAAGATTATTAAAGCCAAATATCTGGATTTCATGGACAATGACAGAATTCTCACAACACCTAATTCGCCAAAAGGTTCTGCTGTTTGGAATTTCATCACAAGTTGTAGGCCAATTATTACACAACACCTATCATGGCAAGTCAAAAATGGAAAAAGTGAAGTTTTGGGATGACTCATGGGACAATTATCTAATGCTATCAGCAAACCTAGCATATCAAGATCTAAGAACCTTTTTCTCTAATAGATGGGGTGAGCAGTTATGCCATTACATGGAGTTACATTAGGGGCCTTTGGGTCAAGTTTGGGGGTGGGAAAATCTTGATAATTTCGAGATTAATGCACAACAAGAAAAAAATATGAAAGACATTTTTGAACACGATAGCATGATTATAAATCAATAAGAGGATGTGATACAATGGTGTGCGGCTAAAGTGGTAACTACTCAGTCAAACTGGGCTATCAACTTTTAGATAGACCTACATATATTGGGGATTGGCCTGCTAAGCTTTTTTTGAGTAAAAAGTGCCTCCCTAAAGTATGTGCTTTTGCATGGCTTGTAGTTAAGGAAATAATCTTAACAGGGATTAGGAGACAAAAATTTGGTATACAGGGGCCAGCAAGGTGTCTCTTATATGAAAATGATGAGGAAGATTTTAATCATTTACTTTTAACATGCATGATCACTTCACAATGTTGGGATATGCGGAAGGAGAAATTGGGATGGCATGGCCCTCTCCCTAAAATTTTAAAAGATGTTTTTTTTGTAGTTGGCCGACATCACCAATGAAATCTACTTTCTCATCAGTGTGAGTTAACAATCCATCTATACTCATATGGGAAGTGTGGAAGGAGAGAAACCAAAGGCTCTTTCAAGACAAACAAGAAGACTTAGAGACATATGAAATTTATAATTAACCATGCCATTGAAGAAGTCACAAATGCCACCACTTCCAAGATATCAATCACCACCCCTTTCACTTTGATAGATTAGAAATTACAGAGAGCCTGGCCAGGTATAAAGTGCATAATTGGTTAGGTTGGATCTGATGGAAAAAACAAACATAATATTCGTGATGCTGTAAAGTGGATAGCCCCAGAAGAGGGCTGTATCACTTGGATAATTTTGACATGGCCTCTAAAGGTAACTTGGGGCCATCTGGGGCAGGGGCTATTCTTAGAGATTATAATGGGGAGATTCTAGCTTAATATGGAGCACAAAAGTTATGTGCATGGACAAATAATGTTGCAAAAGGGAATACTGCACTTTTGGCAGTTAGATTGGGAGTCACACTTGGTTTCAATAAATTACACTTGGAGGGTGATTCACAAGTGCTCATCAATGCTTTTAAAAATAGTCATTCAGAGGTGTGGCACCTGCAACCTATACTGAACGTTGTCCTTAATATGTTTCATACCTTTACATAATTTAAAATCAGTCACACTTATCGTGAAGGAAATAAGTAGGCTGATATTTTATCAAAGTGGGTTGTTAACATTGAACATGTGGGTGAAGTGAGGATGGAACATTTCAACTCCAATGGATGATTCAACCAAAATTTAAAATTTAAATTTAAAGTGGGTGACAGTGGAGGTGAATTGCTCAATATAATGAGGTGGCAGGCTTTTGTGGGGTGCTTAAATGCCTACTCATCGTGTTTAGAGAATGATGAGTCAGAATAATGAGGTGGTCTAGTTTTGTGGGGTGATTAAATGCTTACTCATTGTGTTTGAGAATGATGAGCCAGAATAAGTGTTTTAACAAGCTCGAAAAGGGAGTGACGACTTGTAATTATTATGAAAGGACGTCAAGCTTTGGGGATGGATTGTCACATGCGAGAGACAACTGAGAAAGGGATGGATATGCCAAAAGCTATCCCACAATGAATGCAAATATTATAGATTTGACAATCAACAGACCTTTGTGGGAGAAAGTTTCTATTGCAAGTTTCCTTTTTAAGGAAAACCTCATTAATAATATGGGTGCCACTAATGACACCTTTTAGCTTGTGCTTTGGTTTATGTTTTTTTTTACTATGTACAGGGTTTTGGAGAACGAAAAGATGCATTCCAACTTCATGGTGAATTCAAAGCGATAGATGAAGTTGTTTCAAAGTGCAACGAGCAAGGAAAGAATTTTTGGTCTTTTAAGGATAAAGATCGAGCATATGGTGAATGCAGTTATTGGCATTTTAGGGCCAAAATTTCAAGAGTTTAAGATGATGCATAGAGATAACCTAGAAATCATATCCATGGTAGTAGCATGGGGTCTCAAACATGGAGATCCCATAGAGGTGGTCGAATGGGTGACCAAATCGCTTTTTGCTAAGGATTTGTTGACAGACCTAGACTCTATTCTGGAATGGGCCATGCCTAGAGTTGGAACTGATATATCAGAATGCATAGAAGATGACGAGGAAGCAGGGGAATATGGGCTTATCCCATTTGTAAGGTGGGTTAAAAAAGATGATAATGAAGGCTATAAACAACAGATAAGAACCGAATGGGACAAAGTTAAAGATGAGATTCACAAGCATGAGGAGATTGATAAAGTTGCAGATGAGAACACACATGGAGCCATCCCACGAAGAGTACACACCTGCTTTTCAAGAAGGGCTAGGATGATTGATGTTGAATGGCCAATCGAGTAAGATAGACAAAGTGGTTTTGATGTTTTTGGTTTAAGTTTTTTGAAATTTTGATGTCGGCCTTTGTTCATCCGGTTTTACATGGTTGGTGTTTATCATTGAAATGAATGTCAGAATATTTTTCTGTATAGGGTTGGGATGTAGTTGTTTTTAATTACAACCATGGTTTATTCCCTTTTAAAAATTGTTTTAATATTACTCAGAGGTGAGCTTGATGTATATATTTTATGGTTGAACGCCAAGAGACTATTTTTTTTGAAGTTTGAACTTATGCAAAAAATTATATATATTATTAATAAAATCATCTATTACCAACCAAAAAACAATACAATGCCCTCTTAAAATAGGGTTTTCTTCTAGGGAAAACAACATGGAGGTAAGGTTACATTCCCCTACACTCACTTATCCATAGTATATTTTTATTGTTGCAAGGTTGATACATCATTTTTGTAACAACATGGAGGTAGGGGTTGTACTTATGATAATGCATGGATCAATACCCACACTTATATTTCACCATGGATGCACATCCTAATGTTGAGTGTAATCATAACTAAGTTGAATCTTGTATAATTTCACTACAAATTACCTTAAATTTTTAGGCAATAGGGTTGTACTCAAAAGGAAATATCACAGGGTTCTCAAGATGAAGATGTTCAAATACTCAATGATATGCAAAGATGAAATGAAACCAAGGTTTAATCTAGCATATGAGTTTGATACGTGTTGGAAATATCTTCTTGGCATACTCTTGGAATCTTCCACTTTGACTATTGATGGTGGCACGGTTACTTGATAGTAGATATTTTAAAATATTACATTTATTAAGTTTAAAGAGTGCCTCTTCATAAGTGGGCATCCATGTGACAAGTGACAATTCAAGTCTTACTACAAGATTAGTTTGTAGTAGCAGTATGCCTTTTAGAAGGCATAAAAATAATGACATATCATGTCAAATAAAAAGTTGAAGTAAAAAATGTGAATGAAACTAAGGGGAAATTCATTTTTTTAAATAGTATTCTAAAGAAGGATGTGAGTATGATGAGATTGCAGGAGAAGAGGATAGTGATTCATATTTCATTGAATTTGAAAATGATGATGATTTGCATGTTCTAGATGAGTTAGTTTAGAACAATTTTGCTAGTAATTTGTATCGTATTGCACAATTTAATATAGGTGCATTTTGGTGGAGGTGGTAGAACTATGGTGGGTTGAATCCCATGACATCAAAGGAGAGTGCACCATATACAGCTGGAGGAGGTGGTTAGTTTATGGTGTAATTAATTTGACATTTAGAAGTTTGAGTGTAGAGTTGAATTGTCAAAGAAAAATGCTTGTTCTTGATAGGTGTTGGAAGAGGAGAAAAAAGAAGTTATCAGAGGTACGTACCGATTTAAGTGATGGAGTTTTTTGAGGATGGCTTGCAATATAAAAGGGTGGTACTACCACTCAACTCCATTTTGTGAATCCACGTTCATAAAAAAATCTTATCCTGGGTGTCTTATGTAGGAGCATCCTAGGATGTGGGAGCACTCTTGCATCAACCAAAAAAATTCTTTCTTTAATTTTTGTAATAGTTTAGCTTTAAATATTTTGGTGAATAAATTTGAAGTAGCAAGGCCTAAAATATTTGATAAATTGTTTGAAGAAGTCCCAAGGTTTAATCTAGCATAGGAGTTTGACACATGTTACACAAATCTTCTTGGCATATTCTTGGAATCTTCCACTTTGGCGATTGGTTGTGGTGGTTGGTGGTTATTGGATAGTAAATATTTTAAAGTATTACATTTTTTATGTTTAAAGAGCATCTCTTCACATGTGGGTATCCAGGTGACAAATAGAAATGCAGTGTCTTACTACAGATTCTTGTGGAGTTATGGACCTTCCATAGTTGAACAATTTGATTATCTATTAGGGGAGGTGTCTTATGACAACATTTATGAATCATCTTGCATTCTATTTATTATTTTTATGGTGGCCTCATTATTTGGATGTGGTATTTGCAATACATCTGATTTTGCATTAAAATAGTTTATGTTATTTTTCATTTTCTAGAAGTAAAGGTAGACTTATGTAGCATTATGAGAGCATTCAATGCAAAAAGGGGAATCATTCTTGGCATCTCATTTCATAAATTGAAGACAGGAGTTGGAGGATTCAGTTTGATAGTTGTAGGTTGAAGGATGTAGATTGCAGTGCAACTATATCTCAAGTATGGGATGGATTCCTTGTAGTTTCCTCTTTCTTATTTTCTTATTTATATCAGATTGGAGATTTTTATTTGATGACCATGTGGTATGTGATGATTCACAACAACTATGTAATTGGGAAGTTGGATTGTAGTAGAAAATTGAGAGAAATTAAATTTAGTTTCTCCTCATTGTTCTTATTTTCTTGTGGTCTAATTTTATATGAGATTTGTTTCAGATTTTAACTCAAATCCTTATTTGATTTGCATATATGGTTTGTGTGGATTTTCACTATTCATCACATTACCATGATCAAATGAGGTATTATCCCATGGCATATCTTGTGTTTCATGTCGGACATTTTTGTAAAAATTTATGTTATAGAAGAAATTACCCATTTTATGTTTTTTCAAATCTTTCTTGACCTAATTTTGCATGTGTTCTTCATTTCTAGCACCCATTCCTCTAGTTAAGGTATTTTAAGTTTCTAAGTATGTGAGCATGTCTAACTTTTTAGTCTATGTGGACATCAAATTTATAGAGCTTCCCTTCACAACATACCCTTTCCTATACTTCTACCAGGTTCTTGAACTTCCCCATATTAACATACCTCTTATTTTTCCCCACTTTTATTCATTTTCTAATTGAGACTATAATTTTTCATACCATCATGCCTTTATTCTTTCCTCACCCATTCATAATATTTCATTGGAGATTTGAACATCCTAGATCACTAGTGTGTCTATATTTTGAACCTTGATCCCTAACTTATGACACATGCACCATGGAGTAACCCCAAAAAGTGAACTCCAACATTCTTGTATGTTTTTACTATTCACATTACCTACCTCCTTGTATGAATAGATTTCCATTAATGCTCAATTGAGTGATGATCCTTCCAAAATTTTTTTTGGGAAAAAAGAATCATTTAATAATGAGGATGTGAATCCACGTGGACCTTCAATAGTGCAAAGAATGGAGATAACCTTGAACAAATTTAATGTGGTCCTTTAGGTTTCAAACCTGAATGACTCCTCACCATTATTATATAGGATGATTGTAGGTCACAGGAAACATTCCCCATACATATAAAATAAATTCTAGCACAAATGATTTGATTTCAAGAAAAACTTGAAGGAAAATCTTATCCATTGTGTATGAGTATACTTTATTATATTCTAGCAATGAGATATGGCATTTAATGTGCTCTTCAACTTTCTCCTAGTGGATATTAAGGATTAAAAGTTTGAACATAATAAGAATGATGAAAAACATTTAAATCTCTAGCATATATGTTGGGTGGATATTTTACAACCAATGGTTTTTAAGGGTCAATTGCAAAACAATGGTTCTGACCACAACATGTGAGACACAATCTCTCCTAATTAAGGGAAGGCTCCCCTACCTACTTATAATGAAAGCAATCTATACTAAACCTAACACCTAAGATTATGTACACTACGCTAATTAGCAGGACATTACATTTACCATACTCTCTTCTTTCAGAGTAGGTATTTTTCTTGCATCATATTCTCTTACTTTAGAATACATATTTCTATGTTTACAAAATTATCTTGAGTACAATTTAGCAAAGTAAAACAAGAAGCCCATGAAAGCTCAGAGTCTTTCCACAACTCCCTATGAGGATTTAAGAACAAGGATGAAACATACATGCAACTCAAAGTATCCAACATATATTTCACCTTACATGTACAAACTGAGTAAGTAAAAGTAGCACAAAGTCTACAAGTTACCTCCTTGTCTGTGTGTTCTATAATAAGTTCAAATTTGATAAGCAACTCAAAGTCCGCAAGACCAAATATGGAGCCAAACTATAACTCTAAATGCAATATGTAGCTGAAAGTCTGCAAGATTGAGTCCTAATCCCTCTTGAATGAAAGCACAAACTCACAATCAATATCTAAAAACTATCGTCACATTACACCTTGAATCAACACAAATTTTGAAAGCAAGTCATCTCTTTTATTGAAAGCAATTTAATTTACATCCAAGCTCAAAGTCTTAGAAAGCATATACAAACTGACAAAGTTTTCTTGCATTTCCAAAAAATCAAAATTACAATGAGGCTCCATCTTATATATAGGTGGGGCTAAGAGAAAAAGGTGAGAGAAACCCAACAAACTTTGACATATTCTAACTAAATTTGACTTATTTAAACTCCAAGTCCTAATGTACATGACCTGCAATTTGATTACATGTAATATTTTACAGGTGAAATGATCACTTGTAATTACAACTTGTTTTTCAATTACATGTAATTTGTTAATAACAAAATTATTGACACTAAGCTTTATCAGCAAGCTCCTTGCTTTTTGATTCCAAACTATATTTTGATTCCACAAGGATCTAATTTCAGTAGATGCAATTGTTGTACCAACAAGCTCCTTTCTTTTTGATTCCACATTAACTACACAATCTGCCAAAAGGTTGCCTTTGTCCTTTAAGAAAATGAAGATGACACTTGATACTATTATACCTTATTCTGTCTTGATATTTTGCAAACCAAATTGGATAGTATTTACAATTCTGTGTTTAGCATCTGAAATCATGTCATCTACATCTCTAGCAACAACTATTAATGTACCAATATATGTTACATATTTTTCAAAATTATATGTTTTTTTCTTTGTAATACCCTCCTTGAGTTTTTGAAAAAAAAAGTACGTAACATAACTATATGAAGATACAATGTACTGAATGGTAGAAGCCATGATTCTAAGATTCGGGTCCCATGGAAGGGGGCTTCCTAAAAAATAAATTTGGAGACGCTTTCTACTTTTTAGGAATATTTTAAAGGTAGTGGTCCCATGAATTTTGTAAGATAGTTCAACTTAAAAGTTTAAACATTGGCATTTAAGGAAACACCCCTTTGTCTTCCATACTTTGTGTATAAATAAATAAATAAAAATACCATTTTTCCTCAAAATATATTTTTTAAAATAAAATTATGAAATTAAATGTTCCACAAGTGGCAAAAAACATTCCTAAACTTGTGGGGCAATTTCAAGCCCCACCCATTTTCACCCATTTGCTAAAAAGTAGGAAATCCTATTTTGAAAGAGAAGATTCCAAAGAATCTCATAGCCAAACATAATTTTGTTCATGGGACCACCCTCTTCCTTAAAAATAGAGCTTTAGCCCCCTCATAGAACCCTGTCTCAGTAAATGCCACTACAAAACCCTAACTCTAATGACACATGTTCAGATCTGAGGGAAAACGTAGGGATAACAAAATGTGAGGAATATGAAAAGAGAAATGTCAAAAATAAAACGCCAATAGAGACATCTAGGAAATTCTCAGGAAAAACATCTTGATAGGGCATTCAAAATGGAAGTGTTTTTCTCAGAAAAATGCGGCAGAGAGTCTTCAAAATGGGAACAAATACCCTAACCAACTGTCACGGGACTAAATTTAGCTCATGCCCAGGTTGAGCCTCTCACTGAGAATTCCAACCTCGTGCGGCACTAGAAAGCCTTACTCACAACTCCCATTGTGGACGAGTCCATTTCTTGCTCCCAGACTACGCCTTACCCCAAATATCAAGTGTCCACCACCTAACTGCATAACATACACCCTGCAGAATAGAAGTGCATGCCAAACCTCCTTGGCTCTGCTTACTTTTTTTCTCCATGCACGCATCCTCGAGCCCAATGTTCTACTCATGTCCAACCCTGTTGAACCCCTCTTAATTTGGCCACCTTATGCTTTTGACTAGGGCATCCCCCATAAGACCCAAGCTACTAACATTAGCCTTGACGATCTCAACTCCCTGAGTTCTCCTGATCACCCTTGCGCCACTCCGAATGACTTGGAACCATCGTAGCTCCCCCTTTCTCAACTATGCATGCCCCCTTGGACTATACACTACACTGCATGAGTACATCAGAACTCCCTGAGTCTCCCTTGCTGAATATTGCATCCCACCTAAGTGTCTTGGACCACCGAGTCAGCCTCTGCTCACTGCGCATACTACCAAAGCATACTCTGCACTACCAAAGCACCTCTGAGAATATTGAGTCCTCATGTCCTTCCTTGCATGCTACTGAAGCATTCCCAGTACTACGAAAGCACTAGTATCCCATGTTGGGCTCCCCCAGTCCACCATAGACCTTGAAGCGCCAATCCATTTCTCATGGGACAGCTAACCATCATAGCTAGCTTTGAATCCAAACACTGAGCATTGACTGCCTTAACCCCCGGTCTCTGTCTACATGGCCCTGTTACTGAACCATGTTACTCATGCATCCATTACATTCAAACCAACTCATGCATCCCTGCAATCTTAGCTCCCAGGATTTCCTGTGTAATGCATACCTACTTGAGCTCCACGCCCTTGTTCCATGATCCATCCCAATCCCTTGGTCACTGTAGTCACTTTCCAACTTGGTTGTACCACCATAACACCTTGCCTACGAACCATATCACCATTTTAGTAATGCACCACAACACCTTCGATCACCCTTATGAATCTGCCCAGGGAAAACTTTAGTGGTGAATATTCACCATTTGGCAAATCTCTCATGTATGTGACCCGAGATTTGGTGAATATGATGTGTAAATCAGGTTGTCCATGTCGCCCAGAATTTTTAAATATTGGGTCGAATGCCCAGACCCATCACCTATTGGTTTATGTATTTTAATCCTTTTCTATCACAATATCGCCAATCAAATTAATTGTTGGACACTATAAATTGAAACATTTCACCTACAATTTCCAAAGCTTGTCCTAATTGATAACCATATTCACCAATATGTGATCAATTTTTAAGGTTAGGGTACAGGTTACGTGACATGCGTCTCTATTTCAGAGACTTTCAATGAAACTTTATGACTTTGAAAATTTTTCCTGAAATATATTTGATGTGTGTCTCTATTTTGGAGACTTTTGGGTGAATCTTTGTGTCCTTTTAAACCTTGGCCCAAAATAGAATTCCTGCCATCCATCTGGGATCATCTAATAGTTATTAAAAGTAGGGTTGGTCCCTGTTAAAAGATATAAAATTAATTGACGAAACCTTAATAATAATGGTTTCTCGATATGTGTGCCTGTCACCGCAATTTTTTTTAATAATGAAAGATTCACCAAGATTTTATAGAATTTTCATATAATTGAAAAAAAAATTGCCAGTACAAATAATATTTTTTCCGTTCAAATTAAAAAAATTCACTATCAATATTAAATTTTCTCCCCCAAAATAATGGAGGGTTCACCAATATTTTACACCTTTTCCCAGAAGGGGGTTTCTTAAAGCTTTCCCTGAATCTGCCCCATGGCTTGGCTCACCTTGAACACTCCTCTGGAACACCATATCCCATCTGCCATCCTGTACCTGGCTTGTAGGCCCTTGAGATACTGAATCTCAATGCAAATCCAACCTTCCAGGTAACCTAGATGTGCACCCAGTGCAACACCCCTTAGATCCATAACACTCAACAACACTCACCTGCATAGCCTGCCCATCACAAGCTCCAACTCTCCTACTTGGACAACCCATTGCACAGTTTCCTCCCACCTTGGGACTAGGTACTCTGGTTCCCCAACTTTTAGGTCATGGACCACTCCCCCATAGTCATACCCAACATTGGCTTAGCTACTCCACTTCATCAAGATAGGGACCACGAGTATGCATCCACTAGTAAACCTCACCACCTTCTGATAAGACAAGCATACTCTATTTCACCTCTATCCATATGTCGCCTCAAGTCTTACCGCAAGACATGCAAGAAGGACTACTCTACTTTGTCCCTCTTGAGGGAGATTGGCCACCCTAGCCGCCCTTGATGCACTTTGACACTTACCCTCTATGGTTACACCTCAGATCTGCACCATGCAAGATCCTAAGCCACAACTAAGAGTGAGCTTCTAACACTCCCTAGTCCCAATTTTACACCTCAAATCCATCCCTAACAAGATCCTACACCACAACTGTGAGTACCTAGCACACCACACAGACCCATCCTTTCGGACTTCCATCTTGTGAATCACTAGCCCCTTACATCCTCCCCCACTCTAAAACAGGCGACGTCCTCGACGCCGGACCCACTGACTCGAGACCCCTACTTTGAAACATTAGAACTTGTCGAAGGGATCTGCAGATGCCTTGTGCCCTACACTTAGACTTCTCTCCACACCTTTGCACCATTTCTATCACTGTGACATACTTGACGCTGCAAACATACCAAATGCTGAATGGAAACGCAAAAACAACCTATAAATGAGTGAAATCAAAAAATTATAGGAAGATAAAACCAAATCCAGAAGCGTTTAAGAAGTTGTAATTTGATTTTGAATTGAACTCTCTCCCACTAAAAATGCATTTTTGGTTCGAATTTGGTATTTTGGGATTTTCACAGGAATTTGCAAGTTTTGTTTCAATATATCAATTTGCTTGTAATCGAGATTTAAAGTCCCGATTACAAGCTCTAAAGTCTTTGAAACTTAATGTTTTCCATATTAAAAATGTCTCATAGATAAAAACTGAGTTTCATGAATGAGATGTTGTTTGAGATTCTTATATAATGTTGTTTCTGTTAGATTCTTGTAATGCCTCAAAATCTTTGTAGTGATTCAGCTATTGTTTGTAAGGGTAATATTTTGTTGCATTTTGTAGTCTAAAACTGGCTAGTTGATTTTCTTTCTTCCTTGGCAGCTTATTTGCTAATGTTTTATTCGTATCCATTCTGCATTTTTTCAACAAAAAAAAATTGAGTTTCATTTTATGTTTTACAAGTTAAAAAACACTTGTATTATGTGTAATGTTTTCAATATTAAAAATGTCGATAGGTAAAAATCGAGTTTCATTTTATGTTTTACAAGTTCAAAAACACTTGTATTATGTGTTTAGAAAGTTGACATCGGGTTTAAGTCCGCCCTTTGCAAGTATCAAAAATAAAAAGGTCAATAAATTGTAATCGAGATTACAAGTAAATTGATGTTTTGACAACCAACAATATAAACAAAAACTTTTGATGATAGATGGGCCCTTATATTCAAAAGTGGTTCGAATAGATGAAAAAAATGAAGATATCACAAACAAAAGTATTAACATTAACAACTGAAGCACTGATTCTTACCTAGAGGTACTTAAGCTTTAATAACAACCCATATATTTGATATTGAGTTGACACACTTACAATTGCCATGGAAGAACAAACTTGTGATATTGAGGCTTTTTTAGTAGCACATGTTATCTATGTGATGTCCAATGACTTCTATAGAGCCTAGATATAACTTTTACAACATTGTATTGTTACTATAAGAGGATTGTGGACTAGGTAGAATAATTACATTTTTTTTGTTAGATCAAAGCAAGGCTATTGCTCTTTACATGGAGTTGTTGTATTTAGTTGATTATTTTTTTTAGCAATGTTATAATGAATCTCTAATCTATTACATATGAAATGCTTTAACATTGATTTTATAATATTTTAGAACCTAATTTGATATTTGGGTTGTTAATAATGTTTGTAATATGATCAAAATTTTGAGTTTTGTGTGTAAATACAAGATACATTTTGTGTCATTGACAAACCTTAAACATGGTAATTCAAGACCTATATATTCGGTTCTTTGTATCAAAGTACAAATCATGAGCAACCTAGGGTTTACAAGATTGTGTAGACAATCACATCTATAATAAATCCTCGATGACAAACCCTATTTACATAATATTATATTTTGTTAAATTAGAGAAAAAATAATCCAATTTGTAGTTTAACATTGGACCAAGAAAGCTATTACATACACCTTAAAGTGTCTTAGGTTTCATAAGGCTTCATTTTACATATTTTTTAGTTAATTCTACTGGTAAATATTGATGTAAATTTAGGATTTTATTACATTTCAATTTAAACACTTTCATGTATTTTAAAATTATTTACCCTAAATTTAGCTAAAGACACTACTATGGTATTCGATTTGGATCCTTTGTCAGCTTGTAAATCATTGGATTCATAAATTTTCTATTTAGCTCATAATGAACTATTTAGGAACCAATGATGATGGAAACACGTAGATAATAGTGTTTGGATTGATTGATATACCTCATAGATCAACTCTCCTTCATAGAGAAGATAAAAATCTTGCTAATTGTTCTAATAAATATATGACTCTCTCAACGGAGTTGTGACAAAAGCTCCTTAAATCCTTTACTATTGATGAATTTGTTAGCAGAACTAACTACAAGGTAGATTTCTAAATACCAAAATTTACTAAAAGAGTTGAAAGAAACTCTATCATTTGTAAAATATATAGAAATTTCTTTCCTAAATTGCTCAAAGTGGATAAAATCCAAGGATAGATGAGTACAAATAAAAAATCATAGAAAAATCACAATCAAATTATAATTGAAGCACACGGGAATCAAAAGTTCTATGCAAAGTGATGATTGCATAGAACTAAACACATAACTAGGATCAAACTATAAATCATTTTCAAAGACATCATATTACAGATAATCAATGAGAGTCCCAAACAAGAAGGTGGAGAAAGACACCATAAATGAGCTCAAAAGGAAGAAGTTATATTTTTCTTGGAGGGAGCCATGGACGATTAGCTATAGGTTCTTAAGTGAGAACCAAATGTACTACACTAGAGTAGCAACATATGATAAGGACTCAAAATTAGGATCTAGCTCAAGAAGTAACGTTGAATGAAGAGACCCATGTATCTAATGACAAAATAAACAAGAGAGATTAGAGAGAGAAGTTAACCAATTATAGAAGAGAAAAAGAAGAATATATAAACTATCCCTTATATGAGGATGCAAAAAATTTGATCTAAGAAGCAAAAAGGGTAAGGTACATAGCTCTTGGTAAAGAGTATTTAAATCCTTTATATGAAACAAAATTGTGATAGTTGAGCTTGAAGAAGTGTTCGGGAAATCTAATTAAAAATTTAAAAAGGATATGATAGAACTTGGATTGGGGATGGAGGTACTTGAGCACAATCTACTTGGAGAAGAAATTCTAAGTTGCAAGACTATGAAAGTAAACAAATATGATTAGCATTAGTTGTTGAAGGTAAAATCTCGTTTTAATGATTAATATTGAGCTCTCAAGCTTTTTCACATCATGGAATTGTTTGTTTTGATGAATTTAATAAGAAATCTACAATGCATGTTGTAGAAGAAATAATTGAAGAAAATGTTCTGGTGATGTTTACTTGTCATGAAGAATGCATACACATTATTGAGTCAAGGAAGATGCATAAAATAGGAAATAGAGAATGTGGTTCTTATAATAGATTATTGGAAAAAAAATCTATGACAATTCTATTGCACTCTTATCATTTTCTTTTATTTTCCCACCCCAAAACAATTAACTATAAATTTTACAAAAAATAATATTATGTATTAATATTTAAAGATATTTATTATATTCATTTCACATCTTTTATTTCTAAACATCCTCTCCTTTAAATATTCTAAAATATAGCATTAACATTTTAGAAAGAAAGCACTTCAATTATTATAATAAAAAGAATATCAATTCAACAACTATCTTTAAGCACGCATATACATAATTGAAAAGCACTCATATAATTTCGTGTACTTCCACTCTTTTTTTCCTAATATTATACTATTTTTTATTAATGGAAAATATAATAAAATATATTTTACAAGAAAGTTGATATAACTTCCTCTCACTAGGAACACATTTTACATATAAAATTGATTGATTAATACATGTGGTGGGCCTATATGTGAATGGTTTTGTGTAGATATTAAAAAATATCAGTTGGCCTTTCATCTACGTGGACTCACCTTGTCGTATTTTTTCATTATTTTCGAGAAAGCCAACAAGTTGAGCGAACTGTAAGTAGAGATAAGGTCAGAAAATTCAATAAATACACGCCATACATAATAAACAATGATAATTTACAAAATGGCTACGGAGATAAGTAGGAAAAAAATATCTTTTAGTTACCTGTAACTTTTCAGAAGAGTCAATTTCTCATAAAATTCAATGCACGCGGTGCGGACCATTTCGTTGCCTCTCCTGAGATCCTTTACGCTCAATGTCTTGTTCTCCGGATTGTTGAGAATGTGTCGTATGGTAGACCTCGGAGTGTCAGGTGTAATTCTTATTTTTACATCTTTCATAATCTCAATGGGATGTGGTTTATTGTTGCTTCTCAGCTTGTGTCGGATCTGCCTCTCAGCTGGGGTTGCTTTCGCTGCGGGAGGTTCGAACCCGAGACTGCTCATTTCAATTTCGTTACCTGCGTTTGATCCTGCTCTGGTCCGCAAGCTTTCAGTTTCGACCGTGCCGTCGGCGTTGATCTCGATTTCACTTATATCTTCCATATATACACGCCCTACAAAGCAGAGCGAGATTAAAATACAGATCATATGTACATGAATATTGAGACAATTTATAATCCAAAGTTAGCTCAAATAGAACTTCATATCAGGAATCCTGGGGTTAGCTTAGGGCAAAGTTAGCTTAAGTAAAACTGTATATGAAATTGCAAAAAGTGAGGAATTTAAGCTGCAATTCATGGAGCTTTTATAATAAAGATTGTGAGTTGAAAGTTAATTTTTCCTCTTTCATCTTTATTAAGATTCAATTCTTCCTTGAATTCGAAGAGATCAAACATTATATCTTCCGCAATGTTACCGTATTATCACATCCTTAAATAATGATAGAAATTTTCTAACAAAAGTACTGTGAAGCTATTTTACTTAACATTTTCCGACTTAAAATCAGACAGTCCATAATACGGATCAGACAGTCTACAATCAGACAGTCCACAATCAAAATCAGAAATTCAAGTTTAAATCTACAATCAAAACCAGAAATTCAAGTTCAAATTCAATAGATTGTAAAAAATCTGATCAATTTAGTCCATAAAAAGTTTATAATTCATCCACATCAAAATAAATAATAAATATTTATCCTACAGTGATTTTATCCTCTTTGATCTTTATTAAGATTCAAGTCTTCATTGAATTCGAAGAGATCAAACATTATATCCTCCAGAAT
The DNA here is from genome assembly GCA_018584345.1 of Thuja plicata. Classification (NCBI taxonomy): domain Eukaryota; kingdom Viridiplantae; phylum Streptophyta; class Pinopsida; order Cupressales; family Cupressaceae; genus Thuja; species Thuja plicata. The sequence goes on along the minus strand of MU228194.1, from coordinate 11,830 downwards.
GTTACGGTATTATCATCCTCCTTAAATAGTAATAAAAATTTTCTTTCAAAGAGGTACTGTGAAGCCATTTTACTTGAACATTTTCCGATATTCCGATTTAATGATCAGACAGTCCATAATAACAGGTATATAATTCGTTCACAGCAAAATAAATAAATATTGCGATTTAATGATCAGACAGTCCATAATAACAGGTATATAATTCGTTCACAGCAAAATAAATAAATATTTATCCTATAATGATTTTTCCCTCTTTCATCTTTATTAAGATTCAATTCTTCATTGAATTCTAAGAGATCAAACATTATTTCTTCCACAATGTTACTGTATTATCATCATCCTTAATAATAGAAATTTTCTAACAAAGAGGTACGGTGAAGCTACGCTACTAGAACATTTTCCGATTTAATGATCAGACAGTCCATAACAGGTTTATAATTCATCCACATCAAAATAAATAAATATTTATCCTATAATGATTTATCTTTATTAAGATTCAATTCTTCATTGAATTCGAAGAGAGTAAACATTATAATTATATCTTTCACAATGTCACCGTATTATCATCATCCTTAATAATAATAGTAGAAATTTTCTAGCAAAGAAGCACTGTGAAGCTACTTTACTTGAACATTTTCCGATTTAATGATCAGACAGTCCATAACAGGTTTATAATTCATCCAGATCAAAATAAATAAATATTTATCATATTTTTACTCCCAAAATTCATTTTTAACCGTTAAACTTGATTAAAATATGCCCGCAAAACATGCCTGACTAAATTCTGGTTCATAATGTAGTAGAAGAGAACTATCTAAATTAAAAAGATCCATACCAGAATATTTTGCAGGGTTTGGCGGTGATTTTCCCTCGATATCAGTGGTCGTAAAACATTGACCAGGTTTACTGCGCACAATTGCTCTTAAGGCAAGCAGAGATGTCATTTGTTTATCCAGCTCAGCCGCTTCCTTGACAAGCTCTTCAACTCTGCTACGATAAAATGAATTGACTTTGTTGAGTTCCTCGTCTAATCTCTTGAAGAAAACCACATCATATTCGGCCCCTTTCCTCCGCCGCCATTAAAAACATGGTTTCATACGAATACTTCCCGTCCTGTTCCATACTTTTCACCTGCAAATAAACAAAACAAAATCCTTAGGCAAGAAATCAAGGCGTTTCTAAATTAAAGATAATGCAGTTAAAACATTTTACCAGAATGACTTCTTCTTCTTTGTTAGGCGAATGAATACGGTGGTTATCTCCTCTCAAGAGACCGCTGAAGGCTCTGAAACTCATGGCCTTTTTAATCCCTCCGAGGGGAGAATTAATGGCTTTGAGAGAAGGTTTTGGCTTTGCTTTGTAGCGTTGGATAACTTTTAAGACACTCTTGAGGAAGTTGTAGTCCATGTAACCCTCCTTCCATTCAGGCACTATTTGTGCCGCAAATTCCTTCCCAAATTTCATTGAACAATAATGAAATCTTCTGAGCTTTCTCTTTGCTTACCTCAGAAAACAAAATGAAAATGCATGAGGAGTTCAGAGGTTTCGCGTATTTCTGTAAAATTCATATGAAAGATGAGCTTTAACTACTAGAGATCCATAAACATGTTACAGATTTGAGACGAGTCTTTCTTCCACGCGCTTGACTATTACAAAGCCTGAAGCCGCCCTCGTTGTATGATATAATATTCAATGCCCTTGAAATAAAAATGAGCGAGGCGTCTTCGTTATCAGTCAATACCTTCGTCAAAATGAATGCGCCATTTCTGTTGGAAAATGGCTATGCAGCCGACCGATTGGACAGTTTATTGACCTTTATTAATTAAATTGAGAAATTTTTCTATGATTTTCAATTTATTAATTAATAAATGTTAAAAAGTTTGTTCAATCACGTAGAATTAGTGGTTGTATAGAAGTTTCCAACAATTTATAAAATTGAAGTATTGAATGAAATATAAATAAATATTCTTGAAATTTAAAATTCAATTGAGAAAAGATGAAAAAGTATATCTGTCCAAAAATTCAATTGAGAAAAAGATGACAAGTCTCTGAAATTTGAAATCTAATTTAGGAGAAGGAATCATTTTCAGTTTTGAATGAATATATGATTGTTTTTAATAATGTCTATGAGGCCAAACAACCTATAGAACCTACAAAAAAAAAAAAGCAAGCAAAACCTAAAAAAGAAGGCCCACACCAACTATATCTCTTTTTCCCTTGTGCAACTTGGGTCTTTTGTTCTGTATCTTGATTATAAAATCTGCAACCTTTGTAATAGTTTTTCCTTCAGACAACTTACTCAAGGTATTAATGCTTTGTGTATCATTGTAATTTATTCGAATATTCTTGTAGGCCAACACTCCATAAGGTAATGTCATTTTGTCTCTACCACTTCTTGAATACAATAACAACATCTTTGCCTGCCTACTCTTCTTTAAATATGATCCATCTTCCAATTTTACTAATTTTACATTTGTACTGATTTAACTTTCAATTTTATTTCTACAATACTTTTAAATATTGATCATATGTAAGATTAAAATATTAAAATATTAGATGTTTTTTTTCCTAAACAAAATATCCTGTCGATAACTTTTTCTTAAATTTGCCTTACTCTTCTTAACTTCCTGTTTATATTTAGACAACCCCACTTATCCGTCCATTATTCATTTCATTTCATCCACGTGATTCGAAACTTGGTTTCTGCAATCATCATTTCCTCGAACTTTTCAGCTAATGATGAATGTCTTTCGTTTTGACTGCGTATTGTTTATCCAACTAAAAATTAGACTACAACGTGTTTTATATAACCTCGGGAAAGTTCAGCGCGATGGAGGCGAACCACCCTGTGGAAGAGAGGAATACTACCTTTCCAAAACGTCAAATCGCTTGGGTGGGATGTCCTCAGAAGAAATCGACTTAGGTGCAAGGGAAGGGATATGTCAATAGGTGTTTGATTGGAACATTTAGGCCCTGTTTGGTTGCGGGAATATGCTGAGAATTGGCAACGTATATTCCAGGTTTGACCCTAATCCACCATTTGGTTGGTAATATGAAAACCTGGGTTTTGGATGATGAAATCCGATTTTGACCCAAAAATGGGCAGCACCATCTTCCCACCCAAGAGGTGGAATTTGTAATGAAAATTGGGTTTTAGGTTTTTTTAACCTTATTTTATAAAACCATTGGGTCCGATCTTCCCATTTATCATTTTTGGCGTTGGGTCCGATCTTCCCATTCCATTTCTTGGTTTGCGCTGGTGAAAGGTTGCGAGGGTTTGACGCTCGCCGAAGGCCGTGGAAGGGTAAGCTGAGGTATTGGAGGTTGCTACACTTCCAGATCGCAGAGGAGGTTGTGACGAGGCTGCAGATAGTGCATTTTACCCATATTTCCAAGTTTGACTCTAGCTATTTTATCAGGGGTCGGGTTTTAATCAGTTTCAGTTTTATCTCTTTTTCCAAGATGCACTAGCTTTTTAGGCGATTGAATGTTGTCAAATATGCCTTCTGTATTTCATGTGTTTTTTAAAATTACCGAGGACATGTTTCTATGGAAGCAATTGTTTGATTATAGTTCTTGCTCTCTATGGACGTTACTAGTACAAAAATCAAATGAAAAGAATCAAACTCTACTGGTTATATTTACTTTGAATCCAAACTCATCTTTCAAAATCCTAGTTAGAAGGTAGTGGTTTCCATGTATTCTTGCCCCATTCCAGCTACACCCTTTGAATCCAAGCTCATCTTTCAAAACCCTAGTTAGAAGGTAGTGGTTTCCATGTGTTCTTGCCCCATTCCAGCTAGAGTAAGAAACCATGATGGTTGATACACCCTTTGCCAAGGAGTACAGGTATGGACGTGTGTGAATCTGGAAAAGATAGTGGTAGGTTGCCACATTATTGTGTTCATTTACTCCTCCCTCTATTCCACCATTTCCAACAAAATGCTTGGCACAAGCTACAACATTTAGTCTGAAGTTGAACATTCGAACAGAAGACAATCATGACAAGGTAAGAGTTTCAAAAAAATGTAACAAAGCTAGCATACCCTCCACCCACAGCCATTAGGATGTTCTTCAGGGGGAGAGCCCTGTAGCCCTTCAATGATCTCGGACATTTTCATAACTAGTTCAGTGTTTTCACTGTAAGATTCAAAGCACCTTCCCCATTGCGGGTCACGACATACCTCTTCAATTATTGTGATCACAGTTTAAGAACGCCAGACAAATACCATAGATCCAAAGACTGACTGCAGAGGTTAATTTTTCTTTTAAAACTGTAAACACTAAATTTCTAAATACCATACACCCAAAGCCCTTGACCGCAGAGGGAAATTTTGCTTTCAGTTGTACATTAAGGTTCTAAATAAAATAAACATAGAATCCAAAGCATTGAAAATATATGTGATTTGATAGGACCCATATCTGGCATCGAGAAATCTGAGAAAACTATAAGAATGTACCTATAAAATACCATATTCACATGCACCAAGCATTTTTAAGGTAGAAATGAGAGCTAATAAACTGAAAATACATTCAAGCAACAAAGAAATTGTAAGAGAGCTACTAGACCTTCTGTTACTTCATCACAATACACATAAAACAATTCTGATCAAACTATATATATCATAGATTGACAAAGGAAAAAAGAAGCATGGACAACTTATTAACCCACTAAAGATGTCTAGTAGATTTGAAAAGACTAATGCAAGCCTAACTGAAACATTCTTGAGTGCATCATTCCTATGGACAAACAAGTCATGCATCAAGAAATTCGGTATTAATTGAGGCTCACATTAAGAAAGCACATCCCACACCATCTATCTCAGATCAAGTACTTACAACCACACAAGGTGCAAATACATATTGAATACCAATAGCCCTGACTTCAAGAGAAGTAGTAGCTCCTATTCTTTTCACCAAATCGTTATCTCTACAAAGCAATACTATATCTTTAATGTATATTTCATCTCTTATTTCATTAGATGGGAAAATATATTGGAGTAAACAAAAATCAAAACCATGGGTTTGGGACTCCAATATCTTTGGTGTAAGCCTTTCTTTGGAAGGAATGGTTTCCAGATTGGAATCATTGAGACTTCAAAGCCACTAGTGCAGAGTTTATTAGAGATGCAAAGGTTCTCAGAAATGCGAGCATCCTGTAAGTCTAAGGCTTCCATTATATTCCTGTCCCAGTTTGGGCAAGATCAAAACGCACTGTAATTTGGTGTCTTTAAAGTATCTTCAATGATTCAACTTAGATTGGTTGCATATCATCACCAAAGATATTCCTTCTTGGCACCTCCCAATGCAGGGTTAGACAAGAAATGATTCAAGTCTAGAGATCCTACATACTGATGATTTCAGTACAAAAATTGAATTATTCATTGAGGTGTATAGCCAAACCCAACAACTTGAGCCAACATATGCGCTGCCTGTATCAACATTGGGAGTAGTAGAATGGGGTATAGACATATTTGCAAAATGTTGATCACATCTTTGGCACTGGATATGCACACAGAGTAATTTTTTGAAGATACTTACTAAAAAGGAAATAATAATTAGGCCAAAACCACTTGATACCATCGAACACACAATATTTAGCATTTAATATCTAAAAAAGTAATTAAAAAAATGCAATGCACACTTAAAATAAAATGCAATATCTACACCCACATGTAGGGATAATACAATTCAAACACATAAAAGTGGCATGCGGGGATTTGGATGAGAAGATAATGAGTATATGATCAGTAAACTCATATAAAATGACAACTTAAAGATAAAAGAGCAGCCAACAAAAGAATGAATAATACCCTTCTTACACTGTAATCACTGACCTTGTAAAAATGTAACGATTTCCACGACTATAATAAAATTCAATGATTAGAGTGTAAGAAGGGTATTATTATAGTGTAAGACTTGGGTATTATTATTATTGTAATAAAAGTCAATGATTTTCAATTTTGGCTTTATATTTGCATGTTCCTAGTTTGCACGAGAATGACACTAAGATACCTTTTAGTACATGTTGTCACAAGTGACTTTGACATGTTATATATATATTCATCTTTACATCCCATGGGGAGCACATGCTGAAGGACAAGTTTACATGATGACACCTTGTAGGGTCTATTACTTTATATGATCACGTAGTGATATCATTTAATTTTTTATTTTCCTATACATGGATGGACCCCTCATGATATCATTTCATGTTTCAATTTTATTTTACATGGTCGATAGATGTGGATGTTAAATATGCATGATCATTTTAGGATTCACATACATCTCAAAGTGGAGACAAAATTTAATATTGAAATTTGCATGCCCATATTATTTCAATTTTCTTTTGAACCCATTTTGGTGAGAGTGTCCTAATACATAAACATATTTACAAATGACGCAATTTTGTGCAAAGCAAGCCAATTGCCCCATTACACACTCCCTAAACCATTTAGGTGAGAGTATCCTTATACATAATTATGTTAACATATTATGTAATTTGGTGCGAACTCAACCCTATTACCCATTACACACTACCTATACATTTGTGTCCTACCCTAATCACCTTATTCACATTCTTATTATAGTCATTATATGCTCATACCTCTGTGTACTTGATTATCACATCGATTTAGCCCAATTATATGCTTGGGGTGATCTTTGTAATCAAAGAAAGTGATCTTATGCTCACAGACTTAACCCTTCCAATTTCAAAATTAAAATTACAAAATTGTTTTCTCCCACAAAAACATTTCCCTCCAAATTCCAACTAAACAAAAACCTGTGAAAGTTATTTTTTTTAATCATTCAAATATTTGAGAGCTATATTCATATACCACTCACATTTTGCACTTCAATTAGCTCAATAAAAATTTTCTAGATCTATATAATCACTCTTAATAGCATATAATTTAAGATTGTTTTTTTTTACTCTTTTGTACGCATTTCTACAAGTTGTCCTACAAGAACATGTATCTTATGCCACATTGCAAATCCTTTAGCAGTAATCACAACATTAGGGAACCCTGGAGTATTTCTAAAATTCCCATGTCTTCAAATATCAAGAAAGGAAGGAGAAACAAAGGGAAATCAAATAAAATGAAAAGTAAGGTTGCATTATTTGTCAAACCAAGTCCATAAATGAAGGGTATATCTATGGTCATTGATTTGACCTTAGTCTACAAAACCCTAACAACTAAAATTAGATTATTTTAATTTCAAGACAAATGTATGTCTAATATACTTTGATCCAAATCTTGAGACATTAAATCTAATGATACATAAGTTCTTGTGTGAAAGGAAGTTGAGATGCAAAATATATTTCCAACACTAATCTAATCAAGAGAGGATACAAAAAAATATCTTTAAACCGTTAAATGTTATAGTTTTAGATGCACAATAAATTAATTACAAAGTAAACCAATGCAAACCATAACATCATGATTTATGTGGGAAAACCCTTTCAAGAAAAGGCCCACACTCGAAAACACAAAGTTCAATTGTATTATCTACAACAATAGTTACAATTAATACACATAGCCAATACTCTATAGGAGTAATCACAACAATAGATAATCCTGGAGTAATTCTGGCAACATTATGATGTCTCAAAAAATCTTCAATCTCTCGTACAAAATGAGCTAAGGCACCAGACATTTATAAACACTCCAACATGAAGAATACATGCCAACCTTGCCCCAAAAAATCCAACTCTCACACCTGATCTCATACTTGTGCATACTACATTGACATTGCCAAAATTCCTTTCTCCATTTCTTTCAAAGTAGATTTTTCTTTTTCTATAAGACCAGCGTTGATATATACATTTTCTATGGTACTGTAGGTTGTCCAATGCACATTATTTTTACTATCATCCTTTATTTCATCCACAATC
>MU228193.1:2997873-3045819 GCA_018584345.1 Thuja plicata | reverse complement strand
CATATCTTATGTGTGTCTTGTTCAAGCTCTATAAGCTTCTCTTTAAGAAATTTATAAGCTCTCAACTTGGGTGAGAAGCTTTTTGTATATTTTTCCATGACTTCATTGATTTCTTCTCTTGTTGATTTAGGAGGCATAAGAGAGACCAGTACTCTTTCTATTATCCTCTTCTCCTCATGAAGTGCAAAAGTGAATCTAGAAGAAATTATATCTAAGAGTTCTTGAGGTACATCTCGGGTAGTGAAATGTAGTGGGACATAGTAGTTTTTTCACATCTTAGCAATAAGTGCATCTTCAATTTTATTCTGTTCTATAGTATCCCATCTTAGCCATTTCCTAATCTTAAGATGTGCAATAGATGTAGCTTCATAAATGTTCTTACATATTTCATCAATGTCCTCAGTGGGTGATGTAACCTTTGCTATTTCCTTTTCTTGTTTTACAGTGTCAAGTTCATCCATAGCTGAATCCTCTAAATCCTCATCAGTCTGAACATATTTCCTTCTTTTGGCAGGTGCCCTAGCTAGTTGTTTTTCTTTTTGAGTGTCTGGTTTTCTCTTATACACTTTCCCTTTTACCATGGGAGAAGGAATTTCATCTTTTGATGTTTGACTTCTTGTTCTAGATTTCTTAGGTAGAGAAGGAGGTGGTGAATCAGACTTCTCTTCCTCTAATTCTTGTTTCTCTTCTATATCACCAATAGGAATTTAACCCTCGGTGATTTCCTCCTTACCCTGTTGTTCCTCCTCACCTTCTTCTTATTCTTCTCCTTCAGAAGATATTTTTAGATTCTTTACCATTCTTTTTGACTATTTTACGACCTTCTTGACAACAAGATTTGATTTAATCTTCTGTTTGGCCTCTTCATAGGTACCAAACCTCAGTTGTTTGTTGTCTATTGGTTCATTCAATAGTGCCTTAATGCACTCATTGGCTAATCCAATTTTGAAAGCCATGATTTTTTTGGAACTACTGCTTGTATGTATGTGAAGTTAGTATCTACCATAAAACATATTTCTTCACGGTGTTCCTCTATCAGTTTCTCAGGAATCCTAGTTCTTGCTTGCAGCATTTCCTTTATGGTTTTGAAATACTCATGCATAACATTGTCAAAGTATGTCCCTAGTGATTCTTAAAATTCACCTATCTTAATGGTAATGGGTCTGCTTGTATCCCATGTAACTTTTCCAATGGAAGGAAAGTATTCTTCAAAGTAAAAGAATATGCACATTATGAGGGAACCAAACTTACATGTGTTTGTCCTTGAAGACCTTATTGTGCACATGTTCTCCTCAAATTGATGTAAAAGGATCTCTGCAAGATCCATCTTCTTCCCCTTTTTGATAATCTTGTATGTTGTGCTCATAGAAATACTAGATATGTTGTTCATCCAGCTTGCTTGAAATATCTTGTATCCAACAACACATGCTCCAAACTTTAGCTCTACATCGGTAATGGTGTTCACCTTTAGTGCTCTCTTAGCTGATTTTGCACCAGTTAATCTTTCAACTTCTGATAGAGATGGATGCTTGTGAGCCTGTGGTTTATCGGTTGTGGGATAACCAGTAACCACGTGTATAACATCTTTTTTTATAGCCTTTGGCTTGTTTAGCCATAGAGTCTTGTCGTGAACTCTGCTAAGAACAATTTTTATCCATTCTGTTTTGAAAACCTTGGGAAAATGTAGTGCATTTGTGAGTCCCTTTACTTCCAAGTGTTTGTGCTCTTCTTTGAGCTTTCCAACATCATCACATAATTCCCTATAAGCATTATCTAGGTCTAGATTTCCTATCTCTGAGATCTTGCAGTGAATATAGGATCTTACATCCTCTACTAGTAAAACCCTAGGTGGAATTCGTAAGAATGCTCCAGAATCGTCAGGTTGTGAAGCTATTTCAGGGTGTAGCTTGTATTTAGGTTTAGTACATGCACCTCTACTTACAAGCTTGAAGGGTTTGTTCTTATCTTCCTTAATTTTCTCAACCCTAGAAGTCGATGCCATCACGATGAAGAAATTTAGGGATTTTGGTAAATAAAGACAGTGTGGTCGGTGAGTATGATAACTTACAAATTCTTTGTGCTTACATGTGAATGTGAATGCTTTGTGTCACAATGATTTCTGATGGGTCACTTTTCAATCTTCTCTTAAATTGTGGGTGCAAAAATGAGTTTACCCATTGGGCTTTTATAACCTCTTTGTACCCTAAGTTGTCATTAATGCTTACCAACTCATCGGTTTATGAAGACTATTTTTTTTGGTAAAGACATTCATAACATCTCTGGTGTTTGTGCCAAGCATTGGGGTAGCTAGCGGTTTTGGAGACTTCACTGATGATTGTCGGTGAGGTTGTGAAGACAGCTTTTGTTGATTCAACATTCACCGATATCCGTCGGTTTACACTTAGCTTGTGTAATGACATATACATTTTGGTAAGTAATGCTAACTTTTATGTGTGTGTTCACCGATACAAATTGTGCCCAATAACCAATGTTTTCTTTTCAATAATTTAGCAAATAACAATATATTGCATCTTTATTCATGCTAATATTACAATATGAACTATATATGATGGAATCAATGTATAATGTAACTTGTCATAATGCAGTTCCATACTTACTTGTGTAATTTAGTTGGATGTAGTGATGTCACCAGATCCATTAGATGAGGTGGCACCATTTGCATTGCTTGTTCCAGTACCTTCAGTGTTTGTGTCTTTTACCCACATCTTGTTTCTCATTCTCTTGATGTCATCAATGGTATTTCCATTGGGATGTGTACTTGTGTTTTTCAGTCGGTCTTTGCAATCTTTTATCACATGTCCAACCTTATGACAATATAAACATGCCATGCCTGGATTGGTCCAACCTCTTGACCTTCTGGTCCATTTTCTCATATAGTTGGCAGCAATATGACCATATCTTCCACTGGATGTACAGTTTACCCATGTGTTATAGTCCCAAACATATGAGTTACCTACTCTTGTTGGTTTGTAGCTTTTATCAATTTTCTTTAGTGTCCATGCCTTGTTGTTCTTTTTCCAACATTCCTTATGTGTATGCCCATTCATCTTGCATGTAGGATAGTACTTGTCCATATAGGTTTTTCTCTTTGGATTTGTTACTTTGGATTTGCACTCATGTGCTTTGTGTCCTTTCTTTTGACATTTATAACGATTACCAGTAAAATTAGATTGTGCTTGAGAAATACCTTTCATTTTGCTTTTGCAGATATTTGAGGTGTGGCCTGGTTTTCCACAGTGATTGCATGATAGCTTCTTATTTCTTGGGGTTGTGAAAGCATTCCTCTGATCTGGTTGATTAGAAGATTCACCATTCTTGTTGTACCCTAATCATGTGTAGTTGTTGACTCTTATTTGTCCATCAAGAAGATCATCCATCCTTTTGTTGCTATCCTCAACCTTTTTGATCAATTTGTTGTGTTGATTCTAGACTTTGATTTCATGCTTCAATTTCTCGTTCTCTTCTCTTAGCTCACCTATGATATGTATTCTTTCAATGAGTTATGTATTTAATCTGTTTGCTTCTTGACTCATAATAATTATATGGTTTGTAACCTCATGGTGATGCTCAATGAGTCTTTAAATCTCTGATTCTTTCTCTTGTAGCTTCTATGTAATTTTCCTCCTATCATCAATGGCTAGTGTTCTTTCATTTTCAACTTTTCTTGCATCATTCATGACATCAATCATTTTTACCATTTGAGTCTCTTGACCAATTTGCAGCATCTTGATTTGATCTATCAAATGTAGATTGATCTCTTGTAGACTTTTAATTTCTTCAACTGATGTGTCTGAATCTTTGCTCATTGATGATTCCGTTGTTTCAAAGCAATCTATTATCTCCAATTCTTTGTAGTCTTTCTCAATCAACCTGGTTGCCATAATCTTTCTTTCATCAAGAGATTTTCTTATTTTTATTCTAGCCTTCTTGTACTGCTCATAATTTATTTGCATCTGTAACTGCTCATTCTCAATAGTCATGTCCAGTCTGAACTTTTCCGTTGCTCCGATCTTTTCTCTCAAGTCTTTAAGCTTTTCAAGAGAGAGACTTAGCTCTGATACCAATTGTTGGAATTATATTGGAATGATGTACTGAGAGGGGAGGGGTGAATCAGTACCTCTAAAACTTTTCTTGGTTGGCCTATTAACCCTTAATCATCAGTTTGTAAATTATCTTATCTAACTGATCATCTTTTCTTTATGTATATGCAATCATATCATAAGTTATTTTAGTATGTAACCATAATAGAAACATTCATGAAAAAATATAACACATAACACAAGATATGATATCGCAAAAAACTCCTGTTAGGAAGTAAAAACTATGGTGGGGATTGTTACCCACAAGACTTCACTATCTGCAAATAAGAAGGGGGTAGTTAAGGCTTACAATTGGTTACTTCTAATGACCTACCCTGTTAGGAGTATTATAGTGGAGAACTATTAAGATCTACTTCGTTTGAATCTTTAGCAACACTGTTAAGTGTGCACTCTGTTAAGAGATTTGTAAAGAACTATTAAGTCCACCTTCTACAAAAGGATTTTAGATGTGATGCACTTGTTAGAATGCAACTACATAAGTCTTTGATCTGATGATGTATGCAATCTTTAATTTCTGATAACAGATCCTATTAAGCTTCATACATATAAGTAATCATCCTTCCATGATTGAATAATACCTTTATCTAATCGTTGGTAGCCTCTGTGTGTTCTTGATAACTGATGTGCTCTATTTCTGAACTTTGCATGAATTATGCCTTCTACTCCTTAGATGCTCTTCGTGGCTATCAACAACAATGAATTCATTACTCACAATTGAGTTGAACATCTATTTATACTAGTTATTGGCTCAATTCTTGTTTCACGCTTTGCAAGTTAACTCTAGATCCAAGGTTTACAACTTGACCTTGATCTTTAGTTAGATATATTTTAGATCCGTTAGGATGCTTTAAAACATTTACATAAAGCTTGCTGGACCCTCAAGTTATGATTTAAAACAAATTAAAACTCTATAAATAGAATTACATTGCTTTATCCGTCGTGTAAAACTTAGATCCACTTTTTGCGGGTTCTTTAACTAACTGTTGGTTCTGACAGTCAGTTTTCTTGGTCGTCGGTGTTCCTTTCTTGAACTGGTCGTCGGGTATGCCTTTTATGTTCTGTCAGTTTTGTTCTCAAAACTATGTCACCGGTGATGCTTGTTGTTGTCGGTGATGCTTGTCAATTCCATACTTAGCATTTTTCTTGTGACCTTTGTGTTTTGTCGGGTATGCTCGTTGTTTGTCGGTAATACCTGTAGTCCGCCGGTAATGCTTGCAGTCTGTCGATGATCTTTGTAGTCTGTCGGTGATCTCTATCAATATTTTTCACTAAGTGTACTAATGGAAAAATTAATGTCATCATCTTTCTTATAAACTATTGAACTGCTTTATAGTGAGACCAATATATTGCATAAAAACTTCAATTAGTAAAGGTAAATACAAAACCCTTGAAATATTAATCCAAGCAAAATTGAAATAGTATGCATGAAAAATGCAGACACTCAACTCTAGAATTTACAGCCATCCTAAACCTTTTAATCCTTTATAAGAGGGTCATGCCTTTTTGCAAAAATCTTTGAAATAAAAAGTCATTCACCTCAGCATAGCTAGAGGTTTCCATTATAGAACTAAATGCAAAAGCTAAACAATACTAATACACATTTAGACTAAATAGACTAATACATAAAAACATGATGGCTTTGGTAAAGAAAATAAAGGAGTTTGTACAAAGCCACAATATCCAACTTTGAAAACACATGTAATACAAAGCTTGTAAATTTGCTAGAAGTTATTTAATGTAAAATTAGGCTATGTGTTATTTGCTTCTAACTTTACATTTTTTTGTCTTCATTCTTACAACACTTACAAAGCAATTATCATGGCTGCATGGTGTCATGATTATTTCATTCTGCAAGGTTTTAGGCATTGATAATGTCTTGTGGCTTTCATCATCAAGACAAATGGAATGGCCTTAACAAAGCAGAGAATCGTACAGAAAATCTTTTGGAATATGGGTTATATTGGTGTCATGATTATTCCATAATAATTAGATTGTTTTCTCGATGTGATTTCTATTATAGTTCTATTAAGTGTGTAGTTCTACAGTAATATTTTAAAAACTTGTTGAATTTTCAAGCTCATTATTTTCTATATCTTACTATTAATTTTTCTTTCAGTTTAAACTTTGCAAGCTTTACCTGATTGTGATTGTGCTCTAAATATTATCACCCATAATTTATGGAAAATGGATTGAATGCAGGTGTGGATTTCAAGTTGAAGTTTCTGACTATAGGAGGGAAAATAATTAAGATAACAATTTGGGACACATGTTGGTGTTTACTACAAAAATATTACCCACTTTCATACCAGTAGCAAGAGTTTTCTTGATCAACATTTCATTGATCCTCATACATCTTTTATTGTTTCATAATTTACAAACATAGTTTCTAGATGAGGATTTATTGTCAAAGGATCGGTCATAAATAAGAAGAAAAAATACTGATTTCAAAGGGCTAAAACAATGATATTCATTAGTTAGATAAAAAAAACAATGAATATATATAGCAAAATAGACAATATAACACCATAACATCAAATGTATAAGACAAAAACATCAAATGTATAGGACAATGCTAAGAGAAGGAGTTAGGAATGAAGGAATCAGTGCAATATAGAGTAAAAGTTATCTAGCAACATAAATTTGGTCGCAATAATATCCAAATAACTGTTGATATAGACACATGAAGTTGAAAGAGTAATAGTAGATCATCAAGAGGAATGTGAAAATTCTTAACAAAGAGAGGAATGTTTTTTTTCCAATGATAACACATCTAAGATATTGCAGTCTAAGATTATAAATAGTGATCTTGAATGGTAATGGACAATGGTTTCCCAAACAAGTGGTGATATCAAAAGATAAGGATAGAGATGCTAAAGTCTTGTGAACACAAAGCAAGATAAATGACAAGAGAAAGATACAAGACATTGCCATGACAACTAGTGAAACAAACAATGTGAATAGAGAATATTTTCAAGAGTGATATGACATCAAACACACAATAAAATGACTATCCTAGAATATGTTGGGACTAAAAAATGCAGTAAGGGTTTTTGAAGTACCATCTTAAAATTTTGCAATCTAAAGCCCTATGATCGCTTTTTGTGCCTATTTGCCCAAATAAGTTTGATTGTCTACCATGCATGTCAAGTGCTCATCACCTTTGTTTTGACTTTTGAAGACATCCCAGGTCATTAAATTTGAGTTTCAAGTTGTTTCGTGATGTCTTATTTTGAGCACTTGTCCAAATCTGCATTTCTGCCTAAGTGTCAATTTGTTGTAACAGGCCCAGTTTGCATTTGAATATCTTGTGTCCTGTAAATTTTCATTGCCCACCACTTTGGGAAATATTGAGTATGTGTATCAAAAACCCTATATTTCAAATCCTAAGTCAATTTGAGTCTGTTTGATAGGTTTTATGATCCCTCAAAGTTGGTCTTCTAGAGATATCTTGTTTCTTTGTTCTGCCTAGAATTCTGAGTAGCCCTGTTTGACCAATTGTAACTTTTGACCTTGTGACCTAATTGGAAAAATTCCTTTTTTACTCCATTTTAGAGGTAAAATAATTCTTCAGTCTCCTTCTTCAGGTCAAGACAAGTTCATTTGGTCAGTTTGCTAAGCCCATTCAGTTTGCATTTTCTATCAATTTGTCAAATGATGAAATGCAGTTTTCCAAGTAGCCTGCTTGGAGGTCTCCCAGTTTGCACCCAATTCAAGGTTAAGAAGAATTGAGAGTTTTTTTGTAGTGTAGACTTGGAGGTGTACTTCCCTGAAGATTATTGGACCTTAACAAATCCATCTAGTCACTTTCTTAAGCCATTTCCAAACCAGACTTCTACATATTTCACTATTTTATTCCAGAATGTTTGTAATAGGCTATCTTTGGTGTTTGTTGGTTTTTCACCTTATGGTTTTCTAAGTGAGTTAATTGTGGATTCATTTTCCTTTTATGGGAGTGAATAAATACCCAAGATTCCAGTTCATGAAGGTTTTAGTTGATGAGTTTTCAAAGTCAACTTTGAGAGGCAGTTTGTGCAGTTTTCAGTACAGAGCAGAATTGGAGTAAACTGAATGGTCATTTTATGAGATTTGTTTTCAAGAACCAATTGTGAAATCATTCTCATGGAATGTAAGTGTACTACTTAATTCGTTGGTGAATTCTCAGAGCATATCTTGCTAATCTTTCAATGATTGATCCGGGTGAAGTTTATGCTAATTCAACATTTTGCGCTTACACTGTTTTTCTGAATTGCTAAGTTTGAACAGTTACATCTTGTACCTAAGGATGAATACGGAAAAGACCTTTTGCATGTGTATTCAATGAGGATGAATGAATTATTTCACCAAGTGACAGATCTTCAAGTGGTGATATGATGACTTTTTAATTGGCACCTTTGACAGGGTTTGCACAAGTTTGAATTCTGCGGATTGCGGATATAACGAACTAGTATACTTTGCCTATTATTATCTTTGGGCCCGAGTGTTTTCAAAGCCATTTCATTTAATGATAATGGTTCATATTCTGGAGAAGAATGTACTGTCCGGACCCCATGGTTGCAAAGAATTATTTAGTTAGTTTTCAAAGGTTGATCTGGAGGCTACTTGCCAATAATAAAGTCAATTTGTGGAACTTTGAAAGTTGTTTTTTAAAATGTTCGCCAGTATTCAGAGGATAGAAATGAAATTCTTTGGAGGGAAAATTGCATTATTTTTTATAAACTTTATAATGCAAATGGAAACCAACAAAAGAGGGGTTTTAATATCTTTTCTTTTAAAGACCAAACCAGCAGACCAGCAGCCTATGCCAAGCTAGAAAAGAGATTTTTAAAGATTTTTTAGTTTCTAAAATGCAAATGTGCATCCATAGGAAGGGGATCCCAGCTCCATGGACAAATATGAAAGTCTATAATAGCATTAAAATGGTGTCATAGATGAGCAGCAATTACTGGAAGGTTTCAAGAAGCTTGAAAAACAAAGACCAAACTAGCAGACCAGCAACCTATGCCAAGCTTGAGAGGGGAAGTTTTAATTTGTTTTAATACCATACAAACATGGAAAAATGAATCCAAGGTATGGGAGGCAGTGCTCTATGGAGGATATTTAAAAAAATTTCATTAAAAGTATGCAAAAAACAGCAGCAAAGAGCATGTTGAAATCAGCCAAACAGGAGGTTTTTAGAGTTTTTTAAAGATATAAAGTGCAAAGTGAATCCATAGGAAGGGGCGCCCAGCTCCAAGGAAATAAATGAATGTATTTATAAGCCATAAAATGATACAATTGGTGAGAAGAACTTTCTGGAAACTCTCAGAAGTTGAAAAAATGCATAGAGATATATCCCACATGCATGGTGCTACGAAAGTTTTTAGTGTTTATATACTAAAGCACTTACATTATAATGTGAAGAAAGAACCAAGAGGCCATTTAGTGGGCCTCTTGGTTGGATAGTTAAGTGTGTGGTGGGCCCCATTATTTTGGAGCAAAAATAAGAGATGACACATGGCGCCCAGTGGACCTACGGACCAATCAAAGGATGACACATGGCGCCTAGTGGACCTGCGAACCAATCAGAAGATGACACATGGAACAATTCACTACAGTGTTGAGGTAGCGAATCAGAGGATGACACATGGTGCTCAGTGGACCTCCAGACCAATCAGAAGATGACACTTGGTGCAAGCTGGTGAGATGTGCAGATTTGAAATATTTTTTAATTTTAATTCATTTCAACAAAGGAGTTAAAAAGTGTGCAAGTTCAAAAAAATCAAGGGTTGACTTAATGGCTTAAAGGGAAGATACTCACCATCTAACCACTAAACCATTAATCCTAAGTGACAAGTGTCACAAGGTGGTGCATTCTGGAAAAAAAGGATTAAAATGAAATTTTTAAATAAATTCATTTCAACAAAGGAGTTAAAGAACTTGCAAGTTCAAAAATATCCTAGGGTTGACTTAATGGCTTAGAGGGAAGATGCTCACCATCTAACCTTTAAGCCATTAAGCCTGAGTGACAAGTGTCGTGAGCTGGTTAAAAGGGATTAAATTGAAATATTTAATCAAATTCATCTCAAAAGGCAAAAGGGTTAAAAAGTGTCCAGGTTTAAAAAGATCCAAGGGTTGACTTAATGGCTTAAAGGAAAGATGCTCACCATCTAACCTTTAAGCCATTAAGCCTAGGTGAAAAGTGTCACATTCTGGTGAGATGTGGGAAAAAGGAAATTTTAAAATTAAATTTATCCCATTCCAATAGTCCAACTATTGAAAAATAATTTATTTCAAATTGAAATATTTCAAACTTTTAAAAGAAATTTGCACGGGAAGGCAAACTTGGACTAAAGTTTCAGAGGGAAAATTTGATCCAAATTATAGAGTATCATATATCACCGAAAAGGTCTCGGAATGGAGATTATGATTTTGTAGATTATTTGAGGGAAAATGATATTAGATTCTCGCAGTTTCAGTTGAAAGAAGTTGCAGATATTTTGAGGAGCAGACAGGTGTCGGTGAAGGAGATGGTTTTTCAATTTCTCCTATATCTGGATTTTCTTCTGATTGTAATGAGGATGTTGAAATTTATGTTGTTGGGCAGTATTCAGGCTCTTGAGTCTTATTTCTTTGTGTTCTTTGTTTTGCAAATGTACATATCCAGATGAATTTTAATGAAGAATGATGGAATCTATGTTCAGTTCTTGTCTGATTTCTTTTTGAATTTGGTTTTAATTATTGTGTATTAACTTGTAAGGCATGTTAATATACCAGTTATAAGGTAGCTGTGATCTTATTTTTTTAATTTTCTTTCAAGGAGATTCAATCTTGGATACAAGTTCTGAGAATTCAAAGTTTTATACATGAATCTGATGTCCAGGAACTGGAATGAGAAGAGTGATTTGTAAGACATTTCACTTGGTTTCTTTGAGTTTGGAGTTAAGGTTTTTTGGGAATGCATACTTGTTTGACTCTATTGCCCAATAGATAAGGCACTGGTCCTTTGCTAGTTATGCAGTTTCATCATCAAATCATTAAATTCAATTCATTTTCCCTTTCCTATTTAAGAGCAAAAATGTGTACAAGTTGCATTGAATAGTGCAAATTTGTTTGGTGATTCCTTGTAGAAGTGAATCTGATAGGTTAGCCTGCCTGAGCCTCCGGGTTCGAAGAGAAGAAGGGTGAATATCCTTGTTGTTACCTTGACCATTTCCCTGGTTCACAGTAGATCATACAGGTGGGATCCTGTATAAGACTGGTTGAGTTGAACTCCCATGTTTTATAAGTCTGAGAACTATCCACGGTCACATTTGCATAACGAATTTTAGCTAGTAAGTCATTGTATATGCAGATTTTATCATGTTTTAGGTGCACCCACCTGAGTGTGTGGAACTCAAAGTAGAAGGAGGATTAAATCCTCATCAATTAGTCTTTTCTTGCCCCTCAGTTTGCAGGAATGAGCTGACTCTTGTGAGCTAGAAAAAAATCCTCAGGTCGTGTTTACATTGTCTCTTTTAGAACTGAGGGATACAAGAAAAATCACGAAAAAAATGGCGACTCTGCTGAGGATGGATTGAAGGAAATCATGTTTAATCTGTTCTAGATTTTCTAGTACAGTATTTTTCAAAATCTTTTGATCCATTTCTGAGTTCATTGAAAATATTGGGGATGTGTTAGGACTTTTGTTCTATTAAAACCCATAAATTATAATCTGCTTGAGAAGTGAAGGTTAAAATCTCATAGGAGCTAATCATTTGTTGACCATTTCTGAACCAGCTTGTGAATATTTTTCCCACATCTTTGTGTGTGGAAACTTTGAATTCTTGTGCAGCCCAGTAATATTGGTTTACATGTAAATTTTCAGAAGTCTGCAGTACACTATTTGCAGATTTGAAGCCCTTGTCAGTTTGTTTTGGCAAGGAAGGATAGAATATCATATGGTTGTTTGAGTGTGTTTACTTCTGCTAGCCATGAAAGAGTATTTCAGCAGCAACAACAAAGGTATTCTACTTCTCATGTGTTTTCCTTTCATGAGAATTAAGTGATTTAAACGGATTGCCTCTATTGAGTGTTTTCAGCACTAGGAAAGAGGTGTGTTCAAATTAATGAGATGTCAAACTTTTTTTTTCATCTAAAGTTCAGACCAGCAAGGGTTGTCCAAAATATTTTCATACCAAGAGGTATGAGCCATTGTGTTTTGATGGCATTAAATATTTTCCACATGACATGCCTCATGAAATCAAAGATTATTTGCCAAAATTTTATGGTGATCGAGTTGTTTCAGCAAGTCATCATGTTCAAATGTTCATTGATTTAATGGGTGACTTTGAAATAAAATATGAAGATATATACATGAATTTATTTGTTCAAACTTTGAAAGATAATGCTAGGGATTAGTTTTCTTTTTTACCAACTTGTTCAATTTCTTCTTGGGATGAATTACATGTTGCCTTCATGGAACAATTTGGTGAGAGAATAAATTTAAGTGATGTATTTACTGATTGGTTGAATCTTAAGATTAAAGAAGATGAATTAGTTCCTGATTTCAATATCAGATTTGCAAGAGCTTTGCATGAAATACCTAAAAGAAATAGACCTCAAGATCATGTGTGTATTGTGGTTTACTTTGATGCATTTGACAAGAAGATGAGTTATAGGTTGAGAGATAAGGAACCTAAAACTTTGCATCAAGCTTTTAGGACAACAATAGAGATTGAAAACAATGCCAAGTATGGATTGACAAGGAACCATTTCTCTAGAGGGATTTGCCAGCAAAGAACAACTGAGAATGGACAAGAGTATTGTGAAAATTTTGTAGCTCCAAGTAGGTGTATTGATACCTCTACTTTGGTTTCTAATCAGGTCTTGAATTCAGATTTGAATAGATGTATGGTTAATAATCCTTTGTTGCATACAGAAGAAACTTCTAATGAGGATGTCAATACATATGTCCAAGAAATGGTAGAAATGAATGATGTTTCAAATACTTATGATGTTGGCTTGCTCAATGAATCTTTGCCTTACAAAGTTATATTAGAAACACCCTCTCATTTTGATCCTAGATGCAATGGTACTAATAATGTTTTGAATGCTGAAGAGGATGTATATGTTTTACACTCTTATGAGGATCAAGAGGATGCTGAAACCTATGTCCCACAAGAGAATGATATGTTAGAGAATGTTGATCCATTTTGTGAGCCGATTATAGCATGGGAAGATAGGAGCATTCGTGGAAGTAGATGCAAATCATCATGTGAAGATAAGAGTATCTTCACCAATTTTGAAAATAATCTTTTACATCAGCATGATCCAAATGAGTTTGGTATCAAAAGCTTTGAAGTGGATTTGGTGTCAAAACTTAAGGAAAAAGGGATAGTAAATGATGGTTTTCCTTATGAGATGGAGTATGATAATATCTTGCAACTCTATCATGATATTATGGATGAAAATCATAATGAAGATCAATTAGTTGAGTCTTTTTAGTCAAAGGGTAAAGTGCTAGATGAGTGTGTTTTTGAAATCCCTTCATTTAATGATGATCAATTGAAGCATATGGTTTGTTTGTGTAATGAAAATATTACACATCATGAGAAACTTGAGGATGATTGGTGTCCTTTCCCATCTAATCCATGTGAAGAAGGTAGTATAAATTTTCCATCTACTTCTTTGCCTATGGATAGAGATGTTGAATATACTTATAGTGACATCTTTGATTTTGAATCATATGCTGAAAGTGATTATGATAGTGATTATGACAGCAGAGGTGCTAATGTTTTCAAAGTTTTTATTAATGATGTATTTGATGCGTACATTGATACACATCAGCCATCTCTTTTTTACCATGTCCATATGGGAGAAAAACATGGTGTTGTTAATCCACTTTTTGAGGAATGCATTGAGTTTTCAAATTTGACTTATTCTGATTTTGGTGTTGAAAATGTGTCAGTATGCAATAAAAAATCAGAATGTATCTTTTCCGGGGCCAAAAATTATTATGAGTTTGAATGTACATTTGATGGGTTCATTGTTCCATGTAGTGAGTAGGACTATGATGTTGATCAGCTGGCTCCTTGTGACTATGTGGGTAATTTGCAAGTGGAAGAAGTTTCCAATCCATGTTTTGAGGAACATGTTGAGTCTTTCCATTGTGAAGTCTTTCTAGATTTTGGTATCCATGGTCTTTGCAAGTATGATTTTTTTAGTTTCTTTATGGATCAGTCGGCTAATGAAGGGGTAATGCAAGTGGAGTTTGATGTTTCTTATGGTAATGCATTTCCCCATTGTCATGGTTCACATTTTTTTATGTTTGTGATGTGAAGGATGAGTTTCATACTTTTGGTTATGCTAATTCTAATGGAGGAACTTATGAAGGCATGAAAGGAATTGCAAATAAGGTATTCTTCATTCTTATGATTCCTTATGAATTTGAGAAGCAACGGTACAAGTACATTTTCATTCTGATATTTGTATGCCAAGAAGAAAATTAGATTTTTTATAGAGGCAAGTGTTGATTTCAGTTATGAAGAGGTTTGAGGCTTTTTGTAAATAATGTAAATTTGGTATAGTCTCTTTCCCTTCAGTTGAGTGGTGTTTTTTCTTTCGAATAAGAGGTTCCCTATTTTTGGAGAGATAAGTGGAAAGAGAAGAGAGAAGAGATTCGAGAGAGAAAGGAGAAATAAGAGAGAAAAGAAAGTCTGATTTATTTCGTGAATGGTCTGTTGTACCATGAGATTATGAAATTTCTCTACATGCCCACAAGAGGCATGCGTCCACATTCAGAGCCACTGTTGGGACTAAAAAATGCAGTAAGGGTTTTTGAAGTACCATCTTAAAATTTTGCAATCTGAAGCCCTATGATCACTTTTTGTGCCTATTTGCCCAAATAAGTTTGACTGTCTACCATGCATGTCAAGTGCTCATCACCTTTTTTTTGACATTTGAAGACATCCCAGGTCATTAAATTTGAGTTTCAAGTTGTTTCGTGATGTCTTGTTTCGAGCACTTGTCCAAATCTGCATTTCTGCCCGTGTCAATTTGCTGTAACGGGCCCAGTTTGCATTTGAATATCTTGTTTCCTGTTAATTTTCATGGCCCACCACTTTGGTTAATGTTGATTATGTGTATCAAAAATCCTATATTTCAAATCCTAAGTCATTTTGAGTCTATTTGATAGGTTTTTATGATCCCTCAAAGTTGGTCTTCCAGAGATATCTTGTTTCTTTGTTTTGCCCAGAATTCTGAGTAGCCCTGTTTGACCAATTGTAACTTTTGACCTTGTGACCTCATTGAAAAAATTCTTTTTGTAATCCATTTCAAAGGTCAAATAATTCTTGAGTCTCTGTCTTCAGGTCACGACAAGTTCATTTGGTCAGTTTGCTAAGCCCATTCCGTTTGCATTTTCTATCAATTTGTCAAATGATGAAATGCAGTTTTCCAAGTAGCCTGCTTGGAGGTCTCCAAGTTTGCACCTAGTTCAAGGTCAAGAAGAATTGAGAGTTTTTTTTTGTTGTAGACTTGGAGGTGTACTTCCCTGAAGATTCTTGGACCTTAATGAATCCATCTAGTCACTTTCTTAAGCCATTTCCAAACCAGACTTCTGAATATTTCACTATTTTATTCCAGAATGTTTGTAATAGGCTGACTTTGGTGTTTGTTAGTTTTTTACCTTATCGTTTTCTGAGTGAGATAATTTTGGATTCATTTTCCTTTTATGGTAGTGAATAAATACCCAAGATTCCAGTTCATGAAGGTTTCAGTTGATGAGTTTTCAAAGTCAGTTTTGAGAGGCAGTTTGTGCAGTTTGCAATACAGAGCAGAATTGGAGTAAAATGAATGGTCATTTTATGAGATTTGTTTTAAAAAACCAATTGTGGAATCATTCTCATGGCCTATAAGTGTACTACTTGATCCGTTGGTGAAGTCTCAGAGCATATCTTGCTAATCTTTCAATGATTGATCCGGATGAAGTTTATGTTGATTCAACATTTTGCGCTTACACTATTTTTTTGAATTGCTAAGTTTGAATAGTTACATCTTGTACCTAAAGATGAATCCGGCCAAGACCTTTTGCATGTGTATTCGATGAGGATGAATGAATTATTTTGCAAAGTGATAGATCTTCAAGCGGTGATATGACGACTTTTTAATTGGCACCTTTCACAGGGTTCACACAAGTTTGAATTCTGCGGATTGCGGATATAACTAACTAGTATACTTTGCATATTATTATCTTTGGGCCCGAGTGTTTTCAAAGCCATTACAGTTAATGATAATGGTTCATATGCTGGAGAAGAATATACTGTCCGGACCCCATGGTTGCAAAGAATTATTTAGTTAGTTTTCAAAGGTTGATCTGGAGGCTACTTGCCAATAATAAAGTCGATTTGTGAAACTTTGAAAGTTGTTTTTTAAAATGTTTGCTAGTATTCAGAGGATAGAAATGAAATTCTTTGTAGGGAGGATTGCATTATTTTTTATAAATTTTATAATGCAAAAGGAAACCAGCAAAAGAGGGGTTTTAATATCTTTTGTTTTAAAGACCAAACCAACAGACCAGCAGCCTGTGACAGGCTAGAAAAGAGGTTTTTAAAGATTTTTTAGCTTCTAAAATGCAAATGTGCATCCATAGGAAGGGGATCCCAGCTCCATGGAGCAATATAGAAGTCTTTAACAACATTAAAATGGTGCAATAGATGAGCAGCAATTACTGAAAGGTTTCAAGAAGCTTGAAAAATAAAGACCAAACGCAGCCTACGCCAAGCTTGAGAGGGGAAGTTTCAATTTGTTTTAATACCATACAAACATGGAAAAATGAATCCAACATATGGGAGGTAGTGCTCTATGGAGGAGATTTAAAAAAATTTCATTAAAAGTATGCAAAAAATAGCAGCAAAGAGTATGTTGAAATCAGCCAAACAGGAGGTTTTTAGAGTTTTTTAAAGATTTAAATTGCAAAGTGAATCCATAGGAAGGGGCGCCCAGCTCCATGGAGAAAAATGAATGTATTTATAAGCCACAAAATGGTACCATTGGTGAGAAGCACTTTCTGGAAACTCTCAGAAGTTGAAAAAATGCATAGAGATATATCCCACATGCATGGTGCTGCGAAAGTTTTTAGTATTTATATACTAAAGCACTTACATTATAATGTGAAGAAAGAACCAAGAGGCCATTTAGTGGGCCTCTTGGCTGGATAGTTAAGTGTGTGGTGGGACCCATTATTTTGGAGAAAAAATAAGAGATGACACATGGGGCCCAGTGGACCTACGGACCAATCAGAGGATGACACATGGTCCCTAGTGGACCTGCGAACCAATCAAAAGATGACACATGGCACAATTCAGTCCAGTGTTGAGGCAACGAATCAGAGGATGACACATGGCGCCTAGTGTACCTCCAGACCAATTAGAAGATGACACTTGACGCAAGCTCGTGAGATGTGCAGATTTGAAATATTTTTTAATTTTAATTCATTTCAACAAAGGAGTTAAAAAGTGTGCAATTTCAAAAAAAATCAAGGGTTGACTTAATGGCTTAAAGGGAAGATACTCACCATCTAACCACTAAGCCATTAATCCTAAGTGACAAGTGTCACAAGGTGGTGCATTCTGGAAAAAAAAGATTAAAATGAAATTTTTAAATAAATTCATTTCAACAAAGGAATTAAAGAACTTGCAAGTTCAAAAATATCCCAGGGTTGACTTAATGGCTTAGAGGGAAGATGCTCACCATCTAACCTTTAAGCCATTAAGCCTGAGTGTCAAGTGTCACAAGCTGGTGAAAAGGGATTAAATTGAAATATTTAATCAAATTCATCTCAAAAGGCAAAAGGGTTAAAAAGTGTGCAGGTTTAAAAAGATCCAAGGGCTAACTTAATGGCTTAAAGGAAAGACACTCACCATCTAACCTTTAAGCCATTAAGCCTAGGTGACAAGTGTCACATTATGGTGAGATGTGGGCAAAAGGGAATTTTAAAATTAAAGTTATCCCATTTCAATAGTCCAACTATTGAAAAATAATTTATTTCAAATTGAAATATTTCAAACTTTTAAAAGAAATTTGCATGGGTAGGCAAACTTGGACTAAAGTTTCAGAGGCAAATTTGATCCAAAGTATAGATTATCATATATCACCGGAAAGGTCTCGGAATGGAGATTATGATTTTGTAGATTAGTTGAGGGAAAATCATATTAGATTCTCGTAGTTTCAGCTGGAAGCAGTTGCAGATATTTTGAGGAGCAGACAGGTGTTGGTGAAGGAGATGGTTTTTCAATCTCTCCTATATCTGGATTTTCTTCTGATTGTAATGAGGATGTTGAAATTCATTTTTCTAGGCAGTATTCAGGCTCTTGAGTCTTATTTCTTTGTGTTCTTTTTTTTGCAAATGTACATATCTAGATGAATTTTAATGAAGAATGACGGAATCCATGTTCAGTTCTTGTTTGATATCTTTGTGTATCTGGTTTTAATTCTTGTGTATTAACTTGTAAGGCATGTTAATATACTAGTTATAAGGTAGCTATGATCTTATTTTTTTAAGTTGCTTTCAAGGAGAGAGTCAATCTTGGATACAAGTTCTGAGAATTCAAAGTTTTATACATGAATCTGATGTCCAGGAACTGAAATGAGAAGAGTGATTTGTAAGGCATTTCACTTGGTTTCTTTGAGTTTAGAGTTAAGGTTTTTTGGGAATACATATTTTTTTGACTCTATTGCCCAATAGATAAGGCACTAGTCCTTTGTTGGTTATGCAGTTTCACCATCAAATCATTAAATTCAATTCATTTTTCCTTTTATGTTTAAGAGCAGAAATGTGTACAAGTTGCATTGAATAGTGCAAATATGTTTGGTGATTCCTTGTAGAAGTGAATCTGATAGGTTAGCCTACCTGAGCCTCCGGGTTCGAAGAGAAGAAGTGTGAATATCCTTGTTGTTACCTTGACCATTTCCCTGGTTCTCAGCAGATCATATAGGTGGGATCTTGTATAAGACTGGTTGAGTTGAACTCCCATATTTTAGAAGTATGAGAACTATCGATGGTCACATCTGCATAATGAATTTTAGCTAGTAAGTCATTGTATATGCAGATTTTATCATGTTTTAGGTGCACCCGCCTGAGTGTGTGGAACTCAAAGCAGATGGAGGATCAAATCCTCATCAATTAGTCTTTTCTTGCCCCTCAGTTTGCAGGAATGAGCTGACCCTTGTGAGCTAGACAAAAATCTCCATGTCGTGTTTGCATTGTCTCTTTTAGAACTGAGGGATATAGAAAAATCACTAACAGAATACTTATAAGAGCCCTCATAACAGTCGGATCTTTTAGCAGTAAACAATTAACTACAAAACCTAAAGTAATGATTAACAACATCCAAAGAAACAGTCATGATGTGAAACGATAGTTTTAATTTCAATGAACAAAATCATGAACAACAATATAGAATAATCCAAAAAATGCTTTGTCATAGAAAATTTCACTATCATAATAGCCACAAGAGGTTGTGGGGACAATTACAAGTATATAGAGGTTCACATCCATGGATTCCAAGAACAACTAAGCAACGATTGACAATTTCATTCAATGTTGAAATTAGTGAGCAAGCAGAGGTATACTTCCATATTTGGAAACAAAAGCTATAGGCTTTGGAGGGCCATGTCTTTATGTTTTAAATGAATCACAAGTTTCTTTTCAAAATGGTCATCTTCAAGAGACCAATATTACAAGGATAGTCACTTGTTATTTAGCTATATATTTTGAATGTATGGAAAAGAAAGGGGAAATTTTTTTTCTTCTTTAATGTTTTTATAGATATTGATGCAAGTTATTTGAAGGAATTTACGAAGATCGTAAAATTTGTGTTAAGGTTAATTGATGGTATACTCTTCTTACATTTAATATGTCATTGTTTGGATATCTTATTTGATATCTATTGGGTAGTTTAAAAAAATACTTGTGTACATTGATCTAGATGATTTGTCTTTGAACAAGTATTACAATGATTTTTTAATGATATGAATTTTATTGGTGTGGTGTAGAATCTTGAATCTTGAATTCTATATAAAATCTTTGTGTGGTGTTAAACTTTTTCTTGTTCCTTGATGAGTAGACCTGATTCTCTACCTTGATTTCCTTTATAACATTTAATCTCAAAATGTCCTTAATTTTATCATTATTTATCGATGTACCTTTAATGGCAAATGTGGATTCTTCCACATAGTTACTAAGAACTAAGTTCTAATCTGACTTGCTATCTTGGTTGTTCAATTGCTTCTGATTACTTCAATTGATGACTCTATCATGTCCTTTAGATAGATTAGAGAGTCATTTAAGACTTCCTCTCTAACCTTCTATTGTTATTGTTGTTTATCTTCTTTGGAAACTAGATATTATGAAAATGTAGAGATATTGATTGTATTTAATTGATGAGGTACTAGGTTGTATGCTACAACTTCTAATTATTATTGGGGTTTTATCTGCTGGGAATGATATTTTCTGTTTGAAAATATAGTCACTCAATGTCTCAAAATTACTGATTGGACTGTGACTGACTAGCTGTTGAGTTTGTCTCATTTGATGGTTAAGTTTTCCTAATAAAATACTCACTGCATGTTATTGAGGCCGATTGTCTATGGAAGTGTTGATTAAATGTGTGTCCTAAACTCCCCCAATTGTTGATTGGATGATATAGGTCTTATGTTTGATGCTGCCTCCTTTTTGGTTTAATTCATTTGATGTGTCATCAATGAATTGTCACTATCAATATAATTTCGGGACTCTCTAATTATATGTGAAAATATTTGGCATCATTTAACAATTACCAACTCCTATAGCGTTGATTATTTCTTTAGATATTTTATTGATTGACATTGAAAATAACCATTCATTGCATATATGAAAAAGTATACAACTATCTTCTGGTGGTTGTTGACGTGTAGACCATAGTATGATTCAATCCTCCCCCAAAACAATGTTAAGATAAAGTATGAAGCTAGGGTTGTTTGACAGATAATAAGTTATGATTGGAAGCCATGATCAGTTTGGTGTTATTGTCATGATTAATGTAAATTTTCCAAAAGGTAGAGATTAGGGTTAAGATGATCAGACCTAATGTTGATGAGTTGTGGAAAGGATAATAAGAAGTTGCCTGGTTGAACAGGGATTAGGGACTAATAGTTTCCAAGGAATAGGCCTATGGATTGATATTTTTAAAGAGTGTACAAGGAATAGTCCTATGGATTGAGCTTCAAGATGTATTTTTATAAAGTAGGAAATCTCATGGGACAAGGAATTTTTTTCTACAAGATAGATTAGAATTGTATCCTAAGAAATAAGAGGAACTACTATTTTTTCTCCCAATGTCTTAAGAAATATTTTTTCCATTGATTTTTTTTTATAAATAAGGGGCCACACCCAAGGGAATTTTATTATTAAGTATAAATATTTGTAATTACAAAAAAGAGAGATGAAATAGTAGGGTTTAGTCATCACCTAATTTCTCCATTTTCCCTGTTTCTCAGTCTAAGCATAAGCAACCAAGAGAAAATTTTCAAATATCAACAACCATATCTTGAATTCTTTGAAGTCCATCATAGGAATTCAAAGATCTAGTAACAAAAAAAACTAGGATTAATAGCTTAGCTTACAATCAATTTTCATGATAATGTTTATGTAAACTATAAACTAAACAAACTATGCATAATAACATTTTTCAAGAATAGATGGAGCGCGAGAGGGAAGGAGGAGGAGGAGGAGAGAGAGAGGAGGTGGGAATTCAAATTTTGAATTCTTATTCTGGAGGGAAGCTAGAAGTTGAGGGTCCTACTACGGGATCTTCAACAGAAGGAGAAGAGAATGTTGTCAGATCAGCAGAAAAGGTAGGAGAATCAATGGTGCTTCTGTCCAGTGAGGAAAATGGGTCAGATATGGGACCAGAGGCGAAAAATCCAAAAAAATTGAAGGAAGGGATAGATTCATCCCAAGAAAAGTCGCATGATCTCTCCGTGAATCTGGGGAAAGGCAAGTGGGTGGGCCTGTTTGGCATAAAACCATCGGGTAAGTCTATCTTCCCCAAAGTGGATATATTATCTAGCCCACTAAAAGGCGACATTGGTGTTAAGATACCAGATTAGTTAGTTGACCTCATAGTTTCTATCATGGCCTCTACCCTAGTAGGAAAATTTTTGGGCCCAAGACCGAATATTGATCTAGTTAGATCCCTTGTGGACAAAAAATGGAGGCTGAAAGGTCAAGTCGATGTTGCGGCTATGCCGAAAGGTTTCTTCTCCTTTGTGTTTTCTAGTGGGGAAGATCTTTCAAAATTTTTGTGTGGGGGACCTTGGATGATGGGAAAATCTTCTCTGTAAAATCAAAAGTGGACAACAAGTCTAGAGTATAATGAAAGTTTCTTCACGGCGGCGCCGGTTTGGATCTGTCTTCTCGGGATGCCATTGGAATACTGGCATGAAGATATCTTAATATCTATTGCAGGTTCTTTTGGGGAACTCTTATCTATTGATCCAATGACTGAAGCCAGAACCAGACAAGTTTATGCTAGAATATGTGTAAACATTCAACAGAATGTTAACCTTCCTCACCTAATATCTCTGAAATCAAAACTGGAGACATGGAATCAAGAGATAGAATATTAATCGATGCCTTTTGCCTATTTTACTTGTAATAAATTGGGTCATTGGGCAAAACACTACCCTCAGAAAACACAAAAGGAAAAAAAGAAGGATCAGGAGCAAACTAAAGGATAGAGAATGGAGTGGAAAAGAAAAATAGAGGAAACGTAGGTGACCCTGAGCTTATTGGAAGGAAAGAATGTGTCCTCCCAACAAGAGCAAAATGATGAAGATGTCCAAGAAAATGACAAGCTAGTTACCCATGATACCTCAATAATAGAAGAAAGAGGGGAGATCACCAAAGTTGCTGAAACAAAACAAAATGATAAAAGAAAAGAAGACAAAGCTACAATGGTAAAAGGAGAAGAGAAAGAGAGGCACCATGAAGTAGAGAAGGAGATGGAAGTAAAGGAAAATCAATGGTCAGAAGAAAAACAAAAGAAGTCAAATGACTTAATCAGGGAAAGTAAATTTGACTCTCCAATAGTCCTAAACCAGAAAGAGAAACAGAAGAAAGAGGAGGAAGAAGCAGAGGATAAGTCATGGTCAAACTGTGGGTTCAAAGAAGGGATCAAATAAGAAAAGCCCAAAATCCCCTGAGGGAAGGCACATTACCTTTGAATCAAACTTAATCTCTGGAAAGAAAGTTGAGAGCTCATCTATGGGGAAATCAAACAAGAAGGAAGGAGGCCAAAAACTAGGAGTTCTAACTAGACAACAGAAAGTAGATATAGGAACTCCAAAATAAGAAAAAGGAAGAAGGTCAGAGAAAACTTAAAGGGAGGAGAAAGAAAAATAGAACATTACTGATGGAAAACAATTAACTATCCATCAAGTTTGTACCCCAATCCTTAAATGAAGATTATTTCATGGAATATTCGAGAACTCAATAGTCCTCATAAGAAAGATGTAGTTAGGAATCTAGTTAGAGACTCTAAACCTAATATTCTCTTGATTCAAGAAACTAAAATGAGCAAAGATAAGATAGAAAATACGAAGCTGGTTAAACATGGAAAATGCATTGGTAGCAGTTCAAAAGGGGCCTCGGGAGGTCTGGCTATCTTCTAGAACCAATCTTGTTATGACTGTAAGCTCCTCAAAGAAGATAAAAATTTCATTGTTGCTGATCTTAGGAGTTTAAAGGACAATTTTTCCTGGACTTTAATCAATGTGTATGCTCCTAATACTAAGACAGGAAGACTTAAATTATGGAAGAATCTACATGAGCATATGGAAGGAAGAAGAGATACCAATTTCATCCTTATGGGAGACTTCAACACCCCTCTTAAGAAGGAAGATAAAAAAAGGTGGTAATTTAGCCCAAGTGGAAAGCAGAGTTGACTTTATGAATTTCTTTATCAATGAAGGGCTGATGGATGTTGATCTGGAAGGGATAAACTACACTTGGTCTAACTGTAGAGTGGGAGAGGACCTGATTCAAGTTAAGTTGGATAGGGCTCTGATAAATTTGAAATGGTATACCAAGTTCTCTTGTGCCCTTTCATCCCTTATTAGAATTGGATCGGATCATTTCCCTATCTCCCTCAATATCTCTCCATTTGTAGGTAAAAGAAATGCTCCTTTTAGATTTGAGAAGATGTGGCTAGACCATCCTGATCTAGAAAATAAAATTAGGGAGTGGTGGAGTATTGAGGTGGAAGGAACTGCTATGTTCAAAGTGGTCAAGAAATTGGCTAATGTCAAAACAAATGTTAAAAGTTGGAATAAGCATACCTATGGAGATATCTTCAAAGTAAAAATGAAATCCCAAACGAAACTGAAAGAAATCCAGGAGGAAATCCAAAGGAATGGGTTATCAAAAAATCTGAGAAGTCAAGATAATATAGCCCTTACTAAACTTCATAATATCATAGCTAACGAAGAGACTTTTTGGAGACAGAGATCTAGATCCCTCTCGCTTAAAGCAGGAGATAAGAATACAAGATTCTTTCATCTCACTACTCTTAAACATAAGGCTATAAATAGAATCCATTCTTTGTCCACAAGAAATGGAAAAATATCCAAAGATGAAGAAATTAGGAAAGAAATGGTGAGCTATTTTGCGTCTTTACTCTCTAAAGATCAAAGCCTTGACATGGTTGAGCAGAGCAATCTTCTAGCTTCTATTCCACACTTCTTGGATCCTGCTGCTAATGCCCTCTTAAAAGCTATTCCTTTGGAGACTAAAATTAAGAAGGTTGTCCTCTCCTTTGAAGGAGAGAAATCTCCTGGCCCAGATGGGTTTCAGATGTTCTTTTTCCATCATTTTTGGTTTATTGTTGGGAGAAATGTATGTTCTGTTGTTAAAGAATTCTTTGACACAAAATCTATTCTCAAGGAAATTAATTCAACATTTATTTCTCTCATCCCAAAAAAATCTAGATCGAACACGGTTGATGGCTTTAGACCTATAAGCCTATGCAATTCTCTTTATAAAATCATTTTGAAGGTTATGATGTCAAGAATCTTGAGATTAATGCCAGATCTTATCTCATCTCAACAGAATGGGTTTGTCCTTGGAAGACAAATTCTTGATTCTATTATGGTTGTGCATGAGAATATTCATTCCCTTCAATCCTCTAAAAAATAGAGCTTTTTGATGAAACTGGACTTGTCCAAAGCTTATGACAGAGTGGACTAGTCTTTCCTGTCTAAAATTCTTAGCTCCTTTGGATTTGATAAAGATATTATAAGAATGATAATGCAATTGGTTACAATGGTGTCTTCCTCGGTGCTGGTAAATGGAGGATCCTCCATCTTCTTCCACCCCTCTAGAGGGCTTAGACAAGGTGATCCTATCTCCCCTATTCTCTTTTCTATAATGGTAGAAAGTCTCAGGAGATCCATAAAAATCTTAGTTTTATCAAGTCAGATTTATGGTCTCCTACCTTCTTTGGCTCGGCATAAGTGTTCTCATGAGCAATTTGTGGATGATACTATTATGATGGGAGAGGCATCTGTAATGGAATCCATGAACATGAAAAAGGGCTTGAACAATTACACTAAAGCTTCAAGTCAATCTATTAACTGGGAGAAGAGTTCGTTATTTTTTTGCAATACCCCTGAAGATAGACAAAGGAATATCTCCTCTATTTTGGGATGCAAGATAGGGACTCTTCCATCTACTTATTTGGGCCTCCCTCTTTTCTTTAAACCTGATGAGGCATTCTGGAATGGAATTGTTGACCGATTTCATATTAAGTTGGCTGGATGGAAAGGTGCTACTCCTAGCCAAGCTGGAAAGTTCAACTTCTGAAATCAACTCTTCAAAATCTTCCAGTCTACACTCTTAGTTTGTTTAAAATTCCTCAGAAATATGCCGACTTGATTGAAAAAATTTAGAAAAGGTTTCTCTAGTCTAGAGTGGAAGAAAAGAAGAGGTTAAGCCTTGTGGCCTGCGAGGAGGTGTGTAAACCTAAGAAATGGGGTGGGCTTGGCATCAGAAGTATCAAAAACACAAATAAGTCTCTGCTAGATAAACAGTGCTGGAGAATCTTTGAAGAAGAGAAGGAATGGAATGCTATCATCAAGAGAAAGTACCACTTAACCACTCTGGAGGAAGTGCTTAGGGACCCTTCAAAGATCAATGGCTCTTTCATCTAGAACAGTATAATAAAAAGTATGGATTTGATCAGAAAAGGGGCTAGATGGAAGTTGGGAAATGGAAGGAAAATCAATTTTTGGACAAATAAATGGTTGAAGGAAGAAGCCCTTAGTGACAAGCAGGAATGGAGGCCAGTGATAGCGGATTGTATGGAAATTGTTAGAGAGAAGGTATCTAATTACTGGATCAATGATAATTGGGTAGACCTGAGTTCCTTTGATGATTCTCTTCATTTGGTCAGTAAGTTTCTTTCTCCATGGTTTATTAGACCTAATAAACAAGATTCATTGTTATGGGGGCCGAAGGCTAATGGAAAATTCTCTGTCTCTTCTGCCTCTTCTCTTCTGCACCAAAAGGATAACCACTCTTCTAGCTATAAGGTATGGAACAACATGCTTATTCCTAAAATTAACATGTTCTCCTAGCTTCTTGTTCAGAATAAAATCCTTACAGTGGATAATCTTTGCAAAAGGGGATTTAGTATGCCTAATAGATGTATCCTCTACTGTTCTGAAGCTGAAAATTGTAATCATATAATGATTCATTGTCCCTACTCCTGTAAAGTCTGGAATTCAGTGCTCAATACCATTAACTTGGAGTGGGTCAAACCTTTTAATTTCTAGGGTATGGTTAAACAATGGAACTATCCCCTTAAGGGTAAGGAAGCCAAAGATCTTTGGAAGCTAATTCTACCCCACTTCACATGGAGAATATGGAAGGAAAGAAAAAATAGAATCTTCAGAGAAAAAAGCTCCCCCTATCAAACTATGGCTAATAGTGTGTGTAGAAGTCTTCTGGAAAATTTTAAAAATTAGCTATCTAGCAACTCCCCCTACAAGAATTCTCTCTGTATTAGAGATATATTTATGAATGCTCAGGTGCAGAAAGACAGTAACCCAAACTTGAGGGAAAACACCAGATGGAGTGCCCCTCCGAGTGGCTGGGTTAAAGGGAATTTTGATGGGCCTGGTAAAGGGAATCCGAGGACTGCTAGAGTGGGAGGCCTAATTAGGGATTCTACTGGAAATTGTTTGGGAGCTGTGGCAGCTCCGCTGGGAGTTCAGAAAAACCATATGGCCGAAGCAATGGCTACTCTTCATGTGGTCATGTTGGCCAAAGATATGGGCTTCTCTAAACTATGGTTGGAGGGAGATTCTTTGAATATAATTAAATGTATAAAAGGCACTCATGAAGCTTCATGGATAATAAGCTATATCATTGAAAAAATAAAATCCATTTTGTCCAATTTAGAATATTACCATACTTCACATGTTTTTAGAGAAGGTAACATGACGGGGGATGGATTAGCAAACATGGGAGTATTATCTGATGTCATGCAATCATGGCGAGGTGAGGTGGATTTTAAAATGGAGATGGTTAGTCTTATCAGGTACAATAGGATGAATAGTATTGAAGGAGTTATAAATAATCATAATTAATGATGAGATCATCTTTAATTATTAAAATTAATGTGTGTTGTCATTCAAAGGAAATGGGATTAATGAGATTTGTGACATCGCACACTTTATGGCTGTTAAACTCAAACTGGAATAATTACAATAGTAAAGCCTACCAGAATTCTAGTTCAATACTGCTAAGTATCAACATTTTCAGAGAGCGACAAGAACAATGGGTGGAGGTCTAAAGAGAGAGGATCTGATTGACTGCACTAAATGGAAAGAGAAGAAGAAGGTCTGGAGAAGGTTGAAAAAGGGAGGCATTTCTCAATGTCTGGAGAAGCTCCATGGCTGGGACACAAAGATAACAAAAAAGTTTGCAGAGGGTTGGAAGGACGGGAAAGTGAACCTAAGGGGAAAAACTTTTACTCTCTCCATGAGGGTTATTTTTGAAATTACAGGCTTGTCTTGTGAGGGCATGAAATTCTATAGTGACAATAAGAGGGCAGGAACTCAAGCTTTCAAGATTTTCCCAAAAATTGAAGATGATGAGGCCCTTCTTAGTAAAGGGACAAGGGATTATGTGGATATCCAAAAAATTAAATCCCACTGGGCTGACATTCTTATAGTTATGATCAAGTATTTTACCTTGGACGGTAGATGCTCTAAAATCTACAATCTGCACTTTGTCCTGGCCAACCACTTCAGGCATGGTAAAAATATTTTCTTCCCTTTTTATCTCCTGAGTTCATTTCATAATAGCGTGATGGAGCATAGAAATAAATCAAGTAACCCAGTTCTCCATGTGGGGCTCATTCTATTAATTTCTGAGTATGCCCGCAACCATATTCCAGATCCTATCCCCAAGAGGGTTAAAGGGATTGTGAGGCAGGTTAAGTAGGAAAGTAAAAAATAGAGTCTGAAGAAAAGGGTTAGAACAAAGAAGAGGGAAAATGCAGAAAAATAGGAGGATACTAGTGCTGAAACCCTAGAGAATCGGGGAAAAGATAAAGAGAACCATAACGATGAAGATAGTGAGACAAATAAAGAGAATCTGGAAAAGGAGAAAGATGATCAGCTGAGTAAGGATTACTCTCAGATGGAAGAAGAGGAAATGTCTATTACTAATGAAGAGGGCAAGGGCGCTGAAGTAAGTTACAAAGAAATGGAAATTGAGGGAGATGGAAAAGAGGGAGATAAAAAAGAGGAGAAGAAGAATGAGGACAAAGGTGAGGAGGGTCATAATAAGCTGCTGACTTTAAAGGCTAAGAAAAGGAATAGTAAGAAATGGAGAATGAGCCCAGAAGAGGTTAGTTTTGAAAGAGATGACAGAATCCTGAAAAGCAAAGTGGACTCTAGGGCGAGTATGAAAGACTGGCTTAGTGAGAAGATGAAGATTATGAAGCAACAATTGACTGAGATGCAGGAGGCAATGGAGCCTTTCAAAGACAAGGTCGAGGAAATGGAAAAAAATTTGAAGATTAAGCTAAATGACAGTAACAGAGATGAGGAGTTCACTGCTAGAGTTAATGAGACTGTGGAAGAAAAGATAAAAGAAATGAAAGAACAAATAAGCCACAATGGGCACATGAAATGGGTAATCCTTAAGCACAGTAAAACTGGGCTTCATGTTTTAGTTTAGAACTTGAAAGTGTTATACGCTTATCTGGAAAGAATTCTGTTGGAAAATACAACAATAACAATTGAAGAAAAGGCAAGAAGCTTGGGCCCTAGTTCTAGAACCCGAAGTGGTATAAAAAGAAAAGTCCCTGAGATCCTGAAAGGGATGCTTGAGCTAAAGGAGTCCATTGACAAAATGGAAGAAATGCAGAAGGAGGCTGACGAAGCCTACTAGAAAATGATGAAATGTTTCTTCTTCTGGTCTGGAAATTTTGCTAGAAATTGTGCTAGTCTTTGTGCTAGAAGTTCTGCTAGAAACTGTGCATTCTTTTGGCAGTTTTTGTAATTTCCTATTTTAGTTCTTGGGTGTCTCTCTAGGTCCTTCCTTTTGTTCAATGTAGGCTATCTATTTTTTTATGTGCCTTTAATTCTTATCTCTTGTACCTTATTGTAAAAGGTTTCGGGGTCCTTTCAAACCCTATATTTACCTTAATCAAAAAAAATTATCAAAATCAATCATGTGGATTTGAAGCTACTTCTCACACTCTAGATGAAGGGTCTACCTTCAAATCTTGCTCTGGTAAATGTCTTGAATACTCTAATCCTTAAGCTACTCTAATCGTC
Organism: Thuja plicata; assembly: GCA_018584345.1. Taxonomy (NCBI): domain Eukaryota; kingdom Viridiplantae; phylum Streptophyta; class Pinopsida; order Cupressales; family Cupressaceae; genus Thuja; species Thuja plicata. The sequence goes on along the minus strand of MU228193.1, from coordinate 3,015,853 downwards.
GATGATGAGCCTACTTCAAGATGGGATCAAGGGCTAACTCCACCAATTAGAGTCTACAATTTTAAGTGTCTACAAATTTAAGGGTCTACAATTTAAAGTGTCTACAAATTTAAGGGTCTATAATTTGAAGTGTCTACAAATTTAGGAGTCTACAATTTTAGTAATTTTAGTAAGTTCTAAGAAATGGTAAGGCCTAATGAGTCTAGAGACCTAATTGGTGTATGAATTATGATCTGCCGCCAAAGGTTAATAATGTCTTAATAAAGATAATGTTTTGCTTATTGGATGTTTGTCCTAATGATGGATTGATGACTATGAAGGTGATTTTATAATGAAATTTATGGTTGAAGGGATTTTTTAAATGATAAGTGTGGTTTTAGGGATTTCTTAACCTAATGTCCCTGTTATTAGTGCTTGTTTCCAAGCTGTGGGATTTTTCTAGGGTTCTTTGTAATATCTAGCCACAAGGGGCAACTGGTGATTTGTAATTATACAATTCCCTTAAATTGACACTCCTAGTTTTCTTGTGTCTGACTTATGTGGATATTCACCACCAAACCTTTCTTAGAATAGTCACTTTATCTCCAAAAATGTCAAAGTGGATATTTTATATTTATATTTATATTTTATTTTCTTAGAATTCTTGTCAAATATGAATAGCATTCCTATCAAATATGAATCATGATTAGATTAAATGTACAATGCTTTGCAGTCAAAATCTATTTAATGGATTTACGCTTGATTTTATATAAGATAGTACTAATGCTACTATGTTTATATTTGATGGATTACAACATTAATATCTTAATTCAGAGTATGGGAGACAAGTTTTTGGTGTAATTATAGCTTGAATATTTTCCATTGAAGAAAGACCATGTCTAACAATATGAACCCAAAACAAAATAAGGAGACAATTGCTAGATTGTGGGCTAATTTTAAAAGAAAAGGTGATGGAAAATGTTATTGTCCCTGCAAAAATTGTAAGGGCTTAAATACTCAAAGACTTCTAGTCAAAATAGCTGAGAAACATTGTAGAGAGCATGGTCACATTGAAGGGGGGCACGATTTTCATCCATTGGTAAGTATTTCAATATATTCTTTTAACAATTTATATACATAATAAATCAATTGATGATGAGATCATGGTCATAGTTAATTTAATGCCATCATTTTGATATAGGTTAACCACCCTAGGTTACATGTTATGGACAATAACAATCTAGAGAATGTGAATTTCTAAGTGGAGGAACATGGAGGTGTGAATATCTAAGGAGAAGATAATGATTCCATGGAAGAAGATAATCCTGCGACAGAGAACACAATTGAAGATGATGGTATTGTTGCAACTGATCATGTGCCAGAGAATACGATTGAAGATGATAGTACTAGCGCAGCTCATCATGATGATGAAGATGACCTTGATTTACCTATACTTGAGAAGGCATATGAGACCCTATACAAAGGCTCCCAAAAAACTCTTATGTTCGATGTATTGTTGTTGGTGAACTTCAAGGTTTTGAATGGTTTATCCAACATAGCAATGTTACAAATGTTAAGGTATGTTATATTTTTCACCTATTTTAGTCATAATTTCCTTATTGTTAACAAAGGGTGAATCATGTATGCTAATTATATCTTTTGTCATAGGTTGATATGTGAGTTTTTGTTACCACCATCAAACATTCTACCTCGCTTGTATTGGGAAATATCTCCCATTATGAAAGATATTGGCATGGAGTATCAAACAATACATGCATGTTCCAATGATCATATTATATATCATAAACAAAATGAATTTGCAATAGAATGCCCTAATTGTCATATTATTAGATATTGAATATATCAAATAATAAAAAAGGTGCCTCGCAAGGTTCTTTGGTATATTCTCATTATTTCACGTCTGAAATGATTATTCATGTGCACTATCTTGGCATAATTTATGGATTACCATGCACGCAATATAAGTTGAGATGAAATTATGCAAATGCCTACAGATGGTTCTACATTTAAGGACATAGAAGAAACTTGGCTACACTTTAAATAAGAACCTCATAATCTCAAGCTTTCATTGGTAGCAGATGGTCTCAATCCATTTGGAGAGATGAGATCTGTTTACTCGGTGTGGCCTATTTTTTTATCAACAATAACATTCCTCCTTAGATGTCTATAAAGAGGGAGCACATAATGTTGGTAATGATTGTTCCAAGTATTTTTTCATTCAATAGTCATCTAAATTTATTTATAAATACCGCATCAAAATATCAATAATTATGTAATGTTTCTGTTCATTCAACCAAGTAAGTATAAAGTTAAAGATATAAATACATATATTAAGCCCCATATCGATGATTTGTTGGATTTATGCAATGGGGTCACTATGTATGACATCTCTAGACCAATATGACAAAGACAGTTTTAATTCCATGTAATTCTTGTATGGACAATACATGATGCCTCTGGGATAACACATTTTTGTGGTATGTTATATTGTTAACACATATTTATTGTATGTTATAGTGCTAACACATATTTTTTATATGTTTAAGTTTGCGCATGATAATTGTAATTATCAAAATTAACATATTCAATCCAATTATACACTATCTTGTAGGTCTTCAGACAAAGGGAAAATTTTCATGTCTAATTTGTGGTCCAAAGATGAAATCTTGTCATTCAAAAATTTTAGGAAAGCAGGTGTTCGATGAGTATAGGCACTTTCTCCACAGAAATAATAAGTATTGAATTACTGAAAAATACCTTTTTCAATCGGAAATAAGAGACTACATCAAAGCCACAAAGAATTACACCTCACCTATGGAAGTTGGAATACAGTAGAATAAATCAACGAGGTAATGCCATTCAATCTGATGGTTTTTGTTTGAAATTTATATTTTGATATTGTCTTTTGTTTACTGATGATGTAATTGATGCTTATGAAGGTTGTCAAGGCATTAATGACCAACTTCCAAAAGGACTAAAAAGTTATCCTAGATAATTTAGCAGGTTGGCATACTACGAGCACCTCCCAATCATGCATTTGTTTGATACTATGCATATTGAAAAGAATGTAACAGAGACATTATAGAAATTATTGGACAAACGGCGTGATAAAGAAAATAATTTCAAAATTTATAGTGACATTGAAGATTCCAACCATGCATTGAAAAATGTCATTTGATCAAATAATAATGGAGACCATATTGATATAAGTGCCCTTCCTTGGTTATTATCAGAGCCTATAAAAGAAGTCATACAAAAAATTAGATTTTCCATAGGGTTTGCTGCGAACATAAACAATCTCATATCAAAGAAAAGTGAATTTGGGTCAAGGATGAAAACACGCGATTGGCATACCTTTATTAAGGTATTTCATGTTATTTTGTATTCTATATATATTTGTATACTGCATGTAGTTTTCATTGTATTATTCTCTAAAATATTGAAATGATCATTTTATAATTATTGCAGTACGTTCTACCTCTATCTCTCCCACATCAATTCGACAATAGTGTCAAACAAGTTATATATGATCTTGGAAAATAAATGAGGTTAGAAGCATTATTTGTTAGATTTGTTGTATAGATATTATATTTGTGACTTGTTTTACTTTTTTAGTAATTTATTGTATATTTTTTTGTAAAGTCTTGTTTATATGTTTCTGTGTTGAATCACTTCTAGGTGGTTGTCATCGAAAGAAATCAATAAAGAAGATATAAAATATTGGAAGAGAAAAATTCTTCATATTATGTGTGAAATGCAAAAGTGTTTACCTTCTACTTTTTTCAATGCACAAGAACACTACCTCATACATCAAGTTGAGGAGATTGAATTGTGTGGACCTATACAAACTAGGTCAATGTGGATGGTTGAGAGGAACCTAAATTTTTTGAATGGTTTGGTTCGACAAAGAGCACATCCTGAGGGTTCTATGGTGCAGAGATATATGGTATACCAGACCATGGTGTACATTAGTAAATATCTTCCTAATTTTGCAGCAAAGTTGCATGTAGATCGCATTTGGGACCCCAAAGCCATTAACAAATTTGAAGGGGAGTAGTTTATGGGGAAAGGAAGATTGAGGAAAGTGAGATGAAATTATAAGATGTTATTATAGTTAATTAATTCTTATAAATCTTCAATTGAAGTTGTTTGTAAGTGGTCTTTTTTTTATACAGTTGGTCGAGAGTGGGATACACTACATTTGTATATTGTGAACAATCTTTAATGGATGATGGTATGGATTGAACTATGTCAACAAAATGGTCACTCATTAACATGGGTAGGTGCTGCTTCATTGGTTAAAAAAGCTCATCGTAATGGAGATTCCAATGTTATGCCAATGGTAATTGATCTAGAAAATGGTTTAAGAGGTACACAGGTACGTATAAATTTATTAATCACAACCCATATGTTTAATATCAACTCATGACGCAAATTATTTTCACACATTTTAAAAATTGCAGTTCAAGCACCACAAAGCTATGTACCACCATGGCCATAACTTTTGGATAAAAAAAGTTGGACGACACAAAGAAAATTTGTGATTCTGGGATAACTGCAATCTTCGAGGTCACTAATATTTCATCTAGAAATGATATGCATCCTCAAAAATCTCAAAACTGATACTATAGAATTTTGGATGATATACTTGAGTGCGACTTTGAATCCTTCAAATTAGTTCTATTCATTGTCAAATGGTACAGGTTATGACTGAATCAAAATGATCCTGATAGAACTGTTATTCAACATGATAATGGATTTACAATGATTAATACAAGGTCATTTGAGCCAGTTGGAGATGAGTCCTATGTTCTTCAAAGCTAATGTGAGAAAGTGTTTTACATAGAGGTTCCACAAAAACTGAGTTGGTCATTTTTTGTTAGAGATGATCCAAGAGGAAGGCCAGTAAAGTATAACGTGATGGAAGAAGAAGAAGAAGGTGATGATGATGATGATGACAATGATGACCATGGCGATGATGGTGGTGCTAGTGATGATGATGATGATGATGATGATGATGATCTAGTCATACAAATTTATTTGACTTATATGTTTTCATACTTAATTTATTATGTATTAAACTCTAATGCCATGGTACAATTAAATTAATGTGTTCATTTCTAATGATTACAACATACCTAATTTATGATACATGTGTTATAGTTATAACACATATATTTAATGTATTTATTGTTTAACAAATTACCAATGTATTGCTTATGATGCTCAATTATTGGTGTTGATTACATGCATATATTTTGTGTGATTGTAACCCTTTGTGGAAATAGGCAATTGACTACAAACATCGCCACCCCTTTTGTTGGCAATCCTTCATAGCACACATAAAGTAAAGGTAAGGAATTAAAAAATATACAATGATTATGATGAATGCATATTTTTCATGTTGTCTTCTAAGTAATTTGTAGCATAGGTATCACGTAATTTTTGGCTAACTTAAGATAAATGATTCACATATGTAGCAAATTTAACCCCTTTTACGAGGATCCTGCATAGTGACATGGATTGGTAGGTATAAGTCAATACACCCTATATATTACATCAACATTACCCTCATTTAGCAAAATATCTCACTCCTTACCAACTATATATGTCATTTGATGGACTGCAGGAACCACCTAATATGTACTTGTCAGGTCTATCTTCTTCAAGTCAGGAAAATACGGGAATAGAAGATGAAAGTGAGACATGTAGTAGGCCTAAAATAGGGAAATCAACTAGGGGGTCATTTTCTTATGATGATGAGACCATAGATGACATTGAGGTTCCCTTGAGGTACACACATCTTCTGAAAGAATGGGTACCCAAGGAACTACCTCCAATTAACACTGATTTTTGTGTTAATGAGAGGATATATCATATAGCTCCATCGTCATTACATGGTTTGGGCCTATTTTCCATGGATAGCATAAACGTATGTTACAACAAAGTTTTTGAATTGATGGAGTTTGTCAGACCTTGTTACAATTACAATAATTGGATGTGCGTTGTTCGATATAAAAAAAAGTATGTGTGGGTATGCATTGTTAGTGAATTATATACAATGGAAAGAAAAGGATCGAAGTAAAGGATTTGCTATGTACATTAACAGAAGGCCAAAAGAAATAGGGAATATTACAGTTTTAATAAATAGTACGTGACCTGGATCAACTAATAAGAGTCCCAATTGCATATTTGAGGCGCGTGAGGGGAATCATATTTTTGTATGTGTCATAAAATCAATAAGTGCAGGGCAAGAACCGCTAATAGATTACCAGTTGAATTGCATAGATACAAAAAAAGACACTATCATGGGGGTGGTAAGTACTATATACCATTTAAACTAACCTCCAATTTATGACTCCAATATACCATTTTATTAATAAGTTTATTTTGTTAAGTCTATTGCTTTCATTTCGCTGAATTTTTTATATTTAATCTTTGTCACAGGATGACATGGATCCACCATGTGATGACGGAGGCGGAGATTTTACTCCCACCTATTCTTCAACAAAGGTAAACCTTATTGTAATTGTACAAATAATATAAAAGAAAAATGCTATATTATTATGTTTTTTTCTTTAGGGTTTTGGAGTTATTCTCATAGTTTTACTAATATTCCTATCACAAATTGATGTTCAAGGAAAGGGAAAAGTGCCTACACCAACAACACCCATAGTGTCAGATATGGATGATGCCATCCTAGATATCCCTAACCCCTTGAATATAGCCAATAAGCAATTACAAAGAATCAGTTCATAAATTCTTGGCATTTTTCTCAATCCAAATCCAAGTGAGGATACTATGGTGAGGAAAGATGTATTGATGCAGCAAGCACGTAATTTGGAAGTAAGAAGTAATGAATCTTTAGTTATAAAAAAATTTCAATAAAGTTTTATATTTTATACTCTTTTATGTCATGAAATAAAATATGAATGTGTTCTTACAAGATTTTTGTGTGCTCAAGAAACTCCTCATGGACATCGTGATGAGGCCGATATTAGTACAGCTCCTGCAGTTAAAATAATCCTTAAGTTAACAGGTTACAAACTTCATTGGTCTTAATGATTAGAAATCTATATTTTTAATTAGATTTACTAGTTGTTTTATTCAAACTCACATATATATATCTTGAATCCTCACTTCAAACTATACATTTAGGTCATGATGTACTCTAGACGCCTCCTCCTATGAGGACGTCAGTGCCAATTGCAATGTCAGCAACAAGGAGCATGCAAACATCCACGTTTGCATGGTCTATACCTAGTAGGTCCTTGTTTTTCTATATTTGATTATGTGTTAGTTATGGTTGGATTTTTACTTTAATCTTGGATGCATTTCATAGTGGAATAATTTTGTGCAGTACAAGATACACCTCCTCAGGATACAGAGACCAAAACTGGTGATAATTCAGAATCATTTCCTGGATCTACCCGTGTTGCTAGTACAGGAAAATTGTAGATGTCATTTTTGTTGATCAATAAAGATATGATTCCCTTAAAATTACCTAAGCTTCCAGGTACTTTAAAATTATTATTATTTATATTCTAATTTTAATTTACTTATTCATAACTCATTTTGGATTGATGATCCCATGATGTGTTTGCAGGGAACGATGTTTTTTATGAAAAGCTTCATGAGTGACATTGTCACTATTCGGGCCCACCATACGTACAAGGTGGAAAATCATATGTTAACTAACCCTATCCCACTGCTTTGATTTCATATAATTTCTAGAATATTTTTCCTTTCATTTATTTATCGTACTATATTCAAGGTACACAATTTCAGTTACTTTTTTTAGCTAACAACTTTCTTTTTTCTTAAAAGGTGGAATTTTCAAGATAAAAAATTAAAAGATCAGCTCATAAAATCTTTAGAGGAGCTCTTTGGAAGTAACATTTTTGATAGCGACAAAGTTCTTCAAAGAGCTTGAAAACATCTAAAGACTGTGAGGGATGCATACAGAAGGAATCTAGTGAACAACCCAAAGTATGAGTGTCCTCCTATGATTCCAGAGATGTAGTGGAAGGAATTCATTTTGGATGCAAAGGAGAAAGCACAAAGCCAAAGAGGAATTTCACCAATAAACGACAATAGAAGGTATGCGACAGTGTTAAGTATAATGTAATTATGCACTAATTAGTGATCTTTATATTTATATAATCTAACATATTTCAAACTTTTCATAGACTGCAGGACACATCAATGGCTACAAAGGCCAGAATAGAAAAGATTGGCCAACACAAACTTGGCTCTAGTGGTTATCTGAAACTTCAAGCAAGAATTGTAAGTAGCAGTAAATGAAATTTTCAACCAATTTTTTTGTAAATTGCAAACAATTTTGTTTAATCAAACAATACCTGCAGAATTGACAATATTAAGCCAAAAATGTAGGGATCGTATTTTAATGTAGCACCCATTGAAGAAGACAAAAAGATTGGCTTAAAGGAAGGCTATAAAGCCATGGTTGAACACCTATGCCAAAGCCAATAGCTTGTTGCATCAGTTCACACACAGGTAAGTAGGATAAATGAAAATTATTTCAAATTGAATACTTGAGCGATAATCTATTTGATGTTTATTTAACCCCTTTAGCACATGATATTGCAATGTAACCTTCTAATCCTAGCACAAAACCTCTACATATCAAAGACCCTGATGTGCATCGCAATGATGGAGGTATTCATTTTCTATTGAACATTAATTGCATAATTTTGAATACAAGTTAACATTTTAAATTCAAATTGGTGTAACCTTTCTTGCGTACATTTTAGAGAATGTAGAAAGTCATGGTGAATGAGTGGAGGTTGATTCAAGTGTTCACCATAATCAAGATGATGTGGCATTGTCAGGTAAAGAAAATATATGTTATGTTATTTTATTTTTATCGGTTGTTATCTTCTTTTAATTAATGAAATACTTGTAACACTAATATAAAATGTTGTGCATCTAACCCATTTAGTTGTTATTGTAGTGGGCCTATTAGAATAGTCCCAAAGGATAACTGAGAGGGGGGGGTGAATCATTTATCAGCTAATTTAATTCTTTCTCTTTATTAACTCCAAAATACAATAAAGTAAATTCACATTCAGATAACACAATAGACAACACCACAATTTGGTTACGGGGAAACCAAATGGTAAAAACCCCGGTGGGAATTAACACCCACAATGAACTATACTTGTTTATAATAATCCCTGTTAGAAGATCTTGCAACCTTGTTAGGATTTGTTCTTTACAGTGCAATAAGTATACTAACCTGGTTAAGGGTCTAACCCTATTAGGAGTCTTTTACAAATAACCCCATTAAGGGTGAGGACTCGTTGTCCAAAAGCTCACTACTTCAATGGCGAAGGCTACAACCTTTTGTAGAACTGATATGCACTATATCTGATGATGAACTATAGAGTAGACCTGCTATCTTGATCAGTTCAAATGTATTGTAATCTTTCACTTCTTCTTCACATAGATCCTTCATGAATGCAACACAACTGATATTCTACTCTATACTTTTTCTGTCTCTTCTCTTCCCATTCACACTTAGCATTCCACAAATGAACTACTATAAGTATCTTCCTCAAAGTATGAGATCATGGTACCTATTAGGAAACTCTTCATAACATCCTTGTTGGCTTAACTAATCACTCAATCATAATTACACCAACGCAATATAAACTGAATAGACAGGATGCTTCACAAAGTTGGCCTCGCCAAATTAACTCTAACATTGCAATCTTGTTGAAACATGTTTGGCGCCTTTAGATAACTATCTTCAACTCATAACTAAACTTGAATATATAGATGCATATCCTGAAGATAGGCACAAATCAAGAACCAATGCAATACGTCGGCTTTGTACAGACAAACTCCAAAAATTGTAACTATCATTTAACAGAATTACACAACACAACTGAAACTTCATATCTGAGTCTGCGTGTATGAACAAAACATAAACAACATGTCTACAACATGAATATAACCGTGCAAGGCTTGATACCATCATTCTAATAAGTACATACAGACCACTACTATATATTATATGTCATCATCAATGACGAACATACAATCAACTAGCTGCCAAAAGTAAATCTCCAACAATCTCCCCCTTTGACATTGATGGCAACATATGATATTAAAAATATCTTCAGTACATGGTGTCTTCTTTATTTTTACAATCTTCTCAATATCCTTATCAAAGATTCCTCTACACTATTGCAGCTCCTCTTTCTATGTTTATACTCCCCTAGAGTATATGCTCCCCCTTTGACATCAATGGCAAAGGGCGCCATAAACAATTAGGCACAAGTACTACTCTAGAAGTAGAGTAGTCAACCATTCATCAGTCACTATGGACTGATGTTCTTGCTACTTTATCTGATCAGACTCAGGAGAGGGAATTACTCCCAACTTCTCCCTAAGATACTCAAAAGTATCTTTTGATAAAGGCTTTGTGAAAATATCTGTCAATTGTTCTTTGGTGCTCACATACTCCAATTTTACTTCATTATCTGCAAATTTTTCTCTAAGAAAATGGTATTTAATCTCAATGTGCTTTGTCTTTGCATGCATCACAGGGTTCTTGGACATGTTGATAGTACTGGTGTTATCACAGTGAATAATAATAGGACAATCAACTTGTATACCAAAATATTTAACCATCTGCTTGATCCAAACCATTGTTGAACAATTCAATGATGTTGCAACATATTCAGCTTCTGTTGTTGACTAAGAGATACAATTCTACTTCTTGCTTACCCAAGAAACCAACCTATTTCAAAGAAATACTGCTCCTCCAGAAGTACTCTTCCTATCATCAATACAACCTGCCCAATCTACATTTGTATACACATGAATTTGTACATTCTCTGATTTAGGATACCATAAACCATAGTCTATTGTTCCCTTTAGATATCTGAATATTCTCTTTATTTCCATTAGGTGATTCTGTTTTGGTTCAGTTGCAAATCTACCAAAAATTCCAACTACATTAGATATGTCTAGTCTAGATTGAGTAAGATATATAATTTTTCCAATCATAGACTTATACAATGTCTTGTCAATTGTTGTGGAATCATCTTCTTTAGAAATCTTGCTTCCTGTTATCATAGGAGTGCATACTGGCTTATAGTCTTCCATTTTGAAAGTCTTCAATATTTCCTGAACATATTTGGACTGATTTATAAATATCCCTTTATCTGTCTGCTTTACATTTAATCCCAAAAAGTATTTTATAGGGCCAATCATGCTCATTTCAAATTTGTTCTGCATTTCTTTTGAAAAAATTTCACTAACCTTGTCATTACCTCCAAAGATAATGTCATCAACAAATATGGAAACAAGTAGTAATCCATTAGGTATTTCTCTTATGAATAGGTTACAGTCTGCTGCTCCTTTCTTAAATCCAATCTTGGTAAGATAACCATCTAGTCTCTCATACCAAGCTCTTGGGGCATGTTTAAGTCCATAGAGTGCTTTCTTCAATCTGCATACCATGTCTGGTTTATCTAATAGATTAAATCCTTCATGCAGCTCTATGTAGACTTCTTCCTTCAAGTCACCATTCAGAAAGGCTGATTTGACATCCATTTGATATACTTTAAAGTTTTTGAATGTTGCATAGGCCAAGAATAACTTAATAGCTTCTAGTCTACTCACAGGGGAAAATGTGTTAGTGTAATCTATCCCTTCCCTTTATGCATATCCTTTACACACTAGTCTTGCTTTGTTTCTAACCACTGTACCATCTTCATTCATCTTGTTCCTGAATACCCACATTGTTCCAATCACATTTTTGTCACTAGGTCTAGGAACCAATTCCCATGTGTCATTTTTTATTATTTGATCTAATTCTTCTTCCATTGCTTTCTTCCAATTAGAATCCTTGCAAACATCTTCAACATTTAAAGGTTCAATCCATGAAAGTAGACATACCTCTTCATCCACTGTTAAACTTTTTGCTTTTTATCTAGTCAAAACACTGCTTCTCTGATCTCCAATGATATCATCTTTTGAATGATACCTAGATGTGAATTTTGAAACTTTTGGTGTGACATCCTCATCTGTAATCTATGATACTTATTTACTTGATTCAGGTTCATTACATGAAACATCAATGCAATCAAACATTTCTTCAATAACAGTGTCTTTACTATTAGGCCTGGGTTCATCCTCAATCATAGGCACATATTCATAGTACCTCTCTTGAACCATGAACTTCGCATCAATCTTTACATGAGTACTTTCAATTATCTTCTATAATCTTAAATTGAAACATCTGTATACTTTTCTTTTAGTATAATAACCAAGGAAAATACCTTCATCACTTCTAGCATCAAACTTGCCAACTCCATCATCTCTCCTGATGTAGCACTTGCTGCCAAATAGTTTGAAATATTTTATTGTAGGTACATTACCAAACTAGAGTTCATAAGGTGTCTTATCTGTGCCTGGTCTTAGTTGTGTTTTGCTGATAGTATAGACTATTGTATTGACTGCATCTATCCAATAGGTGTGTGCAAATTTTCCTTCAATCATCATAGTGCACGTTGTATCAAGTATGATCATGTTCCTTCTTTCTACAATCTCATTCTACTAAGGGGTTTTGGGTGCACTCAACTATCTTTTGATTCCATGTTCTTCACAGTAGTCATAAAATTGGTCAGAGGTGAATTCTTCTCCTCTATCTAATCTTAGACATTTTAGTTTTAATCCAGATTCATTCTCAACTTTGGCTTTGAATATTTTAAACTTCTCAAAGGCTTCAGACTTCTCCTTTAAGAATGCAACCCACATCATCCTTGAAAAATCATCAACAAAAAAAATGAAATACCTTTCTCCGTAGTATGATATAGTTTGAGTAGGACCACATAAATCTGTATGCACTAGATCTAACTTATTTTTAGCTGAGTTATGCTTGCTTCTGAATGAGATCCTTACATGCTTTCCCATAACAAATTCCCTGCACATTGTATCAACTGGTTTTGCAATACTTGGAAGGTCTCTAACTGCCTTGACATTGCTTATCTTTAATATATTATCAAAATTGATATGACATAGTCTCTTGTGCCATAACCAACTGTCATCCACTTTTGCAACAAAACAACTTACATCTGAATTGAGCCGAAAAACATTACCTTTTGTCTTTGAGCCTGATGCAATCATGTCTCCTTCTTTGTTGGTAATAATGCATTTGTTGTCTTTGAATTCAAGATGATAACCTTTGTCAAGTAGCTTTCCAACACTTAGTAAATTGTGATGTAATCCATCAACATACAGAACATCATCTGTCTTATTCTTTCAATCCAGGGTGATAGATCCTCTGTCTATGATAGGTTTGGGAGTGTTATCTCAAAATCTAACCATACCACCTTTGTACTTGTCTAGATGAACAAACCTATCTTTACCACCTGTCATGTGATGAGAGCATCCGCTGTCAATGATCCAATCAGTTCTGATGTCTACTTTGGAAATTAGGGCTAACTCTTGTTCTTTCTTTTCATCTTCAATGTCAATTTCCTCAAGCAATTTTTCCACGTCTTTAATGGTAACGAATCCAATTTCATCTTCTCCTGAATCTTCATCAGTTACACCTTTTTCAGCATGATAGCATTCCTTTCTATATTTTGGTTTATAATCAGATCTGTATTTCTTTACTCTTGTGGGACACTTGGATGCAAAGTAGCCAATCTTGTTGCATGAAAAACATTTGAATGGAAATTGTCCTTCATACTTGCCTTTGCCTTTCTTTTATCTTTTAGCAATCATGGAAATGATTTCTTCTAGTTCTTCATAAAATTATTTTTTCTCAGTATTGCTAGAGATGTGTAAAGGTTTCTTACCATGAACTGAGGCTTTGAAGGTTGTTTCACTATTGGGTCCAGTCTTCAATCTTGATATCTCAAATGCAGAGAGTTTACTAATCAAAGTCTCTCTCTTGAAGTCTTGTGAAAAGTGCATGGTTTCATCTAGAATATTGATCTTTTTCTCATAGTTTGCTATTAAAGTAGTCATCATCTTGTCCATTATGTCTTCTTCTGATATTTCTCCACCATTGTTTCTGATTCCAGAGACTGCTTCATTTATCCTCTGATTGTAAGCTCTGATGTTTTCTTTAGGTAACATCTCAAGATTGTTGTATTTATTTTTCCATGTCTTCCTACGCGCATTCTTTTCTTGGATATCTCCTTCAAACATGTCTTCAAAATACTTCCATATTGTGTATGTCTTGTCTACTTTCTTGATCTCATAGAATTCACTGTCAGATAGTGCACTTATAAGGGCTTCTTTGGCAACTGCATTAGCTCTAAATGTATCCTTTTGTTTACTAGTAGCATCATCTCTTCAGAGGTCTTTTAGAGAGGGAATTACAACTTCTTGTGTGGCTATCTCAAAGATGTCAAAACCTACACACTGTAGATGTGTTATCATTTTGTTCTTCCAATCCAGATAATTCTCTACATCAAACTTAGGACTCTCTTTTCTAAAGTATGCCATCTGATCTACCTTAAGCTGTTAGGCTTTCTCTTCAAGGAACTTGGCTCTGATACAAATTGTTAGAATAGTCCCAAAGGATAACTGAGAGGGGCGGTGAATCAGTTATCAGCTAATTTAATTCTTTCTCTTTATTAACTCCAAAATACAATAAAGTAAATGCACATTCATATAACAAAATAGACAACACCACAATTTGGTTACAGGGAAACCAAATGGTAAAAACCCCGGTGGGAATTAACACCCACAATGAACTATACTTGTTTATAATAGTCCATGTTAGAAGATCTTGTAACCCTATTAGGATTTGTTCTTTACAATGCAATAATTATACTGACCTGGTTAAGGTTCTAACCTTGTTAGGAGTCTTTTATAAATAACCCTGTTAAGGGTGAGGACTCACTGTCCAAAAGCTCACTACTTCAATGGTGAAGGCTACAACCTTCTGTAGAACCGATATGCACTATATTTGATGATGAACTATAGAGTAGACCTACTGTCTTGATTAGTTCCAATGTATTGTAATCTTTCACTTCTTCTTCACATAGATCCTTGATGAATGAAACACAACTGATATTCTGCTCTGTACTTTTTCTGTCTCTTCTCTTCTCATTCACACTTAGCATTCCACAAATGAACTACTATAAGTATCTTCCTCAAAGTATGAGATCATGGGACCTGTTAGGAAACTCTTCATAACATCCTTTTCAGCTTAACTAATCACGCAAGAATAATTACAACCGCGCAATATAAACTGAATAGACGTGACGCTTCAAAAGTCAGCCTCACCAAATTAACTCTAACATTGCAATCTTGTTGAAACGTGTTTGGCACTTTTAGATACCTATCTTCAACTCATAAATAAACTTGACTATACAGACGCATATCCCAAAGATAGGTGCAACTCAAGAACCAATGCAATACATCAACTCTGTACAGACAAACTCCATAAACTGTAACTGTCGTTTAACAGAATTACACAACACAACTGAAACTTCATATCTGAGTTTGCATGTATGAACAAAACATAAAAAACATGTCTACAACATGAATATAACCGTGCAAGGCTTGATACCATCATTCTAATAAGTACATACAGAACACTATTGTATATTATATGTTGTCATCAATGACAAACATACAATCAACTAGCTGCCAGAAGTAAATCTCCAACAGGGCCCCCCTTTGGCGCACCAACGTCCTCCTACACACAGGAGGAGGAATTTATTGGGTTCACAAGAAGAAGAGGAGGGTAATGAAGAAGATCTTGATGCTCCACTTAGTCGTTTAATGCAAAATCCAAGGAAGAAACTAAAAAAGAAAAGATTGCAATAAACCATTTTTGATAATATATTTACGTTGTCTTAAAGAATGTAATTTTGTGCTACTAAATGTTGATGAATTACTGATGAATGTCCAATTGTTAATTAATTTTAGGTGTGATTGAATGTTATGTGATTATAATGATTGAATTTTATATTTCATAAATGGATGAATGAATGAATGAATGTTAGATGTTAATGGGGAATTTAGAGTGATGTTACAGGGGGTGGGACCAAAGAAGCTTCCACCTTCACGTGGTTGGCCTTGTTAAGTAGAGAATATTAAACTATTCTCAAAACTAAGTGAAGCTCAAGCTAAACTGATGCAGATCCCTAATCTATTATCCCCTTAAGGAACCCAACTCAACTCAAGGATTCTACAAGTGTCTTGGAACTCATTCAAGGAACCAAACTCAACTCAAATATTCTAAAAGTATTTTGTTTCAAAACATGATTTCCTTGCCTATGGCCAACCAAATGCAACAATATAAAAACCAAAATAATCTTAGTTCAATGTAGTAACATGCCCAATCAAAGAGATCTTAAAATAATAGCATTTAGACCAAAGAAAACATGATTAAAGATAACTATAATAGGGAACAAAACATGGAATCACATATACTTGTGCTTTTAGGAAATCATAGAATCTGCATATAATCTTCACAAGGAATTGCACACATTCTTTTCAAAAAGCATAATGAATTCTTCCATATAAATGTGAACAATACTTATATTTTCTTCTTTAAATTTGGTTGTAACTCTTATGATATTACATTTGTTTTTTTGACATTGCAAACTTTATGTCCAAAAAAGTTTTCTTTTATATCCCTCACAACTTTTCTTGAAGATATGATTCTCCCAAGAGTAGCAACCTATTGTTAATTAATTGTTGCCTTCTATTACTCTTTATCACTTTCTTTAACCAGCATAGAGATTTTTCCTTCCACATAATAATTGTTATAACACACCCTACAAATTTGTGCCCTTTCATGAAGTCCCACATGATAGGAATATAATCACACCTTTTTTGCTATATGTTGTCTACTCTAACACATTTTCATCCGTTGCCTCAATCAAACACTATCATTGCCTTAATGTTGTCGAATACAATCACTGCTCTCTTTTATCTTTATATTGTATTAAAATTCTAATACAATCACTGCCTTTTGTATTTGCTTGACTAACTGAATCACATCATATTGTCTGCTACCTCTATACAAATTGTATCTCACATATTTAATCAATTTTTTTCCTTGTGTTGTTCTATATAATCCCATCACTACTTTATTGTTCATTAGATCACTATTCATATTCATTTGACTATTGTTCATATTTCCAAACTTTGTTGATAATTGTTTTTGTTGATGAAATCATTGCCATAGATTCTTCTAATATCATCATTGATTTGTTAACCTCTACTATCATTGGTCATTGTTCTTCAATTGTCTTTATCAATTCTTTCATTGTAAATCAGTTCTTTAAACATAAACCTTACAAATTATTGTCCTAGATATAGTCGGCTAGCATATATCTTCTACATGGAGACTACATTCTCCATATAGTAAGCAATCATAGGATCAACTACCATTATTATTCTAGTCAAATTGTTGTATACTCATGATGAATTCACCATTGTAATTTTTCTTTACTTGATTCAAAATGTTCTGATATTTGTTGCCAATTCAATCCATGCCAATGAGTTTGGCGTCTTTTCATCAATACATATTATGCTCCTGAAGTCAATGATCGTCTTTAATTAGACCTTCAAACAAAAACATCTTAGAATTAATGAGCTTGTCTACCTCCAAAACAAATCCATCTTTGCACTTTATGCAAAACATAATTCTTTTGTCATCAACAACCTTTAGATTAGTATAGATTAGATTAGCTTGTAATTCCATCTAGCATTCCAAATTTGACCATCAACTTTGTAAAGGCCTTCCTATTAAAGAGCTCTATTATGATTTCTTGTATCTAGCTATGATTAATTAATAAGTGCTCAATTCATTTTGTTTCAGTGATAAGTAATCATCTTAATGTCTTTGTTAGAAATTAATCTTTACTTGCATTATGTAAGTAGGAGATTCCTATGGAATCCCTACACCTATTTTGTCCTCTTGTGAGGATAATTAATTTTATGTATCTTTTATTATCCCTTGGTTGTATTA
>MU228193.1:2931599-2972425 GCA_018584345.1 Thuja plicata | reverse complement strand
AATAGAATCACCCTCACTGCAACCACTAACATGAAATAGAATCCAGTAGAAAACTGCAGCTTCACATACAATTGTTCTAACTATTCAAAATGCAAAAGATTCACTAAAGTGGAGCAACAAACATAAGGCAAAGCCTCTGTAAATAGAATCACTTCTGCTTCATTAACAAGTTTGCCAACCTTGTATACTGAATTCTTTTCAACATTTATAGAGTATACAATACATCAGGCTTCTCAGAGCCAATGACCTTTCCTCTTCTTGGAATACAAAGAGACAGAATACAAAGAGAAAGACTTTTCAAGTCTGAGAACTCGAACAGTCATTATGAATCTGAAACTCTTCATCTTCAGCCAGCATTATCGAGCTGAATCCATTGGGCCACGGAGTCGAAACATCATTTTTCTGCACTGCAAGATATGAGACTGCGGGTTTTGGAAAACTGAGTGCGCAAATGGCTGCGGCACACCTGATTTTGGATTTCCCGCTTGGACCATCTCCGAGCACTATTGCGGAAAATTAGAAAGGTACTTCCCCATTGCGGAGAATTGGAAAAGTGCTTCTCCGGCAGAAAATAAGAAAAGTACTTCTCCAGCGGAAAATGTAGAGGGAGGTGCGAAACCCGCAAAGAGCGAAAATCCTTCTTTGCAGAAAATCACCAAAGGAGGGCGAAACCTGCAAAGTGTGAAATTCTCCTCTACCCGTCTTTCCGCACGTCATTCTTAAGTGCGCGGGCTACTTAACTTAAAGTACATGCTTTATTTGATCTCTTAAAACAACAATATGATATTCTTTTTTTTTAATAAATCGGGCCCACCTTATTATGACTAAGCTTGCGGAAAATCACCTGAGAGGGACGAAACCCGTGCAGTATAAAATTCTCCTTTGCGGAATATTGCCAAAGGAGGGCGAAACCCGCACAAGGAAATATCTTCTTTGCAGAATATTGCCAAAGGAGGGCGAAACCCGCACAAGGCAATATCTTCTTTGCAGAAAATTACCAACTAAGGTAGAATTCCGCCATGGAGAAGGTGATTTTTGAAATCCCGCCGAGCTCATTCTCGCTCATCTCTTAACCAAATTGCTCGCCGTTTGTTGCATTAGGATCGTTGAGACTTGTAGAATCGATCCATACTAGTCTGCAATCTCTGCCTAAGAAAGAAACATCGATTAGAGCAAAAATATTTGCCGGGTTGGGATCTACAACTTACCCAAATATGAAAGGATCTCAGAACAACCCGCCCGGCTAAGAGAAGGAAAGGTAATGACAGGAAAACCCGACAAAGATAGCCTACCTAGAAAAGACTTAGACATAGACTCAGACTGACTTGACATGACCAGAATGCCAAAAAGGGGTGACTGAAAGTCAGACAACACAATGGCAACTCTATGGTGTCAAAACCTAGAAAGCAGTTGCACACCAAAGTAAACATTTGAAATGTTGTTTTTTTATTATTATTAGCCATCAATGGATAAACACCATGCTTCTTTGATAAAATATCTTGTCAAAGATTTATAGTTGTACTCCATCGTATCAGAATGCGATATCAAGGATTTAGTAAAACAACATTAATTATATCAGGAAACTTATCTTTGATGGCAGCTTGAACACCCATGCTAATTGGACCTGGACCACTGTATTTTATATGACACTCGCCATCCCCAATGGATGTCACTTCTACTGAGCCACCATAATTATGTATTGTAGGCCTTAGCATGTCCAAATGATAATTAACAGACTGCAACATGGGTAACATCAATGAATTATTAGAACATGTTGGCTATAAAATAAATTATAGCTCTCTTCTCAAGTAATGTATTTTCTAACAAATGTGCAATGATTTAATGTTTATACCTCTACTATCATCAGATGTAATAATTATAGAATATGATGTAAGATTGAGTAAATTGAATATATAAATATAATAATATAGTCAAAAGTTGTAGAAAGTAAGCATGACGATGATGAATGTTTGAGGTAGAGGGGATGCTTAGTCCCCACTGCACTCCATCCTTTTGCTTTCCTTTGGAAGAGATGTTCATTTACCCACCTTACACCTCTCCTCCTCTAAGTATGTATATATTTGGCCCACTCCCTACCTTGGATGTGCTACAGATTCCAATGCCTTTTTCAAAATGATGAAAATCTTTGTCTAATGTAAGTAATTTCTCCTCTACACCAGTCCAAGAAGAATATAGTATGCCAACATAATGGGAAGTTCAACCAACATACCAAATATGACCCTGAAGTTCAAATACGAACATTAGTAGCAGTTTTAACTACATAAAAAAACACTTAGCAATGTGTACGAAGTGGGAAGGAAGCATACCCTATGTTCAGTATATCTGGATGCACGTCGTACTCTTTTGCAAAGATAAAGAGAATGATTCCTTGGGGACACTTCTTCTCTCTTTTCTCCTTGTGTAAATATGACATATCTCAAGGACACTTCTTCTCTCTTTTCTCCCCTTAATTAATGCATTGCAACTTGCAAATTAAGTTAATGAAGGAAGGAATGGAGTTTTTTGTACC
The DNA here is from genome assembly GCA_018584345.1 of Thuja plicata. Classification (NCBI taxonomy): domain Eukaryota; kingdom Viridiplantae; phylum Streptophyta; class Pinopsida; order Cupressales; family Cupressaceae; genus Thuja; species Thuja plicata. The sequence goes on along the minus strand of MU228193.1, from coordinate 2,969,895 downwards.
TGTACTATGGCTACACGGAGAAGCATGCCTCTAAGGCCAATTGCAAGGGATGCTAGAGCCATGATAGCTAGTCCACTCAGAAACCTAACGACCATCGCAAATGTTGCAACTAAATTTCCACAAGCTATGATTTTGGGCTGCAGAGCCATGAACAACCCTGTGCAACAACCACCATATCATTGTCATACCCAATCAAGAAAGACTACACCAACAAAAGATTCACATATAAAAATTAGTGTCAGAGCATAATGGCATGAGCATGTTTACCTAGACTGAACATGGCCATGCCAAGACCCACATCAGACAAGATCTTTATTGATCCTGAAATTATTGCCGACATCTCAACATTCCACGTGCAAACAGTATTCCCATTAAACATAACACCTTTCTTCTTTGTGTAGCCATAGTCTAATCAGATAGAGAAGGAGGAATATTTTGGAGACTGTGAAAGTTCTAACAGCTTCTATTCTATTCTATTTGACATCTTCTCATGTCATATGTAGCATTCGGGGTATATGTCCCTTCTACACCCATTCTTACACTTCCAATTAATTGACTCTATACTATATTAAAGTTTTAATTCACTCTATACTATATTGAATTTATCTACTATATTCATTGAAGTTGTAATTGAATCTATTAATTGTTTTTTCCACAATGTTAATGTCTAACCAGAGGCTAGGAAAATGCCTAAACTACAGTTATGTCATCTCGTATATATTCCAACTCTAACCAAAACAAGCCAATGCATATGTAAACAGAAATTTGAAACCGAACAGAGAAGGCAAATCAAAGAGTAAATAAAAATAACAGCATTCTTGGAAACACTAAGATTATATTCATATATGATCTAACTACCATCATTACAACGAAACTAGAGTTAGGTTTACAAAAGAAAAGTAATGACACACGAAGGGAAAAAGACAACAGTGGTCTCTATTTCATGGAATAATCAGTCAGTCTAATTGTTTTTGTTGTTAATGATGTATAGGTGAGTTAAGTCAAGTACCAATCCATAAATTAATCTACATAATTTTGATATTACCTTTCTTGTACTAAAAATAGATAGTTTTTATAGCCATGAGTTTTCTTTTTGGGTTCATTGTTTAAACCAAAGCTTGCAGAATGGGCTTGAAGGATTTGTTAAAGATATATTTGAAGAGATCCCATCCAATCTTAGGGATAGAAACATCCCTTACATATGAAACCACAACTTCTAGGTAGTTTGTTAAAACACCTTTACCTGATACCTTCTTAAACCTTTTGAACAACCCAAGAAATTGGTCTATCAAATCTTATGAAGCAGGGTGTTAGGATAATTTGGAAGTTATTTATGAAGAGAGCATAAAACTAGAGTTTTGATGAGCACAAATATTCATCACTCAAAAACACTGAAATATAGAAATGAAAAGCAAAAACCCTAGAACCTTTAGATATATGAACCCTTAAAATAAGGCCAAACTCCTTCCTAGCCCGGATGCAATGATTCACAAACTCAGATAACAATGCACCATACAGAGGCCTCTCTCTTATGTAAATCACTTGTTTACTTGGGAGAAGTTTTTCACTGTTGCAAATTGTGGATAGCTCCATGATCTACATTCATAACTTTTCATACCTATTGATACAAGTTTTATTCCACTACAATATGCATAACTAAGTACTCAATATTCCAAATGGATTACCAAACACATACCCTTTGCTTGAGGCTGGTGGGATGGAGCCTTGGGCTTTTGACCTTCTTGGTTGGGGCTTCAATAATGGAGGTGATTACTTTAGTTTTTTAATTCTTATTCTATTGTAGGTGTGAATGTTTAGGTTCGTGTGGATTTGTTGTCTTGGGATTTATGAATCTATATAAAGTTGTGATATTGTTTTCTTTATTTCTATTGATTGAGTTTATCATTCATCTTTAGAGGTGTAAAGTTGTTTTCCATGCATTCAAAGTATGGATCTAATTTTTCTTCCATTTGATCAAAAGGAGTTAAATTATATAATGTGGCTGCAAAATGGGAACACCTTTACTAAGTAATTATTCCAATCAATATTCAAATTATTTAGTTTTGCTAAGTTTTCTTTTCTAGACTAGCTATTTGTAGCAATATATATACACATGTATATTGAAGTTAATGTCTATTTGACTTGTACTTTGCATTTGTCCACTCATATAAACATAGAATTTGAGTAGTTTAATTTAATAATATAGGATATAAGTAAATTGAAAATGAAATAAATTTTAAAGATAAATGGGGTTTTAAATTTTATGCCCAGCATTAGTACCTCTGAACTGAGATGGTTATGTCAAAAGATTACATTTTTATGTTGTTTCTTATTAGGTAATAAAATCTTAAAAAAGGAGAAAAACTAAAATCAAGCTACAATGATATGGAATTGCGAACCAGCCTTCCATCGACAATGTAATATGTGGAAAAACCTTATAAAGGGTACCTAAATCCTAGAGCCTTTTGGGGTAGGCCAACCGGTATACGACTATGATAAATTACTACTATGTTGAACTTTGTTAAATTATTCTGAGGACTTAAATAATTCTACATATTCATTTTAGTGTATGATTTTAAGTCTAGGTCACTATTTTGGAAGGTTGGACATGATTAATAGAGTAAGTTGACAGAATAGGTATAATATAAGCATCAATAATGATGATCATCTCTTTCTTGTTAGTTGATTAACAAAGGATGTGCATTGTCGTGATCTTCTGTAGTCCTAGACCCATGTAGCCAATTTTTAATTGAAAATAATCATTATGAAATAAGAAAATTACTTCTATCCATATGGATGCCTTTTTCAAAACAAGATAATTCAAAGTAATAGATACTATGAATGATAAAAGGCTATCAAGATGTCACAACCCTCGCGATAGGATCATATTTATAATTCTTACAAGTTAAATTACTCATTTTCCAAGATATCATGAGAGGAATCAATACTCAAATTTTGTTTTATGTAAACCCTCTTAAAGGTTTAGTTTATTGAATTCTGCATTGAGCTACATATTTCAGCATTCCTTTCACATGTAATCCTTCTATATCCTTCGTGATTTTCTTGTACCTTCCAAATCAAAATATTTAACTCATCATAGTTATGGTTTGAAGAATTTTTTTATAGTAAGACTAATTTCTTGTTTATCTTGACACAACTTCAACAAAGAATGAGAGACACTAACATAGTCCAAGGTCAAAGTACCAACTCAACATGTGAGACACTAACCTCATCAGAATACAAGAGATAAGAAATGTAGACCATCAAAAGACTAAAAATTTCACCCTAAAATAACTTGGAGCATCAAATTCCCCAATGATAGGAAGTCAAGGAGATATACAAATGAACATCCTTCAAGTATGACTTTGAGCATTGGATGCCCAAAGACAGGAAGAGAGAAATACAAACAAACATTGTCTCTCTCTCTTCCTGTCTTTCAAGCATCCAAAGCTTCAATTCATAATTGACATCATCAGATCGGTTGACAACTTCACTATTTTCTCTTCAACAATATTACCAGAAGAAGGCATCTGTGAGTGGTTTAGCTTTATTTGAAGCCAGGTAATTTGACTAAATTAATTTTATATTCTTGTAATTTGTTTGTTGATATTGGGAATTGTAACCATGAGTATGGACATGACTAATTATGTGTATGAGCAGGAAACATATAAGGACATTGGAGGAGTGGATAGAGGTATGTTTTTAAGGGCACTACTCGCTTTTTCTCTTCCTAGTCTAGATGAATTTTATCTTCAAAGTTCTACCTTTCCTACCTCCATCATATTTGAATGAAACATGTCTTTGAGAAATTAAAAATGTTGGATATGTTATATTTCAAGATGAATCTAATGATTTCAATTGCATAAGAGTTATGAATAATGCTAGATGAAATTTATGAAAAAAAATTGTACTTTTATATGACACTAACTATGCATTCTTCCTTATTTTTCTTTAGGGGTAGAAATGGGACCAGGGTGGAAATATCATGTTTCTTTCATAATGCATGTTACTATCTGATTCTTCCCAAAACAACATTGAATTCTCATCATTTATATCCCAAGTAAGATAATCTATGATCACTGATCTACACTTTTGCATAAAATTCCAAGCTTTTGAACAATGAGGGGTATTTTTGGTCACCTAAATACAAGAGGGATCATTCCCTTTTAGATACTCTGTGTGAAGAATCCTTGAGTCATTTCACTCAAGTAGTTTGGTCACTTATTTATTTAGTTTTATTTAGCTTAGATGTACTTGCTTAGTTTTCTTTAGCTTAGGTGTTCTTCTTTTCTTAGTTTATTTGTGGGACTCCAATTTTTGAAAAAGGGTGGGGTTGTTTCAACATGCTAAGGCATGATTCTAATTATATGTTAAAGTTTATTTCTTGGATAACTATTCATGAAGTGCTTTAGGATCTAAGGATGTTCTTCTTCAACTTTGTCTTTGTTGGGGCTGTAAAATACACGTAAATATTTTCACATTTTATCTGGTTATTCAACATTATAGTTCCTCTACCTTCAAATGGACAAGGTGTGTCATTACCCATTCTTACTAAACCACCTTTATAGTATTCAAAAGTCTCAAAATTTTTCTTATCACCGGTCATATGGTGAGTGCAGCCACTATCTATGATCCAAACATCATTTTTACTAAATTTATATCTGAGAGCTGTTTCTACATACCTTTCTTCATCATCATCTAAATCATCCTTTACAGCCACAAACACCATCTCGATGTCTTCATCAGATTCGGTGTCAGTATCATCATCTTTGCACTTTGCTAGGTAATTGGCCTTCTTTCCTTTGTCCTTATAGTCTTGGGTATCTCTTCTTTCTTATTGTCAGTAGCTTCTATAATCACCTCTCTCAGACTTCTTTTCAAATGATCTGTCATTACTTTTGTCATCTTTTCTTTTTTAGTACATCTTGCAGCAAAGTGTCCAATCTCTTTGCAATTAAAACAAACAAGTGGTAATTTATCTTTGTATTTATCTTTGCCTCTCTGCATTCTTATAGCCATAAGTGCTTCAATTTCATCAAGATCATCTTCTTCACTTTCACTATCACTATCTTTTCTCATAGTGTTTTTATGACTTGATTTACTTATTCTCATAGAAGTTTTGAATGCAGACTCTATGTTTGGTAAGACACTATTATCAAAGTTATTCATCTCAAATGAAATCAGTCTTCCAATCAAACTTTCTAGAGTAACATTGCTATTTTCTACTACTCTCATTTCTTGAATGGCAGATACTCTAATAGCATAAGTGGGCAGTAAGGTTCTTAGAATTTTACTTACCACTGTATCTTCTTCTAGTACACCTCCAACTCCTCGGATAGCATTGACTACCTCTTTGATTCTTGTATTGTACTGAGTGATGTTTTCACCTTCTTTAATTTTGAGATCATCAAACTTTCCTCTAAGGCTTTCTTCCTTGGCTCTCAAAAAATTCTTGTCACCACCATGTACAAGCATCAATTTGTCCCACATCTTCTTGTCACCATCATGCAATTGTGCTCATTCTTCTCTCTCAATTGTTTGACTATTGGTGCTCCTGTGGGCAACACATATTCACTATCTAAGTATTGAGTAACATCATTACCAATACCTGATAAGTGGAGTCTTATTCGGATCTACCATGAAGCAAAATTATCTTTGTTCAACTTGGTCACATCTCGTCTGTTCATCTTGTGATCTTTAGCTTAGGTCTTGAAACCTTCCTTCTAAGCACACAAGCTCTAATACCAATTGTTAAAAATAACTAAGAGGGGGGTGAATCAGTGGACTCAAACTATAATCCTTAAATCAACCCTTAAAACTTATAACCACTAATTATGTCTCAAGTTATCTTCTGTCCTACAAGATGTATGCCTTGAAATACTTTAATCAATTTTCCACTTGTCAGATTGCTTTTCTAATCTCTCTTATGTATGATTACCGATAAGCAGTAAACTTATTTACCGAAACACAGTAAATATGCAGAGTATACTGATAAATCCATAAATGCATATGTGAAATGTAAAATAGTAAACTGATAAACCATAAACACATAATACAAGGATTTTAACATGGAAACCTTGTTAAGGGAAAAACCAATGGGACAGGTACCCCTAATTTTCACTCTTCTGAAGTGAGCTCGATTAGGAGCCAACACTATTAAAGGTTACAAACACACTGTTAGGTGTGACCTTGTTAGAGGATTTAAAAATAGTTTGTCAACTATTATCTGGCATCTAATGCTACCATCCTTGATCAAACACTCACTTGGCCTATCAATAGTTATCGGGCATATCCAATGCTACTTTTGTGATCAAACTTTTTGATACTCCTTGGTATGTATCTCAATTGTAAAAGACTTTTAAGTCTTGCTCAGTTAAGAGGCTTATATGCTTCAATGGTTAAACTAAAACACTAATGATCTATTCATACGTACAACTCAATTGTAGATTTTCAGATCTATTGTAGGTTCATTACTTCACTAATCAATATAATCAAATATATACCTTTTCTCCGCACTCAATCTGCTCTGTGATGTTTGTCTCACTGTTCGTCGGTGTCTGCAGAATCTAGCTCTTCCTTTAGCTTTTTGATCAAGACTGAATGAAGACTTTCTTCTCCATCATATTTTCTTTAGCATCTCTCATATTTTCTTGTTCACCCCACACTTCGTAATAAATTGAGTTTGTCTCTATATAGACATGATTTCCCCTTTTCTTGGCTTTCTTGATTCTTGGCGTGTTCCACAATTCTTTCTAATAGATTTAAAGGAAAATCATGATTTATCTCACAGAGATCTTCTTGCCAACTAGGCAAATCATCTTTAAATCACTTACTTATCTCTATCTTTATCTAAATGATTAAAACAATGATAAGTATCTGTTGATTCTATCTTTAGCTTCTTGATAGCTAAGCATTTTGTCATTTTCTGAACACTCTATTTTGTCGATCAACACTTCAATTAGTCATCGGTGATAACTAACTGTTCCGTCGGTGTGACTTCCATTGTCATCAGGATCTCCTTCCTTGTCTTCTCTGTCGGGCAACACTGAAATTCTTTCTGTCAAGTTACTCTACATTTTTCTCGTTGGAAAACACTGTAACTCTACTCGTTGGTAAAGTTGTGCATTAGCTCGTCAGGTAACACTGTGACTGCTCTTTTACTCTGACCGTCAGTGTGCACTTTGTTGGTGTATGCAGTCACTTATTGAATACTTGACTTGTATGCATTACTGATAGCATAGTCTTGATTCATCAGTTCTTTGAAGTCTTTAGACAGTTTTTTTATGACCATAAATATTATATCAAGTTGACATCAATGATAATACAATACATTAACTGATTTAATGCCTTGCATGATTATCAACTTAACATCTTCCAAAATTCAATCAGTTATATGTCATCAATTACTATGACTCTTATACCCCCAATGGATTAGGCACTGGTCAAGGCTTAGAGAATCATACAACTATAAGGTTATTCATGTTTTGTTGTTACCTACTGCAACAAAATCATTTAAATAAAGAATATATTTACTTCTGTTGTTGGTTAGCAAGTTAAGATTGGATAGATGATTAGCCATTATCTATTCTATCTTAGTTATGTTGGAGTTTGTATGAGTTTTCTTCTTGCGTTAATGGTTATCACAGTTTTAATCTGTATTCAAAAACATCAAACAGAATCCCCCTGGGTCTTGCAGAACCTAAAGTGTAGAGGGATAAGTTAGTATCCTTGTTAGTTGGTCCATTCCTCTTATAGTTCTCTAAACATTGGAGTTGGATACTCTATAGAATGTATTCAAGGGTGTACTAGTGGATTTTGACAGTGTAAATCCTTTTTCAGGAACCAACACTATATTAAGATCACACATAAAGATTATCCTAGAGTATATCCAAATACATTTTGTTATAATTTTAGTGAGATTAATAATAAAGAAATATTAATTTCTTATATAATTGTGGTCACTTGAAGCATATATGCAACTCATATGCCATCACATATTTTCAAGTATCATTCAAAATCATTACTAAACAGTTTTCCCTAAAGTAGTAGCCTCTTCTTCCTCAACTACTCTACCCTAGCCAAATTAGTTTCATTAAGTCATGTTACATCCTTGACAACATTATTGTTTCCTAGAGAGGAATGTGATGTTCTTGATGCTCCCAAAATCCTACAATGTTCTTGTCATTGATTTTGTCAAAGGTTATGACTATTTTTATCATCAATACTTCAAGCCTTCTATTTTAGACTAATTTTTACATTTAATTAATATTTTTCTATATGTGTATGCTTACATCACCACTAATGGTCACTATTCTAATTCTTTTGGGGTCTTTTATTCTATCTATCAAGATTGACCTCTAGCCTATGCACTTGATGTGCTTAGTGTTGAAATTTTTGGCAATATTTTGACCCATGTAGACTCTCAAAAGTTATTCGTGGGAATTGCCTTACCCAGTTCATCTAACCAAATTAGTAATAGCCACATTTCCTACAACTCCTTTCTTTTTAAAATTTCAAAATATTCAGACAAGACCTTCATTACCCTGACATTCTCTGCAAGTTTCAAATTTGAGTATTCAATGACTTGTTAGATTCTTTCAATTAGGAATAGATTGATCCATTGGAATAATTTTTTAATTTCTTGGCATCATATTTTCCTTTCAATCCTTTTATGTTGACTTACAACAAGCTATCATATATAGAATTGAAAAAATAATAGCTTGTTAAATTAAATATCCTCTCTCTCTAGCTAGTAAATTTTGGGTGCGCTCTAAAATTTTCATTTCTACTCATGTATTATTCCTCTTTCTAGGTTCATTCTAAGGCTTCCTATTTCAAAACTGATTTTTTTTTTTACTTTATTTAGACCTCTTTTGACAGTTATAAAACCTTTCACAATGTAACTTGAGAATTTGTTGCCCCCCATGGTTCTCGGGGTCTAGGCTTGCTCTAATTCATTACCAAGAATTAGCACTCTATCAGAAAGCCCACACTAGGCATTTATTTCATTTGAAGTGCCCTATAGGCATCCATCTTAAAAAGGCCTTGAGGCTTCATACTATCATTATCATAAAAAAAAAAATTAATTTGTTTTACAAGATAAATTTGTTATCAAAAGCATTTGGAACATATGGGAATAAAATTTACTTAGCTTTTATAGGGTGGAAATGATTTGCAAAATGGTCTTTATAATAATTGACAGTATATTTGGTCATCTCTAATTATTTCTCATCAAAACCAACCTATGGCTAAAGCCCCTTGTGTTTGAGCTTTGAAACCATATAAAAAAGGGGTGAAATCATTAATGAAGATTTTTAGCAAAGTAATAAAGTTTCTAAAATTTCAATAATCAACCCAAGACCAAGAGACTTACCAAGTAGTTATTGATAACATACATCCCTCATGGTTTAACACATTAAGGTTATCACACCTCAGTAGAGAACCCTCCGGAAACAATATACAATATAGCCACAACACTTTTGTGTAATAAATCAAAGTTAATCATACTAATGATCAAAATACACCAACATAGAAGACATGATACAAACATTAAGCAATTAACATAAACTAACATCATACACATAAAAGCATGAACAATACTGAATCACTAATTAGGAAGGTCTTGGTTTCCCAAAGGTCCTATAGCGACAACATAATGAACACTTGTAAAAAGGACAGAAGAGTGCTCGAATAGACATTCACAAGCCTCATAAATTTCCTCAGACCTCCCATCCAAGATGGACAACATAGGTGATAAGGTTCATTATCATGTATTTGATGCAAGAATACATTGTATAGGTCTATCCCAAGGTTGTGATATCATCAAGGTGCTTGCAAGAATAAAGGGTGTCCAAATCTATGTTTCTTTTACGTCCAAACCAAAAGGAACATCCCTCTGTCAATAATGTGCTAGATCATATGCTCCAATCTGTAAGATTATGAATGTGCAATAGGATTTAACATATGTGCAACAAGACTTAAGAAATATGTTATAAGAATTAAAAAATTCTCCACAAGAATTAACAAATGCACCACTCTTTTTTTTTGAGAAAAACTTCAATAAATTGGTGCTTCTGGGGTCCGAACACCTAGACAAAGTCAATTAAAGGTCTAATAACTTTTGGTAATGTACCAGAAGTGTACAAGAGGTTCACAAACATTTCTAACAAGATCCTAACAAGGAGATTATGCCAAAACACATTTTTCTCCATGATGATTACCATCATAACCACACATGCAATCACCATTCCAAAGAACATAGCATAACACATGCACTAGCTTGACAAGTCAATATTATAAGCATATGAATTACATCTATAATATCAACATAGAACAACGTCTACCAATATAAGACAGAATCCATTTCCATAGGTAAAACCGTACATTTTACAAAAGAGTCAAAACACACAATCAAAGCATCATAAGTCAAGAGGGAGGAAGGTACGTCATTAGATCCTAGGGTGTGTTGGATACAACATTCATTGAGCAAGTTAGGTCAAGTACAAAATAATTTCATAAAGTATACATACCAACCATATTATCATAAATCAATTACAAGAGATACAATTCATCACATAGGTATACATTTCTTCGATACACTAGGTATATGAGCACACAATTATTTATCTCATATCATAGTACATGAAGATGTACAAAATGTCATAAAATTATGATGAAGTCTGCATATAAACTACGACCAATCAAAACATGTACTTCAATCCCCACAAGCGGTTGGCTATGCCACCCAACCATGAGGAACCCTTAGGCCTTCTCCCACAGTGCTCCAGAGATATCCATATGTCTCATACAAAACAAGAAATAAATCATACTCGACATGCACATACATGCTAAAAAAATCTATGTCCACAATAACACATTACTACACGAAATCTGGGAACCAAAACCACCACAAGTACACATCCATCCAAATGAGAAGGAAATGAAACAACCAACTCAACCAAATCATCATGCTACCACAAGCGGCATAATCACCATGCATCCAAGATAATGCACCTTCCCACAACCAAAAGAACCAGACTAAAAACAAGACATATCCAGCATGCAAGTGCAACCTCCACAACACATAGCCATAAACTCACCGATCAACAAAGTGGGTGCACAGTCCACGAATGAGAGTGCCATCGCACAAATTAGCAAGGAATGGAATAAATCATCACCTCAACCGCTTTGTGGTTCATTTGGAACCATGCAATCCTCTTGTGGTGATGAGGATCTTGATGTGCTTGTACACCCTATCACTTCTCTACTATGATCGTAGTTAGTACACCCAGGTCCACCTTACACGTAGGAGATATCTCAGTGGCCAATACACTCAATTCCTAGTGCAGGAACACCCTGAATGAACCAAGTTTTCCTATGGAACCTAGGGGTTCCATTAAGGTCCTAAGAGGCTTATATTTATGTTAAGACATTGGGTTAATCATTGGACCACCTTGTAAGACCATAGTTCCAAGATTGGCACCCTATGAGCCAATGGTCAACTATTGGTCATTAATGGTCCAAAACCCTAGGAATAGGTTGTTTTTAGATTTTTCATGTTTGGATCCACTAGGGATCAAAAAAATAACATTGAGACTAAGTTTGGTCATCAAATTTGCAAAATTGCAAAATATACAAAAGTTGCTCAAAAGTTGTCAAGCAACTTTTGAGCAAACTTGACAACTTTTTTGTAAAACAACTCCCAAATGGATAAATTAGTTCAAATATGTTATGTAGCCATTGGGAGTACCTAAACAATCCCTTTCAGGTGGGTGGTAGGCTAATGATGTAATTTGGCATTTTGAAATCAATAAAATATAACCATTTCTTTGCAAAACCCGAGGACAGTCGATCTTTGCAAAACATGAAAGTATGACACCAAGAGTTTTTATTGTGAAAATTCTTCCATTTTCTTTTGGTTTCATGTGTTGATCAATCATAGTTTAGAATTTATTGAATTTGCAATCTCACTGACTGGTTTGTAGGCCCTAAATCAGGGTTTCTAATAAAATTGAGTGTAATTCCTTTTTCCACCATGGGAATTCAATGACCCTTGGTGGAAAGAATTTTTATATGATTCCCTTTAATAATTTTCAGGATAGGTTCACCAAAATTTAGGGAGATGGAGTTACAATGATGCCCTAGGTGTATATCACTATGTATGCACCAATCCAGAATTAGGACAACAAGAATAACTCTTGTTTGGGGATTGATCAGAGGCCCTAAATCAATGGAGGAGACCCTTGTACACACCCTCACATGATCCAATCATCATTTTGGGAATTGGATGCATTCAAAAGGTACTTTTAGTGCAAATGGAGGCCTAATTAGCCCTAATTACAGAAGCAATTTGGTGTGTCTTCCTGTCTCTCCTTCACTTCCATGTTTTGGGGCTTAGGAATAAGGTCTTAGGCCATAAAGGGTGTCTAAATCCCTAATTGGTTAAGGGGGTTATGTGGAAGAACCTCATTTAAGTTAAATTTTCCTTTGGGAAAAGGCTACAAGCATAGTCTTGGGTTTGTGAAGCAACTATGTCATATGGGTTGCAAGTGAGTGAAAGAACCATTGGAACTAAGTGTTAGGGAGCTAAATAGACCACGCCTATGGGTATAGGTCACCCCTAGTCCTATAAGTCACTTTTGGGGTATAGTAGAGAATTTGGGTCAAGTGCTTGTGAGGCCAACCTTGGTAGTTGGTATTGTAGGATTGGTGAAACCTAGTGATTAGGTTTCCCTTGGGGTTTCAGGGTTGTGATAGCCCTAACCAAGCCCTTTACCACACTTGTGATAAGTGTGAAGCACTTTGGCCTTAAGAAGTTGGGTATTGAAGGGTGCATTGCCCTAATTGAGTCATTTGGAGGATTCTTGCTGCCCACTTTGCATCAAGTGGTATCAGAGCTATGCCTCCTCCTGAGGATGAAGATATCCATTCAAGGGTTACAAACATTAAACTAGAAAATATGGTGAGAGAATAAAGGGTAGCAAATGCAGCCTTGACAAGAAGACTTCAAGAGTTGGAGAACAAGGTAGAGAGGGGAAAAGAAGACACCTCTAGTGGTGAAGAAGGGAGTGAAGAGGAATATGACACCCCTAACCAGGATGTTAACATTCCTGCAGACCAGAGACCCCTTCTAGATGCCTTGAAATCTATGGGGAGAAGAACCATGGAGGAGAAGTTGGATCTACCAACTTTTAGTGGAAAGATGAATGCAGATTTGGCCTTGGATTGGATAGAGGCCTTAACAAGCTTCTTTGAGTGTGAGGACATCCCTAAGAAGCGGAGAGTGAAGATGGGAAGATCCAATTTGAACGGAGCAGCCCTAACTTGGTGGAACTTCATCCAAACAGAGAGGGTGAAGAATGGGAAGAGTATGATCTCTTCATGGAACAAAATGATTGCATTGGTCAAGGAGACCTATGTGCCTAAAGACTATGGGGTGCAACTCCATAGGAGGAAGCAAAGCCTAAAGCCAAAAGACATGGATATATTCTCATACATCAAGGAGTTCCTAAAACTATGTATGAAGACAAATGTGGCAAAAGATGAAGAAGAAAAGTTAGTAAGATACATAAATGGTCTTAAGGTATCCATTCAAGAGGAACTTAGCCTACACTGCCCTACCATGGTAAAAAAAAGTGCTATCAAATGGCACTCGAGGTAGAGGAGAAGTGGAAGAGAAAACAAGAGTTAGGAAAAGGGAAAAGAAATGACAGTGGGAAGAACTTTAGAGGAAGAGGAGCCTCTTGGAATAGAGGACAATATAGTGGCAATAATAGCAGGACCCCTGACCAAGGAGACAAAGAGAATAGTGACTCAAACTTCAAAGGTAACTATAGAGGGAGAAGACCCTTCAATAGGGGAATAAAAAATACAGGAAGAGGAAATGGACCACTAAGGTGTTACTACTGCAATCAATTGGGACACCATGCAGGAAGATGCCCTGAGAAGAGAAATAATAACAACCAAGGAGAAAGAAGAGCACAACTAATTCAAGAGGACAAGCAAGAAGAAAATTCAAATGCAAGGGACTTAGAACCAGAGGAAGGAGCATGTTTGATGATGACACAAGTCTTCCTTCAAGTACCACAAAGTCAAGAACGTCCTCAAACGAAGAATCTCTTCCGAACAAAGATAAAATGCAATGGGAAGGCATGTAACTTACTTATAGATTTTGGCTCAACTAAAAATTTAGTATCTTGTGAAATGGTTCAAAAGTTAAACCTCCCTAAGAAGCCTCATATTTTTCCTTACCATGTCTCTTGGATAACAAAAGGTCAACAAACCTTAGTAACTAAGCAAGCATGGATAGAGTTTTCTATAGCAGACTTTGAAGATAAAGTTCTTTGTGATGTTGTTGAAATGGATGCCTCCCACATCCTTCTAGGAAGGCCTTGGCAGCATGATGTAGATGCCACACACCATTGTAGGAAAAATACCTACTCCATCACTAAAGATGGGAAAACATTCACCATGAAGCCCCTGCCTGATACCAAAACAGAGAAAGAACCTACTATCATAACCATGGGTGAAAAATAAATGTTAAAAGTAATAAAGGAGCCTGAAACTGAAGCCTTTGTCCTAATCTCCAAGCCTAAGGATAGTATAAGGTCTGATAATGATGATCCTATACCAGATAAAGTTAAGGAAGTGCTTAAAAAATACAGTGATATCACTGCTAGTGACCTGCCCACAACCCTCCCTCCCTTAAGAGATATCAGTCACCAAATAGACTTGATACCTGGTTCCTCCTTACCTAACAAGGCCCCATACAAAATGACACCAGTTCAGAATGTAGAGATTGCAAGGAAAGTGAATGAATTTTTAGAGAAGGGACTAATTCACAAAAGTCTCAGTCCATGTGTTGTCCCATCAGTCTTACCCTCTAAAAAGGATGGCAAGTGGAGATTATGTACTAACAGCAGAGCCCTAAACAAAATCACTATAAGATATAGGTTTCCAATCCCAAGAATGGAAGATCTACCAGACCAATTAGGCACTACTTGTTACTTTACAAAGATTAATTTAAAATTAGGCTATCACCAAATTAGGATAAAGCCAGGTGATGAATGGAAAACAACTTTTAAGACAACTGAGGAATTTTTTGAGTGGCTTGTTATGTCATTTGGCTTGAGTAATGCTCCTACTACATTCATGAGACTCATGAATGAGGTTTTTATTGATATTATTGGCAAGTTTGTGGTCATATATTTGGATGAAATTCTGATTTATAGTCATAGCAAAGACGAACATCTTGATCATGTTGAGCAAGTTTTGAAGAGACTCCATCAGCACAAGTTAGTGATTAACTTGGAAAAGTGTATGTTCAAGAAGAAGGAACTTGTATTCTTAGGATTTTTCATCTCCCAAGGCACCCTCAAAATGGATCCAGAGAAAGTTGAAGAAATAATCAACTGGTGTCCACCAAAGAACCAAAGTGATGTTAGAATCTTTCATGGTTTAGCAACTTTTAATAGAAAGTTTATTAAGAACTTTAGCCATGTGTGTGCTCCTATGTTGGACACTATAAAAGGTGGAAAGAAGACTAGATTTGAGTGGACTAAAGAAGCTGCAGATGCATTCCAATACCTCAAGAATAGAGTGGCCCAATACCCAATCCTAGTACTCCCTGACTTCAACAAGGTGTTCACTGTTGAAACAGTTACAAGCAACTTGGCTATAGGTGCAGTCTTGAGCCAAGAAGGTAAGGCTATAATGTTTTTCTTAGAAAAATTGAATGATCCAAAGAAGAGGTATTCTACATATGATTTAGAACTTTATGCAATGGTACAAGCCCTGAAAAAGTGGATACACTACTTACTCCCTAAATAATTCATTGTTTATGCTGATAACCATGCATTAAGTTTCTTAAATAGTCAGGAAAATCTTGGATTCAAACACATCAAATGGATGGAGCAGTTGCAGGCATATACCTTCAATATAAAGCACAAAAAGGGAGTGGAAAACAAAGTGGTTGATGCCCTAAGTAGAAGGGTTACATTGGTTGAAGAAGTACAACTTTAGAGTGTAGGGATTGACTCCCTAAAACACCTATATGCTGATGATCTAGAATTTGGAGAACTTTTTGAGGTATGCACTAAAATGGTTGGCAAATACCATACGAATTTTTCTGATTTCCTGATTCAGAATGGACTCTTGTTTAACAGAGCCCAATTGTGCATTCCTAAATGTTCCATGAGAACAAATATTATTAAGGAGAAACACTATGGTGGCTTAGGAGGACATTTTGGGATAGATAAGACCACTGATTTAGTGAAAAGAAGTTACTTTTGGCCAAAGATGGGGAATGAAGTCAAGAAGTTTTTTGAATCTTGTACTATTTTCTAGCAAGAAAAGGGTGTATCCACTAACCAAGGACTGTATCAACCCCTACCAATTCCCTCTAGGCCATGGGAATCAATTTCAATGGATTTTGTTATAGGTTTGCCAAGAAAAAAATAGGGTTATGATAGTGTTTTTGTCATTGTGGACAGATTTAGCAAAATGGTGCGTTTTGTTCCTTGCAAAAGCAAAAATGATGCTTCCCATATAGCACATCTATTCTTTAAGGAAGTGTTTAGAATCCATGGTCTACCACAAACCATAGTCTCTGACAGAGATGTGAAGTTTCAAGGTCACTTTTGGAGGATACTCTTCAAGAAATTGGGCACAAATCTAACTTATATTTCATCATACCACCCACAAACAGATGGACAAATGAAAGTGGTAAATAGATCTCTTGGAAATCTCTTGAGATGCCTAACAAAACAGTACACCCAAAGTTGGGACATGATCCTACCATAGGCAGATTTTGCATTTAATGATTTCATGAACAGATCCACTGGAAAGACACCATTCCAAATAGTGTATGGACTTCATCCAAAAGGCCCATTGGATTTGGTAGAGTTACCCTATGATTTTAGAATTAGTGCACAAGGAGAGGAATTAGCCAAACTAATCTCTAAAGTACATATAAAAGTGAAAGAGTCACTACAACAGTCCACCATGAAATATAAAGTAAAAGAAGACAAGAGAAGGAAAGAAGTGCATTTCAAGGTTGGAGATAAGGTATGGGCATACCTAAGGAAGGAGAGACTCCCTAAAGGCAGATATTCAAAGTTGCACATGAAGAAAATTGGACCTTGCACCATCCTCAACAAGATTGGTGAAAATGCATATGAAATTTCCTTGCCTCCTACTTTACTGGTTTCTCTTATTTTTAATATTGTAGACCTCACTCCTTACAAGTGTGTTGCAGATATCACTAATGTGCAGGGATCACAAGATAAAGATGATGGAGACTATGTAACAGATCTCCCACCAAGAAAACCAATGGAGTTAGACACAATTTTGGAATCCAAAGTATTGAAGAAAATAAGAAAGAATAAGTACATTTAGTACTTAGTGAAATGGAAAGGACTCCCTCCAATAGATGCCACCTGGATGATAGAGGAACAGATCCAACAACATGGAACCACTGTTGACCAGTTAACCTCAAGTGGGAACTTGAGTTAAAATTTCATGGAGAGTATGGTACAGGAGCACCCTGAATGAACCAAGTGTTCCTATGGAATCTAGGGGTTCCATTAAGGTCCTAATAGGCCTATATTTATGTTAAGACATTGGGTTAATCAATGGACCACCTTGTAAGACCATAGTTCCAAGATTGGCACCCTATGAGCCCTTAGTCAACTATTGGTCATTAATGATCCAAAACCCTAGGAATAGGTTATTTTTAGGTTTTTCATGTTTGGATCCACTAGGGATCACAAAAATAACATTGAGACCAAGTTTGGTCATCAAATTTGCAAAATTGCAAAATATGCAAAAGTTGCTCAAAAGTTGTCAGGCAACTTTTGAGCAAACTTGACAACTTTTTGTAAAACAACTCACAAATGGCTAAATCAGTTCAAATATTTTATGTAACTGTTGTGAGTGCATAAAAAATCCCTTTCAGATGGGTGGTAGGCTAATGATGTAAATTGGCATTTTGAAATCAATAAAATATAACCATTTTTCTACAAAACTTGAGGATAGTCGATCTGTACGGCCTCGTACAGACAGAAGGACATGAAATTATAACACCAAGAGTTTTTCTTGAGAACCTTCTTCCATTTTATTTTGGTTTCATGTGTTGATCAATCATAGTTTATAATTTATTGAATTTGCAATCTCACTGTTTGGTTTGTAGGCCCTAAATCAGGGTTTCTAATAAAATTTAGTGTAATTCCTTTTTCCACCATGGGAATTCAATGACCCTTGGTGGAAAGCATGTTTATATGATTCCCTTTAATAATTTTCAGGATAGGTTCACCAAAATGTAGGAACATGGAGTTACAATGATGCCCTAGGTGTATATCACTATGTATGCACCAATCCATAATTAGGACAGCAAGCATAACTCTTGTTTGGGGATTGATCAAAGGCCCTAAATCGATGGAGGATACCCTTGTACACACCCTCACATGATCCAATCATAATTTTTGGAATTGGATGCATTCAAAAGGCACTTTTAGTGCAAATGGAGGCCTAATTAACTCTAATTATAGAAGCAATTTGGTGTGTATTCCTGTCTCTCCTTCACTTCCATGTTTTGGGGCTTAGGAATAAGTTATTAGGACATAAAGGGTGTCTAAATCCCTAATTGGTTAAGGTTTTTATGTGGAAGAATCTCATTTAAGGTCAATTTTCCTTCTAGAAAAGGCTACAAGCCTAGTCTTGAGTTTGTGAAGCAACTATGTCATATGGGTTGCAAGTGAGTGAAAGAACCATTGTAACTAAGTGTTAGGGAACTAAATAGACCACACCTATGAGTATAGGTCACCCCTTGTCCTATAAGTCACTTTTGGGGTATAGTTGAGAATTTGGGTCAAGTGCTTGTGAGGCCAACCTTGGTAGTTGGTATTATAGGATTGGTGAAACCTAGTGATTAGGTTTCCCTTGGGGTTTTTGGGTTGTGTTAGCCCTAACCAAGTCCTTTCCCACACTTTTGATAAGTGTGAAGCACTTTGGCCTTAATAAGTTGGG
This sequence comes from Thuja plicata, assembly GCA_018584345.1. Taxonomy (NCBI): domain Eukaryota; kingdom Viridiplantae; phylum Streptophyta; class Pinopsida; order Cupressales; family Cupressaceae; genus Thuja; species Thuja plicata. Next base: position 2,950,872 of record MU228193.1, on the reverse strand, counting down.
TGTTGAAGGGTGCATTGCCCTAATTGAGTCATTTGGAAGCTTCCTATTGCCCACTTTGCATCAGTTCCATTGTGGCTGATACATACAATCCCACACAATTAGTATTACTCTTTTTTAGTTAGTGTTTTATACCCATTCACTTTATTATTTATTTATGGTCATCACTTAATTAAGAACTCTATGATGAGTTACCCTGGTGGCCCCTTTGTGCCCTGATCCCCCGATTAAGAGTCACTCCCACACTTGGCTTAACATCCACACATGAACATACACACCCACAAGGAAAAAAGAAGAGGTCATCCAATANTATATATATATATATATATATATATATATATATATATATTCATGGCACATTGTCGACAGATCCCTTAGAAAAATAAATAAAATTTCATCCACAAAGAAGCATGGCACGTTGTCAGCATAACCCACGGTAACAACAATTCTCATCCATGCATAGAGCCATGAAAATACAAAGGAAACAATACATATGAGCTTTCCAATGCCCAATAATACATCATACAAAAGAATCAAAATTTCTAAAATGTCTCCCCAAAGTAAATGCATCCATAATAAGCATCCAAATATATCATAAAATCATGCTCTCTCAACACAAGAGCCATCTGGTTATACAAGAGTCCAACCGAGTATACACAAGATAGGAAATGAATACATGCCAAATTTCAAAACAACCATACACCCAACACCATACCCCATTCACATAGCTCACAATGACATTAATCTCACTATCAATAGTGGCCCACATGACATAAAACATTTTTAGATCCAAAACCGGTAAAGCACCATTGAATCCATGCAAGTACCAAGTGCATACAAATTGAAATGACATTTACCAGTCACATACACAAGATAAAAAAATCACATGAGGGAAAGAAGGCCATATAGAGTTTCCAAGATTTTCAAACAATATCTCACACACACTCAATTGGAGGGTTTCCTGGATTTGGTCACATACAATTCACATGATGATAACCACATACATTCATTCATTCCAAATGAAATTCCAAAAAACCATTCCAAGATCATAAAAATATCATCAATAAAATGGATAACCATACAATTTCCACATTCTTACACATCCAAACCATACCACATTGATAATTGCTCAAAAACAAATGCATACATTCTTGCATGCCAAAATCACTAAATTTCCAAACTTAAATAAATCACAAATCTAGGCAAACCCATTTATCCTCAATGGATTTGGACCCCAAAAATGCATTCACTTCAATCATACAACCACATAAGAGAATTTTGGAAGCATATGACACAATAAAACCCTTGTTTTCTTAAATTTTCCACGAAATAACTAAATCTTAATCAATTAAACCTAAAGAATATTTGCAAATAGATGACAGATTTAAGGAAGGAGAGTGCTTTGCAAATTTTCGCGTGGTGGAGGTTTTTTTGAATTTTAAATGGATGTCTTCTCTGGGGGGAGCCTCCTGCCCCCTATTTGGGAAACCTCCTCCAAATTCTACTTCTGGTAAACTAGTTGTTGAGCTTGTCCAGGTTTTTGCAGAAAGTACTTTGGATTCCCTGCATTATCCCCCCCCAAGATTGACTAGAAATGTGCACTGCTGGGGGCCCTTTGGGAAGTCTGGAATCCACTTTAGATGTTTTTTCCCTAATGGAGGAAGAAACTTAAATTTCCCTCCCAAACTCTGTTGTGGACAGAACTATGGCCGATATGAACCTAGCTATTATGGAAAGATTATTCAATTTTTGACCCACCATTGACATGGTAAGGAAGTGGGTAGGAACCCAATAGAAACTCAAAGGAAGTGTTGTTGTCTTAGCGATGTTAGGAGGTCTATTCCTATTCAGATTCACTACTTAGGAGGATCTTTCTTTTGTCATGTTTGGTTCTTGGCTGTATGGGAAACATTTTCTCACTCTTACTAAGTGGAAATCGAGCTTCGATCCTTCTATTGAGATCAGTAGGATGGTGTCAGTCTGGTTTCATTTACCTAGCCTCACCCTTGAGTTCTGGGATGAACATGCCTTCAAGTGGATAGGAAACTCTTTCAGGCACTATATCTCAATGGATATGGTTACTCTATCTAAATCATGTCTGGTTTTTGCTAGGTTGTGTCAATTTTTCAATCAACAAAACCCTACCTAGCTTTGTGGTCCTCAAATCCAAACTTAGACACTAGACTCAATCCATTGTCTATGAGAATGCCACTCTCTTATGCCAAACTTGTAACTCCAAAGGCCACATTATGGAGAACTACAAGGCTCCCCATGAGAAGGAGCTCAATCTTAAGAACATTGCCTCTTGGGAAGAAAATGTTGTGGGGGAGGATAGACAAACCCCTCGGGGGGATTCATCCCCTTTCTTTTCCCCCCACCACTTTGATGACTGGAGCCTCAGTTCCCTCTGGACTCAGAGATGGGGAAATATCATCTGGTACTATTACCGAGGATGAATATATTATATGACCACCACCAGAGTTGTCCCTAGGTGCGGTTGGTATTTTAGGTCGCCATCCCTCGACCCCTCCTCTGGGTTCCCCCTATGGTTTATCAACTACTATGTTGGTTATGATCCCCCTACCTTGTGGTCTCTCCCCGATCATTTCCTAACCTTGACCTCACACCTAAAGTGTTGGGCATGATGGTCGACGAGGAGGTGGTCCGGAAAACTCAGAAAATAAAAACAAGGAACAAGAAGATAGGTGTTGGTGCTGAGGAAAAGATGGGGAGACCTTCTAAAAGGTCTAGAAGACAGAAAAATGTTTCTAAGGAGATTTTTTTAGGAAGGCATCTCACCCTTGACCTAAGCCAAAAAGGTAAGAAATGACTTTTATTTCCTAGAATATTAGGGGGCCTTAATAGCCCTCAGAAACACTTCTCTATTAGGTAATATATCAGTGACTACAAGGTGGACATTTTGTTGTTTCAAGAGGTCAAGATGACTTATGATAATTTTGAGATTTTGGTGGGGAGGTTAGGGTCGGGGGGCTCTTTTACTACTTAGAGACAGCGGGGGCCTCGGGGGGCATTGCCACCCTATGGAATCCCTTACGTGTTTTGGGGAGTTCCCTTAGTTACTTCCAGCACTACCTTGCGGTTACCTTCACCTCCTTAATTGAAAAATGGAACTTCTTTAATGTGTATGCCCCTAACACCCGCCTTGGGAGGAGGGAGGTATGGGATGAACTATCCTCCTCTTTCCTCACCCTTAAGGATTCCAAAATCTTGGTGGCTGGTGATTTCAACTCACTCTTGTTCCCCTCAGAGAAGCTCAGTGGGTTGATGGACTACACTGACAATATGGGATATTTTTCTATCTTTGTTAGTATTGATGGCATCTATTATATGTAAATCGCTAGTAACCCCTTCACTTAGACCAATAAAAAAAAGGGATCTCACCTCATTCAAGTCAGTCTTCACCTTTTCTTGGTCTCCTCTCCCTGGGACCTAGGACCTGCTTCCTCTTTGACTACATTGCCAAGGACTACCTCCGACCACAACCCACTCTTGCTCATATGGGTGGAAAATTAGTTCCCCATCCTTGCTCCCTTTAGATACAAAATCATATGCAACTCCCACCCAAATTTTAATTTGAAGGTCGTGCAGTGGTGGTCCACCTAGGTGAGGGGTTATGCTATGTTTCAGGTGGCTAAAAACTTGAGATTATCATAAATGTTGTCAAAGGTTGGAGAAAAACAAACTTTGGGGACATTTTAAAAACTAAGAAGGATATTTTCGTAAATATCGAGGTCCTCCAGCAGCGGATGGCTTCTGGTGATCTCTCCTAGACCTTCACTTAAATGAGGAAGCTACTAAGAAAAACTAGAAGGAAGTCATGGCTAAGGAGGAAGTCTTTTGGAAGCAGAGATCCTATGTCCAGTGGTTGGAGGAAGGGGATCATAAAACTGCTTTCTTCCATAGATCTACCTGCAAGCACAAGAAAAGGAACTTTATCTGCACTTTGCAGGATAATGTGGGATTGGAGGTCTCTGATACCACTCAGCTTGGTACTATGGCCACTGATTACTTCATTCACCTCTTCTCAAAAACGTACTCTGGGAAGGTGGAGGACTTGCAAGATACACTCCTCTCCTACCTCCCAAGGACTATAAATAAAGATGACAAGGACCTCCTCCTCTCCTAGGTTTCTGATGTTGAGATCAAAAGGGCAGTTTTTTCCATGGGTGCCTATAAAGCCCCCGGCCCAAATGGGTTCCCCTACATTTTCCTAGGAATTCTAGGAAATTATGGGCCTAGATGTGACTAGGCTTGCAAGAGACTATCAGAACGAGCAAGCTCCTTTGTCAGCTCAGTGATACCATTATTGTTCTGGTTCCCAAAACTAGGGACCCTAGATTCATGGAGGATTATAGACTAATAATTCTATGCAACACTCTCTATAAAATATTATCTAATATCATGCTTAATTATATCAAACCCTTACTCAATAAGATTATTAGTCCTAACCAGAAGGGGTTTTTTCTTGGTAGGAAAATCAAGGATTTTGTTATCACCACTCATGAAATTTTTCATTTTATTGACCGTAGTAAAGTTGTGGGTAAGGCCTTCAAGTTTGATATTTCTAAATCTTATGATAAATTCAACTGGCTCTTCCTATACAAGGTGCTCTCTGCTTTTAGGTTTAGTTAGTCTCTCAATAATATTATCAAGGGTTGTTTTGAGACTGTCAGATTCTTGGTTCTGATGAATGGTAAACCTGGTGACAAGTTTCCTTCAGCTAAAGGTCTGCGACAGGGGAATCCTCTCTCCCCATATCTCTTCATCCTACTTGCTGAAGTCCTTGGTCGTAACATGATGCAGTTGGTCCAAAATGGCATTATCTAGAAAATTAAGCCTGCCACCACCCTCCCACCTTTGATTCTGTAGCAGTTTGTTGATGACACTTTTTTCTTTGGTTCCTCTTTGGTTAGGGAGGCTAGGGTGTGGAAGACCCTTCTTGATGACTATGCCTCTGCCTCTGGTCAGCACAGTAACTATCATAAAAGAAGGATATTTTTCTTCAACACAGATCAAATTGTTCAAGGGAAAATTATTAGCATTCTGGGATGCCAGTCGGCTTCTCTCCTAGAAACCTATTTGGGCCTCCCTTTGACGACTAAATATGTTAAAAATGACTTCTAGAACACCATCCTTGAGCGTACCCAAAGGAATCTTACTGGATAGAAAGTGATGCAAGGTAGGTTAGCAACTAGGGCCAAGTGCACTCCCATCTACCAAACCAACTTGCAGAATACAATAAAAAATCTTTAAAACACAAAGAAGGAGAGAAGGAACACAAAATTTATATTATTGCATCAAATTTCATACATGTTAGATTGTAAGGCTTTCCCAGTTACGGCCAAATGCATTCAAAAGTCTTTACATAATAGTTCTCATGCATGCGAGGTCACAGACACTCGATCCAAATATTCTAACTAACTACTACCCTCAAAATCCTTCCTAATCTAAGAATAGAACATTAATTTTATACAAAAGGCTACCAAAAAGGTCGTCCCCAAAAGATCCTAAAGATCCAACATAGGAAATAGTAATGAGCCAGATTTAGGTCCATAGGAATTTGAATGAAAGACCCCAACATTAATACGCTAAAAAAATTAAATACACATGTCGGCCACAAGATCCAACATCCAAAAATCAACTCAGTGAGAAAGACTACCGAGAAACAGAGACCAATCGGTGAAACCACCAATAAGTCAAGAACAACCACCAAGACTCGTTGGTGAAGCCAGCTAGAACTAGTAACTGAGCTCGATCGGTGAACTAACAAACCTTTAACCAACCAAACAAGAGTAGTTACCAAGCACTTTACCAAGTAATCTCCAACAAGCTAGTGAACCCAAACAAACATTTTTTTGGTTGATATAGGATTGCCAATAACCCAAGATGCTCCTACATCAAACACTGGGGTTAAAACAAATGATTCTCCAAATCATAAGTGTGGTACAACCTAAGTTGAATCCAGCTCAAATTGAGAAATCCATTTAGATTCTTCAGTTGGTCCGTTCTTCCACTTTACCAAGTATTTCATGTAATTCTTTCCTCTGGTGCTTCTATCAATTCTTTCTTCCAATATCTATTCAACTTCTTCTATATGTTTCTTAGGATAATTACTCAGCACTATCACTTCTTCATCAATTTCATGATACTCATAAAAATATGAAATATTGAATATAGGTCATATATCCATGTCCTTAGGTAATTCTATTTCATAAGCATTTCCACTGTCAAACTTCCTCAATATCTTGCAAGGACCAAATTTCATCTTTAATTTACCATATTCTCCAATAGGAAATTTTCCTTTCTTCAAATGAACCATTACTTCATCATCAATCTCAAAATTATTATGTCTTCTTGATCTATCTACACTATCCTTGTATTTCTGATTACTTTTCTCCAACTTATGTTTCACTTCCTCGTGCAATGTTTTCATAAACTCAGCAAATTCTTCTCCTTCAGCACTTCTTTTCTCTTCTCTAGCAATATCTCTCAAATCTGATATACCTCTCGGTTGCATGCCAGTAAAAATTTGAAAAGGTGTCTTTCTAGCACTCCTATTCATTAAATTATTATATGCAAACTCTTCTCAAGTACTAACATCAAATCCCAATTACTCGGTTTATCTCTAGCTAAACATCTCAACAAGTTACCCAAACTTTTGTTTACAACCTCTGTTTGTCCATCATTCTATGGATGAAATGTAGAACTATAATTCAATTCAATGTCCATCTTCTTCCAAAGTGTTTTCCAAAAATAGCCAACAAACTTACTGTCTCGGTCGGAGATGATACTCTTCAATAATCCATGCAATCTGACAATCTCCTTGAAGAAAATATCTACTATATGTACTGCACCTGATGTTTTTCTACATGGTATGAAATGTGTCATCTTAGAAAATCTATCCACCACAAAAAATTTAGAATCATAGTGATAAAGAGATGGAGCGCAACGGCTATGGAGGCAACGGCTATGAAGCAAGGAACTATGGGGGAAACCAAGCAGACAGAGGTAGACTCCAATTAGAATCACAGACTGGAATGCACTCAAGGAAAGGGAATCAAAATAGGTTCTACTGGATACAGAAAAAAAATAGAAGTCTGGTAGGTTTCCAAAGATATTTTGACTCTCGAGGAAGGCCAAGCAATAGATTCCAAGAACCCATCAATATTAGAGTCCAAAATGATTCTCGAAAGCATAGAATCAATATGCATGCTGAATGGAGACCTTCGAGATAAGATCCATCCAGAAACCCAAATGGAGGAAGGAATGGTGGGAAAAGGGATAGTAGCGGTCTTCCATATTGGAAGTGGAATGGACTTCTGCAGCAACTAAACACCTTCAGCTTCAAGCATATCGCAGACAAGTTATGGCACCCTTAGGACTTGGAGAGAGCTTTATCCAATGACTATACCACCTCTTCAGCTCAACTGGATACTAACAAGGTACACAGTAGTATTATTGTTAGATCTTCTTCATTATTGATTAAAAATAAGCAATGGGAGGAATCTGTAAATAGATTACAAGAAATTGTTTTTTTCATGAAATGGTTAGGCCCATGGCCATATTTACACAAGATTCAAACCTGGATAGCGACTAACTGGGGGAATAATTTTGAAATCAATACCCTCTCCAATGATTTCTTATTAATAATATTCCCAACCAAGAAGGATAAATATTGGATAGTGAAAGGAGGACCATTTACCATAGATGGGAAATGCATATATGCGACTGCAAACCCAACTTTAACCCAAACAAAGAAGTTGAAAATATAGCCATCTGGTTGAAACTTAGAAACCTCCCCTGGGAATACCAAAATGAAGAAACCCTAAAGAGTATTGGGAATAGTTTGGGAAAAATTTTAACATCTGAAGAGGTGGTTGATCAGAATGATCTCTATATATATTCCAAAATCCTGGTGAAAATACAAAAATGTTATGATATTCCAGACTTTGTGGTGCTTGGGTCAGATAAAGGAGAATGGAGACTGAAAATGGAGATTGAATAAGCTAATCTATCCATGGAAGCGGCAAAGAAAAATATAAAAGTAAAAGGTTTGGCATTCAATAACAATGTGGAATGGATTAAAAATATAGAAAACACTAGAACTCGAAAACACTCATGGTCGGTTCACTTTGAAGAAGAAATGCTTGAAATGAGATCCTCGGTGGAAGAGGCAAGATCCCAGATGGCAATAACTCTGAACAACTTAGAGAAGGCATGTAGGATGGAAAAATAAATTGATGGCACAATCCTAAAGGGTAATACAGATAGCACATTGGCTACTCAAGTGGTCAAAGAAACCCCTAATGAACTTGTTAGGAATGGGACCATTGAGAGGGGGGTGAATCGGTGTTCTACAATTTATTATATTTTAGCAACTTGAAACTTAGCCCAATAAATAGATAACAAATTCAATAAGAAAATCATATAACAGATAACACAAGATATGTTTATGGGGAAACCTTGATCAGAGGAAAACCCCGGTGGGAATTAGTACCCATAAATAATTGCACTAGTCTTATGAACTTGTTAGAGTTCCTTTGCCATGTTAGGAGTAGTCATTACAATGTTGAGTATAATGACACTGTTAGGAGTCTATTACAAACCCTTTTAAAGGTGGATGGCACACTTTCGAAGCTCACTTCTCAATAATAAGAAGGCTACAACCTTCTGATAATAGATACTCACAATATCTGAAAGTTGAACTGTTGTTATGACACTGCTTGTCTGATCAGTTCATTTTCTGCGTTGAAACTCTAATCACTAGTAGAGATTTATCCCATACTAATTATTCTTCTTTTACTGCTATCTTAATTTCAATAATTATCTATTCACCATTCAACACCCTAATACAAAATACATGTCAAGTATATATACATACTCAATAGATGCAACCGAAACTAATACTTAGTCGGCCCAAAATAAACATACACAATGCTTCAAAGTTAATCGGATTAAGAATTTTTACATGAGTGATAATAACATCATTATAATCATATTTCAATAGTTTCATAGCCATAACAAAACAATTTAATATGCGCTAATCAAAATCTATAGTCGGCTCCATGCTCTGTTCTGCTGAACTGCTTGTGACACTTAGTTTTCCTGTAACTTCATCATACAGACATATATGATGTTGTGTGTGTAGACTTAGTATAATGTTGTATCCACAAGATTATATTTAAAGGCATAGGTCATGATGAGTTCATTTGCACGTGCGCTAGTGCTCTGATCATCGGGTATATCTTTGTCTGCACTGTCTTCTATACTTAGCCAAAATCTGATCTTCAATTTTTATGAACTGACTATCAAAACTTCATATGACTTTGTTGTCATAATGAAAACACAAAAATATTCATATAATCTTATGAAATTCAACTTGCCAACAATCTTCCCCTTTGTCATTAATGGCAACAAAGGAATGTGGCCAAGTTACTAAACTTTGACTTTAAAAAAAACTGTACTTATACTGATATAACTCCTCATATTATTTTAACTTTGGCTATATAATCTATGCTTCTTTATACACTATACTCCCCCTTTGACATTAATGACAAAGGTTCCAAAAAATTAAAATCTCTAAGTACTTACTCAGAGTACACATCTGGATATGCAATCTGCAGGTTTTTGACTTCTTGCTGCCAAAACACCTTGAGTGCATCAACTGTCTGAAGATGGGCGCATAATGCATAGGTGAGTTTCTCCATCTTTATCAGATCCATGCAGGGGCCTTGATCATATGTGACAATAGTTGCATCAATCTTCTTGATATTCTCATTCAATATAGCTAAGGAGGGCGCAAGTGCATTTCTTAGTTGTGTTTGCCTGGTCCTTATCTTGCTAATCTCTATCTTAGCTTTCTCAATTTTATCTAACTGCCCTTGATAGATGTTGTTACAGATATTGATGTATTGAGAAGAGACTTCAATTTATTTTCTTATGGTTTCAGTCAAGATGTTTGCTTCCTCAATCTTCTTTGTATGTTCTGAAGTGAGCTTACCTTTGTCCATACAATTAGCTATCACTTTTCTGCCTTTGGTTGCTAACTCTTTCAAAATTGCTTGACCAATCTTCAATGAGTTAAGATCTAATGAGAATTTCTTTATTAATTCATCCATCCTTTCCTTTTTTTACTTGTCTTCTGCAATTTTAGTAGTTGAGTCTACTAGACTTGTGAAATTTTCTTTGAAGCTTGTCAAGATACTATCGACATCATCAACTGATTGGATATTTGCCAATTACTTATTTGTTGGCACTAAGTTGTTCAAAATGTTGACTGACTCAAGAAAGAGAGGATTTCTCATTACTTGTTTCTCTTTATCTTTCTCCATGGCCATTACACTTATTTTGATCAAATCTTCTTCTCCCCATGCATCTAGGTTTGTTGTGTCAGGGGTCAAACTTGACAACAATGATATCGATGGTTTGATAGATGGAGTGAATATTGCATTTTGACTCACATCCATACCTTCACTCTTCACTGGAATCTCAATAGAGGGTAGTTCATTTAGTTCATCCTTTTTCTCTTTATCCTGGCATGTTGTTTCTTCAGTTGAAACTTGTTCTTACTGCAAAGAAGCTTTATCAGTGCATAATGTCTCTTCTTCTTTAGTACTCATAAAGGCTTCCTCAAACTTATTCAAATCATTATCTAAGGCTGACATGGTTATCTCAACATCATTTATCATAATGGTTTCATCTGAATCTTTGGCTGTATCAGAAGGTGACAATACTTTGGGCTCAGAATCCTGTGGACCTGTCATGGGTACATTTAGAATCTCTGATTCTTTTTCTTTCTTAGAGGGAACTGGAGTCACTTTAGTTGTAGGCGTCATTGATGGATACATGTTTCTATCCAAAAGCACTTGCTCAAATGCTTTCTCAGTATCCTTTCCAACCAACTCATACTCTTTATTCATAATGTGTAGAGTTCTTGTCTTAGTTCTTAGATGAGGTTTTACCATATCTAACAGTATCACCTTCTCATCATGTGAGAAAACAGGGAGAAGATTATCTAACGTTTCTTCTCTAATCCTCATCCTCTTATATGGATTGTCTTTATAATAAATCAAGTATGTTCTATAATTTATCTGGAATGACTATCTTAAGTTCCAAAACTGATCTTTTGAACTTGATCATATGTGAGATAATCATAGAATGTATCTCTAATTTATCAATCTCTTGATATTTATCATAGACATTTGCAATTGAATCTAATTGTCCTTCATTAATGATTCTGTTTCTCAAGATTTCAAGACTGGGTCTGAATCCTACCTTAGGAGGAGCTTGAGTATTCTTTACTTTGCTTCGAGTTGTCCTTGAGGATGGGTGGCTTGTGGGGACTTGCTTTCTTCTTCTAGTCAGCTTTCTTGGCATAGAAGGCAAAGAGGATTCCAGGTCAATAGTAGTAGAGGGTGCAGATATGCTCTCACCAGACTTATTCCTTTTCTTCATATGCATATCATCATATTTTTCAATTTTGACTTATGTAGGTGTTTTCTTAAGTTCTCTAGAAATTTTAGCTTCCCTAGCTTTATCTAGGTCTTCTTGCATGACACCATGAACTTTAAGAATGTTAGAGGTAATCCTTGATGCTTTTCTCTTATTATCTACACTGTATAGGACAGAATCAACTTGATTTGTCTTTTCTATATATGTTCCCCATCTAGGCTCATTTGGATCTTTAGCCGTAGATAGGACTTGTGCATATCCTTCCAAAATATTTTCTTCTACCTCATAACCAAGTGGGTGAATCCATTTGGTTCTTGGATCAAATGCTTCCATGCATGTACAATCTGTTTCTACCATAAAGCATATGGTATCCTTGTATTTGTCAACTATCTTCTCATGTATTCTGAACCTCTTCTGCATCTTAATTCTGAATGTCTTGATCTCCATATCCATAGAATCCTTTATACTTCTTTCAGATGTAGCTTTCAACTAAATTTGAGACAAGGTAGGTTTTCTACTATCTAGGTAAAGATTAGAAACCTTACCAACAATTTGGAAGTACATGTATATAATCAAGGAACTAAATCTGAATATTTTGCTTTTTTCATGCTTGATAGCTTTAATATTCTCAATTAGTTGTGCGCGCAATATCTCACAAAGGTTATATTGAGTGTTATCTCTTACCATCCTTATTGCTGCCAGAACTATAGTTGTGGATACACTATTTAGTCTGCTTGTGTGCTGAAACTTGTAACCAAGTATCATGGTGATGATTTTTATGTCTTTCTCCACAATAGGATCAATAGTCATTTTGTGCCTATCACTCCTAGATAAGCATGCCTTCTCAACATGTTTCTTGACATCCTTTCTAGTGGGAAGAATGGGACCGACCTTAGAGAGTCTAGTCATCTCATGAATGAGATCGAAAGTAATATGGACAGGAACTTCACCAATCCAAAATAGATCATCATGAATCCTACTGAGTAGAATTTTAACCCATTCTGGTTCATAGAACTCATGTGCATTTGTATACTCAAAAATAGGGTTATCTGAGAGATGTGAGAATTCATCCTTGAATGAGTAGTCAGGGTTAATCATAGATGCCATGAGCGTCATTATGTTGTTTTCACCAATAGACTCCTTCTTACAGTAAATGTAAGCACGTATATCCTCAACATGCACGACTCCTAATGGAGTCTTGGAGAATGCCCCTTCAACATCATCCAAAACTGACTTGAAAGGATGCTTCTTAAACACATATCTCTTCTTCTCAGAGATGTCAAAAACTATAGGAGTTGTCATTATTTGTAGCTTTCTTAAATAGGGTTTCACAGAGATTCTGAAATGACGCATCCGCGCTAGGGTTCTATTATAACTACAATCCACTTTTCTAACCAACCAATGGTAATTATTCAATACTAAGACGCTTAAATCTCCTGTGCTCTCCAACTTCTCGATCTCAAATGTAAAAGTGAAGATATTAGATCTTTAGTGACTTATAAATGAGTTACTGCAATTAATGCTTGTTGTTGTAACATGATTTCCACTGTGAATTCCAAATTTAGTTCCTGCTTCACTTAGAACCTTGCGCTCTTGCATACTGTATCAAAATGTTACCAAGAACATAAAACTAAAGGCACATACTCGAAGGTGAGTATACCTGCTGCGCAGGGGTTTAGAGCTTGTCTGGCTCCCCCTATGACCATGAGGGTAATCTATCCGAAAGTAGAAGTTGTGTCCACTATGGATGCATCAACCACTTTTTCAACACCGTTATCTTTCTTTACTTCAACCCATATTTTGTCGGAATCTTCTGTAGCTTTCAAAAACTTGACTTCTCCATATTTTTCAAATAGAGATCCTTGAGACTTATTAGGTCTTCCTTGTTTTTGCGCTCTAGATCTGCAAAACCTTGAGATGTGTTCGGCCTTATTACAAGAGTGAAAAATAACTAGAGGCTTGTTGACATGATTAACCATGTTGCATTGTTTAGTTGTGTGTCCATTGTAGTTGCATATCTGACATATAATGTTCTGATAATTTTGTTGTGATTGATTTCTCTGATTATACTGAGTCTGACTTCTTTGATTTTCTTGTGTCTGATTTCTTAGATTTGATCTACAATGTAGGGCTCTATGACCAAATTTATTGTATGATTAACAGTAACCATTGAAAGGTATTACCTCTTTACAATCCCTTTCCATATGTCCTTGTTTATTATAGGCATATCAAGTGTGTTTAACTGGTTTGTGATCATCTTTAGGTGGTTCTACCTTAGCTTCTGTAAGATTCTCAGTTGTCTTTGCTTCTGTAGATTCTTCTTGTGCTTTCTTTCTTTCTTACATTGCGTTGATTTGAATTTGTGCTTCATTGTATCCAACACCAATGGAATCACCTCTTAATTTTTGTGCATAGAGCTGTGATTGTAATAGATCAGAACTTGTGTGTAATTTTTCAATATGATTCTTGGCTTCTGTCAACTCAAATTCTATCTTTTACTTGATGTTCTCCAACTCCAATATTTTTATGTTTGCTTGCATAAGTTCTTCATCTAATTGTTTACTTTCTTTAGTCTTTTCTTCAATAGTTTTCTAGCTATTTGTTAACTGTTCATTCAAATCTTCAATCTTATCCTTTAGAGACATGTTTTATTCATTCATTTTTTTGACCATTTTTCCCAAATCATTTGTAGAGCAATCTTTCAAATCTTTTCTTAATTTTTTGATGAGCATTTGTGAGCCATCAACTTTCAATTTCAGTTCTTCATTTTCTTTTTCATATCTATCAAGATCTTCAAGAGCTGCTTCAAGATTATTTTTCAGATGTTTCACTTCTGTTGATTCCATGATCTCCTCAAATGGTTAAACTTCTTTCAGAGGACCAAATCTCTTATACTAATTGTTAGGAATGGGAACACTGAGAGGGGGGGTGAATCAGTGTTCTACAATTTATTATATTTTAGCAACTTGAAACTTAGCCCAATAAATAGATAAAAAATTCAATAAGCAGAGCATATAACACATAACACAAGATATTTTTACGGGGAAACCTTGATCAGAGGAAAACCCCGGTGGGAATTAGTACCCACAAATAATTGCACTAGTCTTATGAACTTGTTAGATTTCCTTTACCCTGTTAGGAGAAGTCATTACAATGCTGAGTACAATGAACTTGTTAGGAGTCTATTACAAACCTTGTTAAAGGTGGATGGCACACTGTCAGAGCTCACTGCTCAATAATAAGAAGGCTACAACCTCCTAATAATAGATACTCACAATAACTGAAAGTTGAACTATTGTTATGACACTGCTTGTCTGATCAGTTCCTTTTGTGCGCTGAAACTCTAATCACTGGTAGAGATTTATCTCATACTAATTATTCTTCTTTTACTGCTATCTTACTTGCAATCATTATCTATTCACCATTCAACACCCTAATACAAGATACATGTCAAGTATATATACATACTCAATAGACGTGACCGAAACTAATACTTAGTCAGCCCAAAATCAACATACACAATGCTTCCAAGTTAATTGGCTTAGGCATGTTTACATGAGTGATAATAACATCATTATAAACATATTACAATAGGTGCATAGCCATAACAAAAAAATTTAATATGCGCTAATCAAAATCTATAGTCGGCTCCATGCTCTGTTCTGATGAACTTCTTGTGACACTTAGTTTTCCTATAACTTCATCATACGGACATATCCGATGTTGCTTGTGTAGACTTAGTATAATGTTGTATCCAAAAGCTTATATATGAAGGCACAAGTCATGATGAGTTCATTTTCATGTGCGCTGGTGCTATGATCATCGGGTATATCTTTGTCTGCACTGTCTTTTATACTTAGCCAAAATTTGATCTTCAAATTTTATGAACTGACTATCAAAACTTCATATGACTTTGTTTCCATAATGACAACACAAAACTAGTCATATAATCTTAGTAAATTCAAATTGCCAACAAAACCTACTGAGGAAAGACACTTTGAGAAAGATGATGGTAATCTACCAGTAGTAGTGCCAAATACAATAGAGGATTGTTTGCAGACCCCCAAGAGCTTCAAACAAATGACAGTTGACAGAGGCTGCAAACCAGATTTTAATCCTGAGGGAGTTTATCAATCTGAACATGAAGAGAAAAATCTAGAGGATGGAAATATTAAATCATTAGATCAATGCATAGATATTCAAATATCCCCTATCCAAAATTTGGATAAGTCAATGGAAGATTTGAGAGATAAGGAAGAAAAGGACTAGATTTTGGAGTCTGATGAGGAAGGAGCATATGCAAGAAAGGATGACTTAGGGTTAATGGAGCAGATGGATCTCCTCAAGAACAGAACTATTAGTCAGACTCAATCTAAGCTTACCAAACCAAATATCAAAGAGTAGAAGAAGAGAGGCCCAATATCGGCTAAGGCCAAACTTGTTATTGCTGGAAATGCAGCAAACCAGTCGAAATTGACTAGATTGGGAAGAGGTGGCTCCTCTTCCCGGAAGCCATGAAGCTCCTTTTGTGGAATTTCAGGGGATACAATGCCCCTAAAAAATGTCACTTGGTCAAAATATGTCTTGACCAAGCCCAACCTGATTTAGTATTTTTGCAAGAAACAAAGTTAAGTGGTGATGGTTTGCAACAGTTTACAAAGAAATTTCAACAATGGGGATGCCTCTTTAAAGATGTTGAAGGGGCATCTGGGGGGATAGGAATTATGTGGAAGGAGGCATGGGTAAAGGTCAGTTTGAAGGAGGATGGTAGAAATTGGCATTTATTTAAGATCCAATTGTTTCAACACAAGGTCACCTTTTATGCTATTAACACTTATGGTCCATGTAGTCACACAATGAAACAACAGTTATGGGCTACCCTCACTGATATAATTTCCAGAATGAAAGATAGTCTCTTAATGCTAATGGGGTATTTCAATGTCATTCTTTCTCCAAAATAAAAATTAGGGGAAAAAGGATGGATTAGTCAAAGTCAGAAGGATTTTGCAGATTTTGTTGCCTTGAATGAATTATAAGATGTAGAGTTCAAGAATGCAGCCTTTACATGGACAAATCGACGTAAAGGATTCACAAATATTGCTAAGAAGTTAGATAGGTTCTTACTTGGGGGTGCCTGGGAGGAAATCAAATGGCTATGTCAAGAAGAAATATTGTCTATCACCGGATCAGATCATTTTCCAATTTGTCTAAGGATAATTGAAGATGCTGCTCCAGAAAGAGCCCCTTTCAGATTTGAGAAAATGTGGTTACGTGATCCAAGTTTTTGGGAGATGATAGAAAGATGGTGGAAAGCTGCTCCAAGAATATCGGGTAACTATGCTTTCATTTTTTTTTTTAAACTGCAATTCATTAAAGAGAACTTAAAGATCTGGAATAGAGAAAAGTTCAAGAATATTTTTATGAAAAATACAAACTCAAAGCAGAGCTTGCTGCCTTAAATGAGTTAATTGTTGCAAGGGGTATGGACATACACATTTTTAATCAAGAAACGGAGTTGAAAAAGGAATGTACTAAGATTCTGCACAGGGAGGAATCATTCTAGAAACAGAAGTCAAGAGAAACATGGCTCAAAGAAAGGGACAATAACACAAACATTTTCCATAATTTGGTTAAAGGCAGAAGATCTTTGAACAAAATTTTCTCAATCACAGATAATCAAGGAGCTTTACTAACTGAGCCAAATTAGATAAATGAGGCGGGATTCAGACACTTCTCCTCGATCTTTGCAAAAAGGACAGAGGATAATGCAGATTCAGAGGATTTTTTGGAAGTAATCCCTTAGCTTATTTCCACATAACAGAACAAATGGATGATGAGAAGTATAACTGAATCTGTAGTTAAAAAGGCCCTATTCAAAATGAACAGTGATAAAGCACCGGGTCCAGATGGATTCCCAGCTCTTTTTTTTCAAAAAGCTTGGCATATTGTAGGTAAGGAGCTATATGAAGTAGTAGAGAAATCTAGGAAAGGAGGATTCATATTCAAAGATTTTAATAATACCTTTCTGGCTTTGATTCCAAAGAAAGGAAAGAAGGAGCCCTTTGATTATTTTAGAACAATTGCCTTATGTAATACTGTTTAAAAAGTGATAACAAAAGTAATGGCAAACATGCTGAAAGAAGTGTTGCCTACACTGATTTCAGAGGAACAGAGTGGGTTTTCTCCAGGACACTCCATTTATGAAGGAATTATAGTAGTTCATGAATCAATCCATTCTATAAAGGCAGGGAAAAATGCCATCATGATGGTTAAACTTTGATGCAGAGATCAGGGTGGTGAACCAGGAAACAAACCAAAATGAGCAATAGTGTAGAAGTGTTCCAAGTGACCCTTCTAGGTCCTGATAGGCAAAATCCACAAATAGTCAACTCTAGGAGGTTTCAATGCTTCAATAGGTTTGTTTTAGCATGTATGACATGTTCCAACCAATACTTTTCAGTTTCATCACCTTTTAGGCCAAAATGCACAATGTAGCCAAATGTTGTCAATGCAAAATTGTAACTCTGTGACAGCAGCGAGACAAAAAGGTGTATAACTTTTGTTTTTACCAAAAGACCCCTGGAATAAATCATAGTTTCAGACACTCTCTATCCTTGTACAACACATATATAAAAATTAGATAGGCTTCCTTTGGCAAATAGCAAAGATTCTTCACAGTGACACTGTTTTCAACAATTTAAGCAATGATGCATTTACAAAGCAACTTATAGGAGTACTCAATGTATGGACTCCACAGCTTGCATAGGCTTCTAAAATGTCTTCAATTAGATAAATCCATAATCAATTTCAGTCTATGGCTTCATTAAACCCAAAAACCCCAATTCATCCCTTACAAACCCTTGTTCCTAGGGCATCATCAATCTCACATGTGCAATGACTTTTCTGACTAATTCCAAGTGCAAACATCAACGTTTCAACATCATAACCATGAATCAAAACTCAAACACTGCCCTCCTTAAGGCAAATCTCTCTCTATATGACTGTCTCCTCACTTTTCCTCTTAATTTCACCTTTTAAATGCTTGGTGGCCACCAATAATTGGAGTTAGATTGTCATTAATGCATTAGAATCATCTGTACAAGTTAGAGAGTTGCCATTCCATGAAGAAATAGAAGACATTTCATGGAATGACCATGATTAAATAAAGAAAACTATCAAACTGCTTATAAAAAGGACTGCTACAGCCAACAGTACAGAAATTTGATGAACAAATCTTCAAGTTTGAATGCAAAACTGAGTAAAGAATCTCATAACATGTCTGCAAATACCATAATATGTATCCCAATGCAAAAGATGACCAAGAAACCCGAAATTCCTGCCAATTTCTATTAAAACAGAGCACTTTTATTCAGTTTTTGAGAAACAGTCTGTACAAACATGAGGTACAGGCCGTACCATGACATATTTATGACTCCAGGAGGTAGTTAACATTCCTCCCAACTGAATCCAACTAATTACATTTGCTAACTCTTAACCAAATTCAAATTATGGAGTTTCCCTCCTAATTGCCTTTATAGCCGTTTGTATTCAAAATTTGAGTTTTCTAAAGCAATAAACTATGTTTTAAGGGACTTATTTAATGTTTCAACATATGAAAGGACTTGATATAATTATGACATCATACTAGACCCTATCAAATGACTTCTCTACCCTAGACAACCCTAAGATCCTATCCCATGGATCAATTAATATGGAAGTCCTTCAGGACATCATACAACATTATGACTTTTTATGCTTTCAAATGCCATGATTGGTTGAAGGATTGCCCAATTGATCTCAGGAG
>MU228193.1:2887565-2904205 GCA_018584345.1 Thuja plicata | reverse complement strand
CAATGAATGTAATGATAAAATGTTGATTAATAATATCTGAAGGATAGTATTAATTGGACTCTTCTAAAAATGCAATTTTTCCCTATTTGTGGTTATTTTGATGAATGTTGTAAATTAGGGTAACAATCATCAAAACCAAGAACCTTAACTCTCACTTCAGTCAACAAAGATATTCTCCTACTCAATGCATCAGCAACTCAGTTAGAAACTCCACTCTTATGCTTTATCACAAATGTGAAATTTTGTAAATACTATACCCATTTCATATGTCTCTGATTCAACTTACTCTAACTACCCAAATATTGTAAATCTTTATGATCAGTATACAACACAAATTCACACGGTACCAAATAATGTCTTCAGTTCTTCAGTGCTTGAAAAATAGCATAGAATTCTTGATCATACACATAATATTTCCTTAGCATCATTCAACTTTTCACTAAAGAAAGCAAAAGGTTTACCTTCTTGAGTCAACACAGCTCCTATTGCACTGCCACTTGCATCACACTCAACTTGAAATACCTTATTGAAATTAGGTAAGGCTAATGCAGGCAATTCAGTAACCCTCTGCTTCAAAGCCTCAAAACTTTTATCAACTCCATCTGTCCACTTGAATTATCTTCTGTCCCCTCTCATTGTCTCATTCATAGCATTCCAAATAGAACTGATATTTCTGATAAACTTTCAGTAAAAACTTGTTAATCCATGAAATGATCTTACCTCACTGACATTCTCAGGTGTAGTCCAATCAAGTATAGCTTCAACCTTCTCATGATCCATCTTCAAACCATCAGCTGAAATCAAAAAACCTAAATACACAAGTTCTTCTATCATGAAGGAACACTTTTTCAAATTAATCAACAACTTTTCATGTTTCAATCTCTGCAGCACTTGTCTTATATGCATCAAATGCTCTTCTTTGGTCTTAATGAATATCAGAATATCATCCAAGTATACAATCACAAATTTACCCAATAATTTCTTCAAAACCTCATTCATTAACCTCATAAAAATACTCGAGGCATTAGTTAAACCAAAAGGCATAACCAACCACTCATACAAACCATCTTTTGTCTTGAAAGCATTCTTCCATTGATCACCCTCTCTGATTCTGATCTGATGATATCCACTCTTTAAATCAATCTTAGTAAAATATTTTGCTCCACTCAAACAATCCATTATGTCATCCATCCTCGGTATAGGGAACCAATACTTAACTGTGATCTTGTTAATAGCTCTTGAATCAGTACACATTCACCATTCTCCATTCTTCTTAGGTGCTAACATAGCCGGTACTGCACATAAACTCAAACTTTCTCTAATCAAACCTTTATGCAACAACTCATTAACTTGTCAGTTGAGTTCTTCATTCTCAGTTGGTTTCAATCGATGTGGCACCTTATTTGGCAAACTTGTTCCAGGAATCAGGTCCATACAATGACATATCTCTTGTCGGTGGAAAAACCATCAGGTACATTATCTAAAATGATTTCCTTGTACTTGGTAAGCAACTTTTCAACTTCCTCGGGAGTTTAATCTTTTGATTTCTCACTCGGTTTGTTAGGAATCGAAGCATAACATATATCATTTCTTTTTAGATCCTTAACAAATTGTCTATCTTCCATCAAACAAACACAGATGTGCATATCCCACCAACATATTTTTCAACTAAAGATAAAAAGATTTCTCTTACCATCGATCCAAATAGTATACTTATTCAATATTCCATCGTGTATAACATGTCTATCATATTGTCAAGGTCTACCCAACAAAATATGACAACAATCCATAGGCATAATATCACACAACACCTTATCATAATACTTTCCAATTTTTCAGATTCACAAAATATTGTTCACTCACCATAAGTGTATGCTCATCCTTGATCCATGAAATCGCATAGGGCTTTGGGTGCTTCATTCTTTCCAACTGCAACTTGGTGACCATTTTCTCATATGACAAATTCTTCGAGCTTCCACTATCAACAATTACTTTCCAAACTTTGTCTGCAACTTTGCATATGGTATTGAACAAAGTCTTTCTTACTAGATCTTTCTTATTATTCTCTCTCCATAATATTCTTCTGACCATTAGGTTTCCTTCCTTCTCAAGTTCATTCGGTGACTCTTGTTGCACCAAAGAATTTATTTTACTACTGACTTTTTTGCTTACATGTGTACACTCAAATGATATATGTCCTTCTCCACAATTGTAACAAGTTCCTTGGAACCCTCTTATGCTATATCCACCTCGAGAGTAGTTGCCTATTCCTTGGAATGAACGTCCACATTTCCAATCGGTCTTGCCTTTGTCTTGATGTGTGTCTTGATTTGTTTTCTCTTGATCAGATCTACTGTTTTCACCATAAGATCTACCTCTTCCTCTTTGTCTTTTCTCATGTCTCTTGTTCAATTTCTCATCAACTATTAGGACAAACTAATAAGCCTCTTCAATGCTCTCCATCTTTACCAAGTTGATCTCATCTTGTATAGAACTCCTTAACCCATTCAGGTATCTTGCTATTCTTTCCACCTCATCTTCAGCATGTCGAGATCTGATATCTTATCTATAAAATTCCTCAGTGTAATCTTTTAAAGAGCTATCATTTTGCTTCAAACTTTGCATTCTCTTAACTAAGTTAATCTGGTAATCACAAGGTAGAAACTTGTCTTTCAATTTGTTTATCATCTTATCCCATACCTTGATCTTGTCTTTACCCTTCTTCTTTCGATCCAATTGCTCCCACCATAAGGATGCGTGACCTTTCAACTTTGTGTTTGCAATCTTCACCTTTTTCTCCTATGTTATGTTCTCATACTCAAAGTATTTCTCCATTTTGGTTATCCAGTCTATCAGTTCATCTGAATCCAACTTTCCACTATACTCATGAGGATTAAACTGAGGTGTGGACTTCAAACTTGTCAAAGCTCACAAGAATCTTACTTCTTCCTGATCCATCACAGGTGCAGGTGCAGCTTCTCCCTGTACTTCCTCAAATTCATCATCACTAAAATCCTCAAGATGTGTTCCTCGGTGTTGGGCTGCCTCAACAGCTTCTAATATTGCAGCAATCTGTCTTAGCATATTAGCTAAGTCTGGATCTGCATTTCCTCTCCCACGAACCATCTTAAAACCCTCTACAATTGCAGGTCAGATCGCAATTTGCTACTCCACAACAAATCAACCAACTAGGATTTACAAGAAGGCACCTCGAGTCTAACCTTCGCTCTAATACCACCTAACACAAGGCGGGTTAGCAACTAGGGCCAAGGGCACTCCTAGCTACCAAACCAGATTTTAGAATACAACACAGAAGCTTTAAAATACAGAGGAGAGAAGAAACACAGAATTTATATTATATCATCAAAGTACTTCATACATGACGGGTTGTAAGGCCTTCCCAGTTATGGTCAAATACATTCAAAAGTCTTAACAAAACAGTTCTCATGCATGCAAAGTCACAGACCCTCGATCCAAATCTTCTACCTAGCTACTACCCTCAAACTCCTGCCTAATCTAAGAACAGAACATTACTTTTATGCAAAAGGCTATCAAAAAAGGTCAGCCCCAAAAGATCCTAAAGATCCAACACATGAAAAAATGACCTATATTTAGGTCCACACGAATCCCAATGAGAAACCCAAACATTAATTACGCTACGGAAATTAAATGTACATGTTAGCCACAAGATCCAACATCCAAAAACCAACTCAGCAAGACACTACCGAGCAACATAGACCAATCGGTGAAACCACCGAGCAGTTAAGAACAACCACTGAGACCTGTCGGTGAAGCCAACCAAAACCAGTAACCGAGCTCGATCGGTGAACCAACAAACCTTCAACCGACCAGACAAGAGAAGTTACCGAGTAGTCTCCAACAAGCTACCGAACCCAAACAAACATATTTTTTGTTGATACAAGATTGGCAAGAACCCAAGATGCTCTTGCATCAAAAAGGCAAACTCCTTAGTAGTGTTGGAAAGCTACAATTGCTCTATGCTTCGTTGCAGGGAATCCTGGTGCATTTCCTCTCAATCTTCAAAATTTCAAGAGTCGTGGCTGGAAAACTTATGAAAATTCAGCACATTTTCCTTTGGTCTTGTTGTGAGGAGAAAAAGAGACTCCCTCTGATCTGTTGGGACAAAGCTTGCTTGCCCAAGTCTCTTGGAGGCCTTGGATTACGAATAATTAATAACCTTAACAGAGCTTTTCTTACTAAAGTGGCATGGACTATGGTCTTAGGTTCTTCCGATTGGTGCAAAATTATGGAAGCCAAATATCTTGACAGGGGTCGCTTCTACAAGCTCTATATGGAGCATGGCCACCCGCAAAGCTCCAAGACTTGGAATAGTATTCTCAAATGCATGAGCATTCTAGAAAAGGGGATCACTTGGCAAGTGGGCAATAGTAGGGATATCCAATTTTGGGAGGATGCCTGGTTGGATGACATTATCCTGGGCTCCTCTAAGTTCTCGCAACTCAGGAATATCCTCACTCTTCGGGTGGGAACCTTGGTGTCAAACTACATTTGGAATGGGCAGTGGATGAACATCCTACCTCCTCTGGCTAATAGGCCTAATCTCATTCTGTTGGCCACAGATCTCATGAATCTAATGCATAGGACTCACATTCCTTTATTTGACTGCCCTTGATAGAATCCTTTAGTCCCACACTCAAAATGGTAGTTTCACGGTCAAATAGTCTTACAAATTGGTTGTCGACCAAACCTGCTGGAAAAAAAGTTTGGAGCTCCCAACTAATTCCCAAAGTGAGCTTTTGGTGGGCGATGCTTCATGGAAAAATCCTAACTTTAGATAACCTGGTCAGAAGGGAGTTTAGCTTGGCCAATAGATGTTGCCTTTGTAAAAGGAGGAAAGCATCAACCATCTCCTTTGGCATCAACCATCTCTTCTGAAATGTCATATTTCGACAAAAAAAATTGGTTGTCTTTATATGTAAGTTAACTGCTTAAAGCTACGGTTTCAACTTCTGGGTATTCACAGATCTCTCTGTAGATACCGTCAAATATATAGTGATCAAAAAGTGGCCATTTCAAAGTGTCACCTGATACTAGCTATGTTCTTGCACCAATAGTCATTCATTGAAAAATTTCAATACTTGTGGCCAAATATCTCAGTAGTTACAAAATATCCCACTTGTGGTGCAC
Source organism: Thuja plicata (assembly GCA_018584345.1). NCBI lineage: Eukaryota > Viridiplantae > Streptophyta > Pinopsida > Cupressales > Cupressaceae > Thuja > Thuja plicata. The sequence continues at coordinate 2,899,036 of MU228193.1, read as the reverse complement.
AAATGAGCCAATTACCAACCAAAAAAGCTAAAAAATGATCGACCTTTAGTACATGTGTGATCGACATGTGTGATCAGCTTTGGAGCTCCTTTAATATTAGTAATTGGAGGATCAAGATGACAAAAAGGTCACGGTTATTGAACCCCTTTAACAATTACTAGGTCCTTTCCCTAAAATCTTGCTTTTCTCATCTAGAAGATCTTTATCACCCTTATCTATTTTATTTTTGTTGAACCTCGAGAATCTAAGACTACCTTTTTCCAATGTGTATCAAAACCCAAGGAGCATGGAATTGAACTAGTGACTTTCAGGCTATTCAAGTCTAACCCATTATCATGGCATTGACTTTGTTTGTTTTTTTCCCTTCATATTTAATCAAAATAACCATGCTTTTAGGGTGGATGATTACATGCCACCACTCCGACACCTAGGTCAAACCTTTTGACAGACTTCCCGTTCTAAAAGCAACATGAACCAAAACAGCAAATCACAGAAATTTGTAACAGCATATAGCACCAGGCGACAGGAACTTCCAGAAACAGAACACAAAAAACGAGCAATATCATAACCATTCCAATAGCGCCTCAATGACAAACAGAGCTTGCAAGCAACAAATGAAATCACATCTCGTTACAGTTTATAATATGAGACCAACCACAAATTTGGAACTAAAAATTTGATGTTTGTTTTATTCTGCACAACAAAGTTACATTACTCAATCGATCTTTACGGAATTATAATTTCCCCATAACTAACCCGATTACCCTCCATCAATTCAGCTTGCTCTTCAATACTTTCCAACTGAGGATTTCCTCCACCGTTCATTCCCTAACTCAACGCACAGATTACCCATACGTTGCACTTCATATTTCTTCGTAAAACATTCAGACTCTGTTCGCGTTCTGGACTAGAGCCAAGACCCCTTTGTCTATTCCTCCCTCTCCTTAGCAGATCGATGCTCTCCTCTTTAATGGCTACTGCCCTTCCTTGGCGTTGCCAGCCCCACAACTGCAAGTCAGTTACCTTCCTGCAAAACCATTTCCTTCTCCTCACTTTATTACTTGTTTTATAGTTGATATTCATTTTTCCCTTAATACAACTACAAATGCTTGGTAATGTCCATTTACAATTGGTGCTCTTACTTCCCACCCTCCAAGGTCCACTCCTGTCCACGTGGACACCAATATGAACATATCCAACTTGGTAGAAGTGACTCACAAGCTCTCAGCTACCTTCAAAATGAGGCAAGGATCATGTTGCCCACAAATAATCTCAGCTTTAATATTCGCCATCAACCCATTCACATGATCATATAACTCCTAATTCATTATATTCTAACAAGTTCTCTCGCTTAAATCTAACAATTTCTCCTCTTCTTGTTCAGCAGTCTACAAATGAAAATAAAAAAGAAAAGAGTGCTCTTACGAGTTGAAAACTGATCGTCGATGGTTCCATCCTTGTACGCTGCAGACCAACTGCAGGTGCTTCCCCGTGTGCAGTGGTAGAAGGGTCTACCCCAATGGTCTTTAATAAGTAAAGCTCTAACAAAATACGGAATATTTTCTGTCGTCTTATGTTACATACAAGCAAAACTTAGCACCTTTTTCTTTAGCCCGGGAGTCCGTTTGACTTAAACATGAAATATTTAATAAAAAGTAAAATGCCTATCGACAGGAGACTGAAAACCTGCCGACACACACTTTATCTGTCATAAATTATTATTTTCAATTAGACCTGTAGCAGAATCGTGAAAGATAGGAAACAAAACGTGGTGAAATTGCCTTTGAATATTGGGAGTAAAGGGATGAAATTTTATATTAATTGGACGAAGTTATTGAGAGTCACTATGTACGTACAGCCCTCATACAATATAAAGACAATTATACCCTGTAATTCAATTCATAAAATTAGTCATTTAAAGGTTTTGATCAAGCTAAGCCTTGTAAACGTCAAATATTGTTCGTTGGTTTCACTTATGTTTCATGGACAATAAAAACTTCTTAATATTCCATCGCCTACACAGGAAAATTGAAATTAGTTGGGTAAAAGTGAAAAGCGTGGAGACCCTTCAAAATTAATACAAGGCCTAAGCGCTGATACAAGATTCGCAGGACTTCCCTCCAAAAGACAAAGACTTGGAGCGTATGAGATGCTAGGAAGAATGCAAAGCAGGAGCAGGCGACCTATGTTCTTCCATGTATGGAGCCTTGCTGCTCAGTCTGCACAACAGAACCAAATCACATTCAGTACAATACCACAGTTACGATGTAAAAATAAAAGCCACACGTCAAATGGTTTTCAATGATAAATACACAAAAGTTTTCCAAAAATAATACAAAATAGCCTTTTGTCTGTCAGATTTATCCATTATTTGTATGTTAAATTTATTCATCGTTTAGAAAAACCTGAAATTTGTGCATCGAATTTTTCGTACAGCTTGTATACCGAACATGCTTTCAGCAATACCCAATATTGATGATGTACAGAATGCAATATATATGCACGTTACAGGTAGAAGACTGGTTTGAAAGTGTTTCCAATTTCCAGACTGCACCCACAGACCCGTACACCTCATGGCTAAACTAGCTGTTGATCATTAAATGTAGTTGTCCTCAATTTATGCTCACATCTTGAACTTTGAGAGGAAAGATTCGCTCCTATCATACTCGCTTAAGCTGTACTATCAATTAATAAAATGTGCTGTGAAGCGGGTTGTTCCTTCTTTTAGAATTTAATTAGTTTAGCACTTGAAGATATAGCTCGTCTACTTTCACAAAAGAAACAAATAATGTCAGAATTGCCTAAAATTGCGCGATTTTCCTGCAGAAATGTTCGATAGACACAAATCAGAACTATTCAGTATGGTGGGTCCCAATACCATTTGGAATATTGCTGTGGACTTTTTAAATTCTCATGCTCTCGACTATCAAAAATTATACAATTTTTATTGCTGTCCCACTTCCAAAGAATGTATAATTTCAAACTTCTTAGAGCCCTCCACTGCTGTAAAAGTTATATATGTAACAGTTTCACTACTTTCTTATTTGCATAATTAAGTTGGGTTGTCTACTTCTATAGCTCAGATTCTTCTTTGGATATTGCTTCATATTTCCAGCTTTGTTCTTGTGGTTGGAGCTGATTTTGTTTGAGCTGAATCAGAATAGGAGCAGCTGGTTCAGAGTAAAGAATTGTCCTGACCTATGTTATATTGTGCAATTATAAATGTTAATCTGCCTAGCTCTTTCCTAAATAAGCTGCTGTTTTGTTTCACAATTTTAATTTTTTCATATTAAGTACTTTTTCTTTATTAAAAAGTTAAAACAATTTTATTTATTTTATGTACATTGTAAATAAATTATTACAATGTGAGAAAAGCAATTTTTATATTTAACAAAACGATTAAATATATAATATTTTAAAAAATTAACAATATAACTTAGAAAAATTAACTGTCCGAATAAAAATCAGTCAGAAGACTGCAGAAGAGAAGTTTCATAAGAAGGGATAAGTTTCATAAGATGCAGTTTATTCTTTACATTAATCTTTCCACTTTAGCTTTGTGTTTCCACGTCTTCAACAAATTTAAAATAGAAAAAAGAATAAACTCATCCTACGAGAAATCCTTCAGAAATCCTTTGTTAAGGGGGCTGGAGTGCAACTTGTCCAACAAGTAATCTACCAGTCAACAATATTCAATCATGCCTCCTTTTACAAATTTGTAACCACTAATTTAAACAGAGTTGGGCCGCGGGCCTATGCTGCACATGGGATGTTGAAACTTGATACACACTCATCGCTGGCAGTTGCTTTTTACATAACATTTGCTTTTCACAGAACCGCTGTTTTGGGAAAGTCCATGGGGGGAGATATTTGCAGAGTTACAGGTAAATCTTGCAGTTGCAGGTGTAAGAGGCGATAAACTACAAACACATTCTTCAGGATAATTCTACATCATGTCTGCTGACAAGTTTCTACAAGTACTGAGAATAAATTGATTACAAGTACCTCTAAAAGACATGTTGAGAACTTATCAAAATGTTTTTGATGCATAATATCAGAAGATTAACAATATTATATCCTATTTTATCTATCTTATAGCTCTATCAGAACTTCTGTCATTAAAAAGCGTATATTTAAGACTTACGGGGAACTGTGTTATGAAGAGTGAAGCATTAAACAACTTACAACTTTTCATGTGACTTACATTAGAGGCTCATAATCTGGTCTTGCTCCACGAAGCCTAACTTAATTGAGCAGATGTATTACTCCTAAGTTTGAATTACAGTCCTAAGCTTTTTGATAATCTATATTATTTTATTTAAATTTTATATAATTCAATGATCAAAATACTAATAACAGTTTTGTTTTTCATTTAATATAATAATAAAAAATTAACAATAATTTCCTATTTCATTTATAGACAAAATTCATAATTATTAACTTATTGACAAAAAAAATTACCTGTATCTATTGATATTTAAAAATATCTCACAGGGTAGACAGAAAAAAATTCAGATCACAAAAGTTTAAGAGGTACCTGTCCTTGCGTTTCTCAAGAAAACGTTGCAGAGACTGTTTTCTGGCAATCGGAAGATCTGCAACGATATAACACCATTACAATCGTTCAAAACCTTAGAAATGATAAAATCATTACCGTGTGGTAGCTCAAAATTAAACAATTAATAAAACAATCGATCCAACGGAAAACTCGTTTAAAAACTGATTCTAAAATCAATTGTATACGAGAAAACTCATTGATTAAGGAGCATTTTATTCATCGAAAACAGCCCGGTTAATTCCACCCTTGAATATGAATTAAGAAGAACCTGAAAACTCGAGGCCGGTACCATGCAGAGATTAAGGGCTCAACCTCAAATCCGACCCCCTTTCCCAATACAAACAAAAACCTAGACATATGAAAACTAACTAAAACCCTTTTTCCCAGAACAACAAAATGCTAGCTATAAAATATAAATTGAAAACATAGACCAACATTTTAGGGTGCATGAGACATTTTACCAGATTGCAAGCGCGAGGGTTGGTTTTGGTTGGGACGGCCTGGCAGAGGCAGGGTAGGAATAGAAACTTCTTTATTACCACGAGCAGATGGAGATAAAGATGCTCTTGGCGCAGAGTTTGAAGGGCCGCTTATAAACGAATTAATTGGGATCTGTTGAGCAGGTTTCATAATATTACTCGCAGAATTCCCGCTGTCTGCAAGAAGCATGATTGCTTGCGCCTGAAATTGAAACATGATTGCTTTAAGTATCATCAATATTGAATGAGGGTAACAGGGCTAACTCAGTGTAAGAAATGGCTACCTTGTCAGCAGGTACATCGTCAAAAACGTTTACCATTCCGGCATAGAAAATGGTCAGCTGTGCCGTAGGGCGCTTAGTTGTCGGGGACGATGCAGCAACCGAGCTTATAAAAACACCAAAACCTTGAATCAGATATAGACAAAAAAGCGGCGTTTTTTCTGTCAACAAAGATCTACATAAATGTTAAAAGCAGATGTTCGAAGCATACCAATACGCCGGTGAACTAGGAGGCATGGCTCCACGCAATAACCAGGGATAAATAGCTGCGCGTGCAAATTGTTTTTGCTCGGTTCCACAACTCGGTTCAAGGGAACGAATGCCTGCGTGATTGGGAAACAAACCAAATGGTCTCGGCGAGTTTTTATCTTTTGTAGGGTTCGATCCTGTGACATCCTCATTAGCATTACCATTGCCTGGATTATTTTTTTCTCCCAGCCCTACTACTGACTTGGCGCTTCCATTCACGCCAAATTTTTGGCTCAACAGAGTAGATGCCTGCAAAATATCTTCATTCCCTTTCTCCTGCGACACAGAAATCATGGAATTTCGCTCGCAATCGCCGCCACTCTTCGCAGAGTTCGTCATTTGCTCAATCATAACGGATTCTGGTTTCTCTAGTGAGATGACGGAACGACCTCCCGTTTTAGACTCAGCATCGCCCTTCTCCCCGCTTAATAAATCCATGGCTGGACTTTCTTTACAGAAACAAATTTGCAACAAGGCACCTGCGAGGGAAAGCCTGAAAAGCCAGGAAATGCCTTTCACCTGAATAAAGTCCCAGAGCTTCACCGACGATCTTAACAATCTTTATAAAAAAAAGGCATGCGTTACATTATCAGGAGCCTTTCCTGCGCACAAAGACAAGATGATAACTTAGTATCTCGTCACTTACATTTAAAAGTGGAAAGTGACTTTCAGCCGGTCAGATAAAGTTTGAAATCCAACATAATTATCATCCCTAAAAGTGTTGTGTTCGCGAATCGTGCTTCACACGGCGAAACGCTCACATGTCAAAATGAATGTACAGTGGGAATGCGGCATACTTTTGTCTAGAGCTTATCGTTTCATGAAGAACAGTTAATTAATACCTATGAGGGAAGGAACGTGCAGTAGTCTCCTTAAAGGATCTCGGATTCCTATTTTCACTATGAGAAAAGTCCTTATAAATGAATGAAGGAAGAAAATTTTTCAGATTGTAATGAAGAAAATAAAAGTGAAGTGATCAAAATAAAATTTATTTGGGAGCCCTGCTCTAAATTTAAAGCTGTGACATATGGCATTTCCTCTAAATAATTGCAAATTTCCAGATTTTGTGACAGCTTGCCTCAACATCTTTATAGGCAAAGAAAAAAAAAACTAAGTGATAAATAAAATTTATTTGCGAACCCTGATCATTTACATGTAATTTTAAGTCGTTAATTGCATATAATACCTCCTGCATTAGTTGCAGACTTTCAAATTTGCCTGAACACTTTTAAATTCCAATTCCAAAATTATAGATCATATACTTGCACATATTTTTCTATTTAATTTAAACTCCTTAGCAAGAAGAATTTTGAAGTATATTCCACCAAGCATCACAAAACCTTATGAACTTTCAGAGATGCTCAGTTTGGCCTCCGTGCTTTCAGGCGACTCATTCCTCTTAGAATTGAGGTTAGATTATATAAGATCAATGAGAAACCTCGAAGAGTCCAAATGTAGACGCATCCGAGATTTTAAAAAGCGGCAAATTTCAAATTAAATTTTTCCTTCCGAGTTTTCGCTACTGGATGCAACTTCCTAAATTTTCCTACTACAAACTTTATATTCTACAAAAATAGAATGCAAATTGCCTCATCTCAAAATATACAACAGAGGAATCTCTCCATCAAAATCAAGAAAAATTCAATTTCAAATTTAATATTCGGCATTTCCTCTTCAAACAGAACAAAAACAAACAAAAAAAACCCTTCCATTGCTCAAGAACAGCAAATTTCAAGCTTACCGATGCAGAAAGCCGTAGAAGCGCCTCCTATGTCAATCGCAAAAGGAAAACTCCCCGATATCTGCCAGACGAGCAGCGGTTGTAACAGCGGCCTGTTGACTCCGAAGCATATTTACCTGCTCTCCTGGGTTCCTCAACAAGAACTCTGTCGAGATTTGCATATCTCTCGCGCCGCCCGACAGGTATCACCGAAATTCCAACGTGTACTAAATAATAATACTATGAAAAGAAGAATTTGCATGCGTAATTATTCGGGCCTACCTACTACGCTCCTAAAGCTAAACCAGTACAGACGGCAAAACTTACATGGCACGAAACACGATCGGAACTTGTACATTTCCCGCTTAACACTTCAAATTGCAATTGCTCTTTCACCATTTTCACGTGATCAATACATGAAAGTGTAGGACGTTCAACCGGATCGCCACATTTAATAAGATAATTCCTGCACTTCATGCGCTGGACGGTTTGAATCCATAGCACATATGCTGGAATGAATCTACATCCTTCAATTTAATAATACGGTGTGGTAACGGCTTAAATCGTCCTGTTTCTCGTGAACTGTGAGTGCAGTGATGTGAAAGGGTTTCATAAAATACACGTGATCGATGAGTTATTCAGAGCTCTGCGCATACGGCCTGTGAGATGACGTTTTTATTACTCCTCCATGGGGAATACAGGCCCGTATCCCGATTCTAGACTTACCGCTTAAGCAAGCATATGGTCACATGGGTTGATTTATAGATAGGTAAATAGAGATTTTAATATTGAGGGTTATTATGGATTGATGGGATGAATGAATGAAAGAAAGATTTTAATAAAAGCTAAAGTAGTCTATGGAACCCGCAAGCTAACATACATTCTTGGAAAAATGAATCGAGAACTTAAATAAGTTGTAACCTCTTGATTAAGTCTCCTCTCTGACAATGAATTTTGGTAATCAAGTTTGTAATTTTGCCTAACTATTTTTCTTCAAATAGGTAATTTAAGTTGTCTGCGTCTAAAATATCCACATAACTAGATCTAATGTCATTGTATGTCGGGCACTGCATGACAAAATGATGCTATGTCTCAACCACTTCCATGTCGCAGAATAGGCATGTCTTGTTTTCCCACTCCTCTTTTGGCACCAACCATCTACCAGTTTCGCATCGCAAATGGTGAGAGCTAGTTCTAAGTTGGGCTATGAGCATTTTTACTTTCCATTTAATATTTGCTCTTATATATGATTTTTCCTCATCCGTCCATGGGGTTAAATTCTTTACAATAATATAGTTTTTCCGCCAAGTTTGGTTTGACCATATGATACTTCAAAAAATTTCCTAAACAAACTTCTTTATTTCTCCATTTGCTAACCAGACACTCTTGAATGTTAACATCCCACTTTTTCATCCATTTATCATTTTGTTTCATCCACGTGTTCTTTCTCCTATCCAGTTTGTCCTTTGTGACTAACTTAGGCCAACGATGACTTTCCATATTTTGAGTTTTCTTTAGGTAACTCAACAATTGAATCATCATCGAAGCTTCTAAGGGGAAGGTACCTGTTTCCGCCAATAAGATCTCATAAGGCACTGTAGTTTTAATTTTGAGGTTGTTGATGATAAGATGTTTCTAAATTCTCTCTACTTGTCTCCACTTCTGATCTGACATGGTGTTGCCCCAAATTCCACACCCGTAAAGGATTATCGGGGTAACTAACAAACCAAACAACATAGATTTGAATTTTTTAATAAGAAAGAAAGAGAAATTATTTTATAATTCATCGAATGGTGATTATATATGGGACTTCTTTGTTTAGAATACAGGATGATGGTATATGTGTAGATAGATGGCTTATAGTGATATAGGACTACCTCACCAAGTGATTTATATGTTGGACTACCCTCTTTTTATAGTTCACAATACCAAATGATTGTATATGTGTTGATGGATGCCTTAAAGTGATATGGGACTACCCCACCAAGCGATATGTATATTGGACTACCCTCTTTTGTAGAACACGATACTGAGCGATGTATATATGGGACTACCCTTTTTTATAGTCCACAATATCGAGTTGTCTATGGGTCTACAAATGGCTTATAGTAATTGTAATGTCGTAAATTACATCACGTGTGATTCTTTATCACATAATGCCTTTGCTTTTAGTAAAAAGTTAAATTTTCACCTAAGCCTCCATCTCATCCCACTCATTTTCTCATCTCCCTTGTCGAATCCTCAATACACGGCATGTTTGGTTTAGGACATGTGTGCACTACAAAGACGTTTGTGTAGCATGCACTTGTCTTGCAAATCTGCAAACCGAAGGTGGCCATTAAAATGTTACACCCATTGTTTTTGGCAATTTAACACCTCCCTTGGCAAGGCACTGAAGTTGAGAATCCTTCTACTTGGTTTAAACTTCATTCTTGGCCTCATTTTCCCTCTCTAAATGCACTCTTGATCATTGGAAACCACTCTTTTGAACTCTCTTCACCATTTTGAATAGTTTACACAAATGATTGATGTTGGTGTATTGTTGTTTCGCTTCCTCTCCTCACACACAAGCGCTTGATCTCACCTTCAATCCACCAAGCTTCGTCCTCTTGGCTTCAAATGGGAGATATCTCACACTCATTCCCTCTCTTTGATTTGCATATTTTAGTTTCTTGCACATTTTCTATCTTTCTTGATTATAGATAGGTAGATAGAGATTTTAACATTGAGGGTTACTATGGATTGATGGGATGAATGAATGAATGAAAGATTTTAATAAAGGCTAAAGTAGTCTATGGAACCCGCAAGCTAACACACATTCTTGGAAAAAGGAAACGAGAACTTAAATAAGTTGTAACCTCTTGATTAAGTCTCCTCTCCAACAATAAATTTTGGTAATCAAGTTTGCAATTCTGCCTAACTGTTTTTCTTCAAATAGGTAATTTAAGTTGTCTGCGTCTAAAATATCCACATAACTGGATCTAATGTCATTGTATGTCGGGCACTCCATGACAAAATGATGCTATGTCTCAACCACTTCCATGTCGCAGAATAGGCATGTCTTGTTTTCCCACTCCTCTTTTGGCACCAACCATCTACCAGTTTCGCATCGCAAATGGTGAGAGCTAGTTCTAAGTTGGGCTATAAGCATTTTTACTTTCCATTTAATATTTTATCTTGTATATGCTCTTTCCTCATCCATCCATGGGGTTAAATTATTTACAATAATATATTTTTTCCACCAATTTTGGTTTGACCATATGATACTTCAAAAAATTTCCTAAACAAACTTCTTTATTTCTCCATTGCTAACCAGACACTCTTGAATGTTAACATCCCACTTTTTCATCCATTTATCATTTTGTTTCATCCACGTGTTCTTTCTCCTATCCAGTTTGTCCTCAGTGACTAACTCAGGGCAACGATGACTTTCCATATTTTGAGTTTTCTTTAGGTAACTCAACAACTGAATCATCATCGAAGCTTCTAAGGGGAAGGTACCTGTTTCTGCCAATAAGATCTCATAAGGCATAGTAGTTTTAATTTTGAGGTTTTTGATGATAAGATGTTTCTAAATTCTCTCTACTTGTCTCCACTTCTGATCTGACATGTTGTTGCCCCAAATTTCACACCCGTAAAGGATTATCGGGGTAACTAACAAACCAAACAACATATATTTGAATTTTTTAATAAGAAAGAAAGAGAAATTATTTTATAGTTCATCGAATGAGGATTATATATGGGACTTCTTTGTTTAGAATACAGGATGATGATATATATGTAGATAGATGGCTTATAGTGATATAGGACTACCTCACCAAGTGATTTATATGCTGGACTACCCTCTTTTATAGTTCACAATACCAAATGATTATATATGTGTCGATGGATGGCTTAAAGTGATATGGGACTACCCCACCAAGCGATCTATATATTGGACTACCCTCTTTTGTAGAACACGATACTGAGCGATGTATATATGGGACTACCCCTTTTTATAGTCCACGATATCGAGTTGTCTATGGGTCTACAAATGGCTTATAGTAATTGTAATGTTGTAAATTACATCACGTGTGATTCTTTATCACATAATGCCTTTGCTTTTAGTAAAAAGTTAAATTTTCACCTAAGCCTCCATCTCATCCCACTCATTTTCTCATCTCCCTTGTCGAATCCTCAATACA
>MU228193.1:2852124-2869561 GCA_018584345.1 Thuja plicata | reverse complement strand
TCAATCTCTTGCTTGTAGATCTCCAACACCAAGTCTTGAATGGATTCTTGAACTTGACAAGGGCTTTGGAAGAAGATGGATGGAGAGATCACCAAAAGGGCACTTTTTTGGCTTGAATCCTTCAATGTCCTCCAATGGATCTCCTTCATGCAAATGGATAATTGAGAATGATGGATGCTTGCTTCAAATCTTGCTTAATTGCTTGCTTGGACTTCACTTCATAAGGATGCTTGATGCTTGATTAGAAGACTTCAATTGCTTGATCGTGGTTAGAGAAAATGAGAGGAGAAAGCTCCCTTTTATATGAAACTAGGGCACAATCTTATAAGGAGGCCTACATAGGATAATTAAATCATCATTTAAGCCTTTACCCCTAGGAGAGGACCTATATTAAATATAATTTTGGAATCAACCAATTCGGAACCTGAAACAGCCGACTCGGAAGTAGGAATAGACTTTTTGTGAAGACCGACATCCCGAAAACCAAAAGTTCCCGGTATTTGGACCCTGGGATAGGGTCAAGGTCGGCCCTATCCTAGGGCAAGGCTGAGGTTGACCCTGTCCTAGGAGGTCGACCCTATCCCCAGATCCCAGGATCATAGGTCAGAGACCCAGAATGCATAATTTAGGTCAGGAAATGGAGGTTAGAAAGGCAGGTTAGGGGGGAAGCCATGTCAAGATCAGGAACTCATTCAAAGGCACTTGTCATGACCCCAAACCACTCACTCGGAATGCTAAACCAGTCTCCTATGGAAGTGCTTCCATTTTCTGACTATACAATGTGTATGACCATACATATGATATCAAGTTGACATCAATGACAACACAAACCATTAACTAATTTAATGTTTTGCATCATCTTCAACTTAACATTATCAAACATTCAATCAGTTACATGTCATGAATGATACTTCAAAAAATTTCCTAAACAAACTTCTTTATTTCTCCATTGCTAACCAAACACTCTTGAATGTTAATATCCCACTTTTTCATCCATTTATCATTTTGTTTCATCCATGTGTTCTTTCTCCTATCCAGTTTGTCCTTTGTGACTAACTTAGGCCAACGATGACTTTCCATATTTTGATTTTTCTTTCTAGGTAACTCAACAACTGAATCATCATCGAAACTTCTAAGGGGAAGGTACCTATTTGCACCAATAATATCTCAGGCACTATAGTTTTAATTTTGAAGTTGTTGATGATAAGATGTTTCTAAATTCTCTCTACTTGTCTCCACTTCTGATCTGACATGTTGTTGCCCCAAATCTCACACCCGTAAAGGATTATCGGGGTAACTAACAAACCAAACAACATAGATTTGAATTTTTTAATAAGAAAGAAAGAAAAATTATTTTATAGTTCATCGGATGGGGATTATATATGGGACTTCTTTGTTTAGAATAAAGGATGATGGTATATGTGTAGATAGATGGCTTATAGTGATATAGTACTACCTCACCAAGTGATTTATATGTTGGACTACCCTCTTTTATAGTTCACAATACCAGATGATTGTATATGTGTCAATGGATGGCTTAAAGTGATATGGGACTACCCCACCAAGCGATCTGTATATTAGACTACCCTCTTTTGTAGAACACGATACTGAGCGATGTATATATGGGACTACCCTTTTTTATAGTCCACGATATCGAGTTGTCTATGGGTCTACAAATGGCTTATAGTAATTGTAATGTCGTAAATTACATCACGTGTGATTCTTTATCACATAATGCCTTTGCTTTTAGTAAAAATTTAAATTTTCACCTAAGCCTCCATCTCATCCCACTCATTTTCTCATCTCCCTTGTCGAATCCTCAATACATGGCATGTTTGGTTTAGGACATGTGTGCACTACAAAGAGGTTTGTGTAGGATGCACTTGTCTTGCAAATCTGCAAACTGAAGGTGGCCATTAAAATGTTACACCTGATGTTTTTAGAAATTTAACACCTCCCTTGGCAAGGCACTGAAGTCGAGAATCCTTCTACTTGGTTTAAACTTCATTCTTGGCCTCATTTTCACTCTCTAAATACACTCTTGATCATTGGAAACCACTCTTTTTAACTCTCTTCACCATTTTGAATAGTTTACACAAATGATTGATGTCGGTGTATTGTTGTTTTGCTTCCTCTCCTCACACACAAGAGCTTGATCTCACCTTCAATCCACCAAGCTTCATCCTCTTGGCCTCAAATGGGAGTTATCTCACACTCATTTCCTCTCTTTGATTTTCATATTTTAGTTTCTTGCACATTTTCTATCTTTGTTGTTATCAATTTATCATTTATCATTCCATCATATCATATATTGTTGTCCGTGGAGGTGGAAACACCAAATTAGGGATTTGAATTTTGTAGGCCTTTAAACCAAATAGTCAAACAAGTTATCTTGTTGTTGTGTGTGTAAGATTGAAGGAGGAAGTGGTTTGACTTTTTAAGGTTATTCTACCTCTGGGTTGTAAGATCTTTCTTCCCCCTTTGCTTGCTTTAGAATAGTTATTTTGGCTTCATAATCTACTTTATGTTATTTAAGTTCATTAGCCTTTTAGTTTTGTTAATTTGGTTATTGGTCTTGTATTTTCTAGCCTTGGTTTCTACACCTTGCCCATACATGATGCACAGACATTGCATTGGTGTGCTAAATATGTGTTGTAGTCCACAACTCATGGAAGTGTCTAGGACAGTGGGTTAGCGGAATCCATTAGACTATCTTGATCAATAGCTCTCCCATATTTAGTAGACTAAATATTTTTATCATTTCATACCATAAAGTTATTTTTGTTTAAGTATTTTCCGTTCACACTAAAGTTTGTAATTGGTTTAATTAATTGATCTCCCTAGCTAACTAATCACTAGTTAAGTGAGGGGGTGCAAGGATCATTTCGTCCCTTGAGATTCTATCAATCTCAAGGGTGGAAAATTTCCTTCTCCACAATAATATGGGACTGCCCTATACTTCTTGCAAGAGGCGCCTAATTGTGCTACAAATGAGACATACATACCTACCCTCTATGGGATTTGAACTTGTGACCTCTCTTTCAAAAGTACAAGCTCTCCACCACTAGGCCAACTCAAGGTGTACCAATAAAGTAAAATAGGTATGTATTAATAAAATTCTATTTATTAAATTCTATCATAAAATGGGTGTAGATAGAACTACATTTAGAAGTTTCGGTAAGGTAGGTCTTTAAAAATAAAATATCAAAATTAAAAAGATAAAAGTTGTCAAGTAACAAAATGACCATTCAAGGGAGAGGGTCCAACTATGGAGCGAGGCCCTAAAATGAGAATAAGAGTATAAAATGTTGGACATTAGAGTGGAACATATCATTAATTATTGAATTTTTATCTTCAACCCAAAAAACCAAACCAATATGAACAAATAATGTTCACATATGTAGTGTCGCAAATTGTGTTCTCATAAAATTACATTGTCACTTAGTTCTCACTTTGGTGCCTTTACTTCTATGTACCCAATCTGACTAATCTTGCTCAACCCAAGGCCTGATATTGCAAGTATAATGGATTTTTGGTTCCCTCAACTTTTTTTCTAACCCTTCCAAGCTAGACTAGTGCTCCTAGCACCCTAGTCCCAATGGACTATGGTGCTAAGCACTAGTATCTCCCTAGACTATGACACTAGGCACTAATGTCCAACCAAAAAGGGTCCAATTTTGAATATGTTAGCAGTCAAAATTTGGTGAACGAAAATTTTTTTATCCATGTCAACCTAATTAGAGTTTATCAACATGTTTTATCCTCACTCCCTCATTTGAACAACGCACACTTGCAATTCACTCTCTCATTGAGCAAGTATTTTAATGTTGATGTAGTCATTTTGCAAAGAATAAGAAGATCTAATATTGGAGGATTCAAGCATTGAAGATGGAGTCCATGATCAATTTCATATCTTTCCTCAATGAGTGAAGACATACCAAAGCTCCCTTTCTAGCATCATCTACCTTTCATGAATGCTTTAAGACAAGGAAAAATTAATTGGAAAATATATAACATTGTGATTCAACACTCTTTACTTCATATTTGAGGTTTATTTTAGACACTATTTTAATCGGGAAGGTTGAATCCTCCTGGGGCTTGACTTAGGCAATCCCCTATACAAAACAAATACCAATTTTCTCCCTCTTGTGTGCAACTTTTCAGATCTAGGAGCAAAATGTCTTGAGGTTGCAAGTCATGGACCTTGCTAGTTCAATATTCTGATCTGCATTATCATGAATTAGTACAACATTAACTTGATATTGTTGGCTGTCCACATTACTTGCAGCAAGTTGTTCACACATTCCTCTACCTCTTACAAGATTAGTAACATTGATTACAACATCATATTCCATCACACGTGTTATCCATCCATCCATCTCTTTTATCATTCAGGTCTCTATTCAACAAGAAATCTTTCACACTTGGATGAGCAACCATTAAGTGGATCTTACAGCTCAAAATCAATGGTTTAAATTTCTTAAGACTTCTAATCATAGCCAATAAATATTTTTCAATAAATGTGTACCTTTGTTCATATCCTTCTAAACCTTGGCTTGAAAAAGAAATCAGTTGCTCTTGTCCATCATCATTCTTTTGAATCAACATTGTTGAGATAGAATCAGAATACATTGTTGAGATAGAATCAAAATATGCAAATGCATACAAAATGAAATATTTGTTGAAATTTGGATTTAATAGAGTGGGTGTTGAAGCAAAAGCTTGCTTTACCTCTTCAAAACTATCCTTACCCTCTTTAGTCCACCTAAAACTTATGTCCTTTTTTAACATCTTCGTCATTGGTTTCAACAAAGTAGCAATGTTAGGAATGAACCTTCTAACAAAATTTATTCTACCAAGAAATCTTTGTAGGCCTTTCTTATGTGCTGGTAATGCTAAGACAAGTATGACACTTACCCTCTCAGGATCTATTGTTGTTCTGTACTTGGAAATAATGTGACCAAGTAATTTTTCGTCATGAATAACACACATGCACTTCTTTGGATTTAACGAAACTCCATATTCTCTACATATTTCAAAAATATGTCTCAAATGTTTAAAATGTTCATCAGAATCCTTAGAGAAAATATTAATATCATCTAAATATACAAGTACAAACTTGTTCATCATACCATGAAATGTCATCTCCATTGCCTTCTGGAATGTTACGCTAGCATTTGCGAGACCAAATGACATCTTTCTATATGCCATGGTTCCCCATTTTGTATTAAATGTTGTCTTGTACTGGTCTTCTTCTTTGACTAGAATATGATTATAGCCTGAGAACCCATCTAAAAGTGAAAATTTGTCAAAGCCTAATACAAATTGCATAATTTTCTCCATTGAAGGCAACAGGTGATGATCTTTTAGAGACGCTTGATTGAGGTCTCAAAAATCAACACACAATCTGATTTCACCATTCTTTTTCCTCACAAGTACCAAATTTGAAACCCAAAATGTATGATTTATGGAAATGATGATATTACCTTCAATCAACTTGGTCAATTTAGGATTTGGTGGCCTTTGCTTCTGCCTTACAAGCTTTGCATTTGGCTCCAATTCTATAGTGTGTTGAGCTAGTTGGGGATCAAAACCCTTCAAATCATGGCATTGTCATATAAAGACATCACTATATTCTTGACAAAGTGAGACAAAAAACTTGTTGTTCTTCAGAAGTACATACCTTGCCCAACTTAAGAAACTTATCCTTCATGATCTCTATAGACTCATAATGATCCTGTTTAACTGATATGGTGGTTTTCTCTGCTCTTTCTTAATCATTTGAATTAAATATGGACTCAAGGGTGACCAGTCCCTTTGGTATCTTATTTGTTTTTAATTGTAAAATCTGATCACCATACTATTGTTGTAGTTTTTTTTAATTTCTGCTTGAAAACTTACCCTCATTAATCAGAAAACTAAGAATTTGACTATCAGATTCAAAAACCTGCCAACTAACGTTATTATCAGATATAAAAGGATTTACCACCACTTTTACATATAGTTATACCTGCACATTTTTGGCTTCCTTTGGGATATCAAACTTAGCCCCCGTGGCTGCCAACTTATCAACATGCTTATTGTGTCCTCTTCGTCCTGAAAAGATGTTAAAAGCTTCAAATCCTTCAATTAGATCCCAAATTCTGTGTTGATACAGCTTTAAAACTTCATTTTTTGCAACATCAAAGTTACATACCCGATTTACCACCAACTCACTGTCTCCAAAAATATACAAATTATTGATTTTCTTTTCTTGGCCCATTCTAAGCCATGAACCAACGCTTCATACTCTACTTTATTATTTGTATAGCTGAAAGAAAATCAAAAAGTAGAATAATACCTCTCATTTGTAAGAGAAATCAACATAGCTCCACCACCTACACCCACTTTACTTTGTGAGCCATCAAAATAAAGTTTCCAAACCTCATTTCCTTGTTGTTCTGCTTGTTTTTCCTCACTTTTAATGAGATTTGGAATAACAGAATTCTGATCTAACATTACATAATTGCCTAAACCAAAAACATCCATTTGATTAAATGGTTGATAAAAAAAAATTATCATTCTGGATATAACCAGCTGATGATAGAAGAGGAAGATAGATTGAAAATTGCATTTACAAAAGTGGGGCACATTTTCTTACATAAGAATTTCCTTTGTTTTAATTAACGCTAGAGCCACTTTTCTGAGGCCCATGGATTATGCGTTCAAGGATCTAGTTGGCAAGTGCATTATAA
This sequence comes from Thuja plicata, assembly GCA_018584345.1. NCBI lineage: Eukaryota > Viridiplantae > Streptophyta > Pinopsida > Cupressales > Cupressaceae > Thuja > Thuja plicata. The sequence continues at coordinate 2,862,827 of MU228193.1, read as the reverse complement.
TATACATGGATGATCTCACTGTGTTTTCCAGATGCAGAGAATACCACATAAGTTATTTGAGAAGAATCTTTTAGAGATGTAGAAGATATATAATTTTGGTAAATCCAAAGAAATGCATGTTCGCTATCATCGAAGAAAAATGGTTAGATCATGTAATTTCAGAACATGGAATCTCAATTGATCTTGAATGCATTGAAGCTATCTCCAAGATTGGTCTACAAGCTAGTCATAAATAATTGAAGTCATTCATTGGAAAAATTAACTTTGTAAGAAATTTTATAACTGGATTTGCTTAGATCATTAAACCACTAGATGATATGCTGAAGAAAGGTGCAAAATAGATTGGACACCTCTAGCAACGAGAGCATTTGAAGACATGAAGAAAGAAATTGTGGATGCTACTGTCTTGGTTATCCCAGATTGCACCAAGTCGTTTTACATATATTCCTTTGCTTCAGAACACACATGTGCAACTATCCTCACTCAGAGATAATATATAAGATAAAGATGAACACCTTATTGCATTCACGAGCTCGCCACTGAAGGATGCAAAATTTAGATACCCAAACATTGAAAAACAAGCCTATGCTTTGGTGAAGCCGATAATAAAATTTAAACGTTATATTCTAAGGAGAAAGGTATACACAATAGTTCTTGATGCTATAGTAAAGATATTGTTAATGCAGAATGAGTTAGGAAAGAGAATAGGAAAATGGATGGAAATCATTCCAGAATATGACATAAAGATTGAACCAATGAAACGCGTCCATGGACAAACCCTGACACAGAGAATTGCTACAAATGGACTCAGACTAGTGCACCAAGTGTATGTACTGAAAGAAGTGTCTCCATAAGAATGGTATGATGACATTGGTTTCTACTTGTTGAATCATATGTCCCCTTCTTACCTAAACTACGTACAAAAGGGAGCTTTAAGAATAAAAATCCAGCAATTCATGCTTCAAGGAGCTCTGTTATACAAGAAAAATCATGATGGAATTTATTTGAGATGTGTTGGCAAGGAAGAAGAAAAGAAAATTATTGAGCACTTTCACAGTAAATACAAAACCAGTCATGGAAGCAGTTTAGCCATAGCTAATCAAATTTCAAGGGTAGGATATTACTGGCCCATGTTATTCAAGGATACATATGAAAATGTGAATACTTGTCACACATGTCAAATTGTTGAAGTGTATAAAAGAGATACTTCTATGCTACAGTAGCTTGTTATTGAAGTAAAGCTTTTTTGTAAGTGGGGTTATAATTTATTGGTCTAATTAATCTGCCATCTTCAGGACAACACAAGTACATCCTACTGCTACAAATTATTGTACATGATGGTCAAAGCATCAAGCTCTTAAATACTACACAACATATGTGGTCAGAAAATTCCTTTAAGAGAATGTCAAAATAAAGTTTCCAAACCTCATTTCCTTGTTGTTCTGCTTGTTTTTCCTCACTTTTAATGAGATTTGGAATAACAGAATTCTGCTCTAACATTACATAATTGCCTAAACCAACAACATCCATTTGATTAAATGGTTGATAAAAAAAATTATCATTCTGGATATAACCAGCTGATGATAGAAGAGGAAGATAGATTGAAAACTGCATTTACAAAAGTGGGGCACATTTTCTTACATAAGAATTTCCTTTGTTTTGATTAACGCTAGAGCCACTTTTCTGAGGCCCATGGATTATGCGTTCAAGGATCTAGTTGGCAAGTGCATTATAATATACATGGATGTTCTCACTATGTTTTCCAGATGCAGAGAATACCACATAAGTTATTTGAGAAGAATCTTTTAGAGATGTAGAAGATATATAATTTTGGTAAATCCAAAGAAATGCATGTTCGCTATCATCAAAGAAAAATGGTTAGGTCATGTAATTTCAAAACATGGAATCTCAATTGATCTTGAATGCATTGAAGCTATCTCCAAGATTGGTCTACAAGCTAGTCATAAATAATTGAAGTCATTCATTGGAAAAATTAACTTCGTAAGAAATTTTATAACTGGATTTGCTTAGATCATTAAACCACTAGATGATATGCTAAAGAAAGGTGAAAAATAGATTGGACACCTCTAGCAACGAGAGCATTTGAAGAAATGAAGAAATAAATTATGGATGCTACTGTCTTGGTTATCCCAGATTACACCAAGCCGTTTTACATATATTCCTTTGCTTCAAAACACACATGTGCAACTATCCTCACTCAGAGATAATATATAAGATAAAGATGAACACCTTATTGCATTCATGAGCTCACCACTGAAGGATGCAAAATTTAGATACCCGAACATTGAAAAACAAGCCTATGCTTTGGTGAAGCCGATAATAAAATTTAAACATTATATTCTAAGGAGAAAGGTATACACAATAGTTCTTGATGCTATAGTAAAGATATTGTTAATGCAGAATGAGTTAGGAAAGAGAATAGGAAAATGGATGGAAATCATTCCAGAATATGACACAAAGATATAACCAATGAAATGCGTCCATGGACAAGCCCTGACACAGAGAATTGCTACAAATGGACTCAGACTAGTGCACCAAGTGTATGTAATGAAAGAAGTGTCTCCATAAGAATGGTATGATGACATTGGTTTCTACTTGTTGAATCATATGTCCCCTTCTTACCTAAACTACGTACAAAAGGGAGCTTTAAGAATAAAAATCCAGCAATTCATGCTTCAAGGAGCTCTGTTATACAAGAAAAATCATGATGGAATTTATTTGAGATGTGTTGGCAAGGAAGAAGAAAAGAAAATTATTGAGCACTTTCACAGTAAATACAAAACCAGTCATGGAAGCAGTTTAGCCATAGCTAATCAAATTTCAAGGGTAGGATATTACTGGCCCATGTTATTCAAGGATACATATGAAAATGTGAATACTTGTCACACATGTCAAATTGTTGAAGTGTATAAAAGAGATACTTCTATGCTACAGTAGCTTGTTATTGAAGTAAAGCTTTTTTGTAAGTGGGGTTATAATTTATTGGTCTAATTAATCTGCCATCTTCAGGACAACACAAGTACATCCTATTGCTACAAATTATTGTACATGATGGTCAAAGGATCAAGCTCTTAAATACTACACAGCATATGTGGTTAGAAAATTCCTATAAGAGAATGTCATTACCCGGTTTGGATGTCCACATGTCATGATGTGAGACAATGGCTCAAGATTCACATCTTTTAAGTTTTCAAACTAGGCATTTGAATATGGGATAACATTGAAATTTTTATCAAATTACTATCTATAAGGAAAAAGATTGGCAGAGTAAACAAACAATAATTTACTAAGTACAATAAAGAAGTTAGTGACCAAGAATCTGAAGGACTAGCCCACACAACTGTGATTTTCACTTTGGGTTGACAAAATTAAAATCAAGAGCTCTATAGGGACGTCTCCCTATCATTTGGTCTATGGACAAGATCCAATCTTTCCATTTTAGTTGAAGATCCCAACACTGCAGTTCATACAAGAATACATGGAAGGAGAAGACAGAGTGCAGACACGTCTGATTCAGTTACTACATTTGGAAGAGAAAAGAGGCCAGACACTTGAATAGTTCACAAAGCATCAAGGTGTGGACCTTAAAAGATGGTTCAACAAAATGGATAGATTTAAAGAGTTTCAGATTTTAGATTTGGTTCTCTGCTGGGATAAGGCCCATGAAAAGAAAGGTGGTCAGGACAAGTTTGACAATCTATGGACGAGTCCTTATCAGATTTCAGAAATAATTGGAGATAATGCATTCAAACTCAAGACTTTGAGAGGAGAGGAACTCCCATTCCCCGTCAATGGAAATTTCCTCAAGCATTGTTTCCAATCTTAGGTTTCCTTCCAGGAGCCTACCCTATACATAGTTAGTCTAGGTTTCCCTTATGTTCCTTGTTTTGGTTTCCCTTTTGTTTTTCTCTTCCCTTTGTTTTTCTTTTGTGGTTTAGAGGGGATTTTGGCTTTCTTGTAGTTTAGGTTGTTTTTCTTTGTTAGTTTAAGGTCTGTTTTCCATTGATTCATTTTTCTTAGGTGGTTTTGGTTTTCTTTCCCTTTCATTTTGATCTTTGGTTTTGGTTTTGGTTTTATGCCAAGTGGCCTGGAGGTTTGGGTGTTCTCATTTGCGAGAGGGTGGTGCATGTTTCTAACTTCATCTAGAGATTCCTCCAAGTCTTGTTTATTTCATTTCCTGGATAATTGTTATGAAGGTCCTAGAAGTTGAGGTTGTATTTGTTATGTTTATCATTAGGTTAGAGCATGAAATTGACTCAGAAGGTTAATCATGTAATGTGTCTTGAAACTTGAAATTTGAGATTTCCATATCTTTCATGCCTAACCATTTGCTTAGAGTCATTTAAGGTTCTTTGGGAGAAGTCACTTCTTGTGAAAATTTTAAATCTTTCTTCAACGCCCCTGTAATTTCCTTAACCCATAGTGAGCTTCATTGCTCATGAGTGAACTAAAAGAAAATAAATGCAATATCAAAAGAAACAAAGTGAAAGAAAATTAAAATGAAAGATTGAATAATTGGATTTTGGAATATGCAGACATCTCTACAGGTGTTCCAAAGAATAATTCACTAGAAGTAGAGAAATCTCAGTGGGATTACAATGAAAACCTCGTCAAGGCTATGGACGCATGATTGGCAACGAGGAATTGTCTAGGATGCTTATGGATTCAAGAGGAATGCATAACTAGCCATGACCAATCTTGGGGTTTCTAAGTGGTCTTGTCGAGAGGGAATTGATGCATTTGCATACAATTAGTCAATCATGGATAAAACATGTCTCGATCTAGTACATGATTCTCCTCCCCTTTTAAGTTTTTTTTTTAATCTCCTTGTGATGACATAAGATTTGTCGATTGAAGATTCTAAGTTCAAATTAACTGTTTATCCTTGAAATATTTTCAACATTTCACTCGTGGAGTCGCAAGATGTTTTGACTAATCACACATCACCCATTTCAAATGGGACCCCCTTGTCTTTTCGCTCGCTTGGCCCTTTTTGTCTCGTTGTTTTGGTAGCTCCAGATCCAATCTCCTAGTTCCTCCTCATGATCCAACTGAAAATGATGATATTTTCTAAGTCTTGAAGAATAGTTTCGCCATCTCTTGAAGGTTTTAGTCTAGAAGAGTTTCATCCTCGAAAGGCATCCAAAAGGAGGAAAAAGATAAGGCGTCGCTACATTTGAGAAAGTCCTACCAGGCGCTTCATTTGTACCCAAGTGTAAACTCTAATAGGGTGAAGAACTCCAAAGTGGAAGATCCTCTTTTGGGTCTAATTCGCTCTCACATCCAGAACATCTTCCTTCGTAGCACATTTTCTGAAACTCACAAATCAATAGCAAGTGTCTAAAAGTTTCCCCTTTTACAGATGGAGGCATAAATTCAAATTCTATTCAAAATATGGGATGCATACAATATAATTTAATAGGGAAGTCCCCTATCTTATTTAAGATTAGCCCAACAATAACAAGGTGCGTGTGTCAAAGAAGTGGATAAATTGTTTGAAATTACTCTATAAGGGAAGATTTGCGCCCAACTACATACAAAGAATAAAAAAAGAACATTTTGAAATCTGAGAAAATTGAATAGTCACCTATCCTATGGATACACACTTGCATGTCAACTTTGCAAGGATTGAAAACTGCTTTCCAGGCCCCAACATGATCTTCCCCAATGTTTAAAAACATGGATAGGAGGAAATTTCACCATTGTAAACGACGTGGAGTAATTAAAAGTTTGAAATTCGCAACATGGCTCCAATTGCGCCTAGTGCGATTTTAATTAAGTCAAGGAACATCGTGGAAATGGAAAAGTCCACCACAGATGAGAAAACATGCCCAAGCACATATTTCAAGGAATGGAGGAATTTTGGTAAAAGGAAAAATGTCCACGCGGGAGACCAAAATGTGCTCAAGCGCAGCTTTGCCTTGGTCGTGGAACGTCAGAAGCTGTAAATTATGATAGTAAGATATATTCGCGCTCAACCCAAAATGTTCGTGAAGAATCCAAGGTGCATTAAGCGATATCACGATGGAGTCAAGGAAAGAAGAAGATTGGTTTATAAATAATAATAATAAAAATCCACCGTGGTTTCGAACACATTGATGGTCTGTAAAAATATTTCGAAGAGGCTACATACTGAGGCACTTGAAAATCAAAATCGTTGCAAACTGAAGCATGAATTACCCATGCTCAATGAAGTTTGGAAGTCTTCCATCACCACCAATCTACGAATGATGAGAAACCCCAATCAAATGGGTGGTCAGTGAGTTAGAGCTCAAATCCGCATGCATAGGGAAAGAAGCGAAGTCATTCGAAGCATCCAAAATCATGATGAGTAATGGTCTTTTATCCATGAAAGCAAGATATTGGAGAGAAGAGAAATATCAAAGCCCTATTCCAAAGGAAGTGTTCATAAATTTTGAGGTCTGCAGAAAGGCTTTGAATCACACCCATAGAGGAGAACTCTGCAGTCACAAAACTCGTCTCACGACTAAAAATCTATTCACAGAACATACACGACCAAGAAAAGCTTGAAATTCATTCACAGCAACCCGTGAATGACACCCCACAGCGGCAGCCGCAGAACAGACCAAGAACATAAAAATATGGGAACTGACCTATCTTTATCACAAGTACCCATGAGGGGGACCACCACTTCAAGCCACAAATTCTTCGGACCAGGGACGGTTGAGAATCTCACAATCCATTATAGAGGAAGGACAAGTAAATGCTTTTCATGCCTCATGATCAATCTGTTTCAAACTGCAAGAATGGCTTTCATATTGCACAGATTCACTAGTGACATTGAGAACATTCATAATTAAAAGGAATCTGTGATAGGAGTGATGCTAGAATCATGGAGACCAGTAGACATCATTGCCTCCCAGGCATCCTCCAGTGCAAGAATGTGTGCTTGTAATCAGGTCCGTTTGGGGGTTCGAATTAGACTGGAACTGGCATTATCTAATTATGAATAATGTCAAATTCTATGTTTGAGTCCATGAACAAAAATGAAATTGGAATTACGAAATTCTCATTTTGGAGGCAAAATGGGGATCTCATCTTCCATCTAAATAGGTGGAATTAGAATTCCAATTCCAATTTTTACAAAAGCAAATTTAATATCTCATCAGATCCATGACGTGATATATGTGTAAATGTGTGTATGTGTGTATATGTGCGTATATGTATATATATACACAAATATATGTATATGTACTTATGCATGTATATATATACAAATGTATGTAAATGTGTATGTGTAAATATGTATATATACACAAATGTGTGTATATGTGTATGTATGTATATGTGTAAATATATATATACGCAAATGTATGTATGTGTAAATGTGTATATATACACAAATGTGTGTATATATGTATATATACATAAATGTGTGTAAATATGTATATATATACAAATGTGTGTATATATACACAAATGTGTGTATATGTGTGTGTGAATATGTATGTGTATATGTGTAAATATATATATATACACAAATGTGTGTATATGTGTGTGTGTATATACACACATGCGTGTGTGTGTATATATATACACACATACACACCGTATTAAAAAAAAATTAAGAAATAAACAATTAAAATTATTTATGCATCTTCTCAGTCATCTACGGGGTCCAGCCCATATCCTGGAAATCATTTCTAAGATATGTATCTTCCATAATTGTAACATCTTCCAAAATTTACCATATCTAACATTTAGTACACCCAAAAAATCTCGGGAGCCAGGACAGATGCAGATGAAGACGATTCCCTTGTGAGCTACTACATACTCGAGCATATACCCACAAGTGCCAAAGAAGATAGATTTTCTAAAATTGCCGAATCCATTGCTCGAATGGAGTCCTCAAAGCAATCCAGCAGCAACCCTCTGGATGCAAGCAAAGAACTAAGGAAGTGTTGATCGCACAGGAAAGAGGACCCGATCAAAGTAAGCCTCTAGTGCACACACGACATGCTCTCTGGCATATAACAGAAGATAGAGAAAGAGATTAGTCCGTCGTTGAAGCCAAAACACGTACGATCGTGAAATCTCTTTGGTGAGGGAAAAATATAAAAAAGGAAATTATCCTCGTGGAGACCGAAATTGCGACCGAGTGTGGGTCAACTCGATCAATGGAAATATTGTAAAGCTTTAAAATTCCTCCATAGCCTGCAAAACGCGCTTCAGCGCAAATTCAGTGAAGTCACATAAAAGTTTCACATTGTAGAGAAATCCACCACCAATGCCAAAATGCGCCCTATTACATTTTAATACATGTCAATAAACTTTACAAATCCACGACAAGCGCAAAATGCTCTCTAGGCGCATTTCTAACCCAGTGCATAAACATAATACAAAATAATTTCGTGTTCAGAGGCGTTTGTACAATGGGAGTACACGCTGAGTACGACTATATTTTAAAGAATATTTCGTGTATAAAAAGAAGTGCTTCGAATTTCTACATTACAATTCAAAAATAAATTAAAAAACAAAAAAACCGTTCATAATGCTAAATGACATTAAAAAAATAAAAAGAAATCATAAAAAAAAAATGAATTAAAATTTTTTGAAAAAATAGCAACATTTATTATTAATTTTTTTTTTTTTTATAAAATGCTACGGGATTGGGTGGGCTGGGGGCCGCCATGTCCCCTCACCTCCCTATGTGTCACCGGCAGCTGCTGGTTGCAGCGGCCATGCGTACGACAACTGTAGACAGCGGCTGTTGTGCGATGCATGTGCTTGCACAATGGGGAGGTGAGGGGACGTGGCAGCCCCCACCTCGCCCAATCATTTTTAATTTAATTTTTTTTAAAAATCATATGCATTGAATTCAGATTTAATTATAATGAAATGCCTCAATTAAATTTTTAAAAACGAAATGGTGGATTAAAAATGAAACGCCATTTATTTTTAATTTTTTTTTCAAATTCAAATTCATTTGTGAAAAGGAAATTGAAAAGGCAGGAGTTTCAAAGGAAAATGAAGAGACATGAGACAATATATGCTTATAAAAGAGAGCTCTCTCCTTATTTTTGTTTTCCATACAGATTTGAGTAGAGGATTCGAAGTAGAAGAGTTTTGAAGCAGCAAAGAGGATAGCAAGTTTGAAGCATTTCAAGCAACAATTTTTGAAAGTGAGTACAATTGTTAGTTTTTTATTACTTTTTTGCTAATATATTTTGTAATTTCTTCTCCTATATTGAAGGCAATGCTGTTAATTTCTTCTATACCATGATTCTTTATTATAGTTTTAATATAGATCATTAAATATGTAGTATATCATTTTTTTAAACAAATGATATACTGTATATCTATATAATGTGTCATTTTCAGATTATATTTTAGTTTAAACAAATTAAAGATTTAGATTTATTTATGTGCAGTTGATTGATTGTATGTTTGTCATTGATGACAACATATAATACACAATAGTGATTCTGTATGTACTTATCAGAATGATGTTATCAAGCCTTGCGTGGTTAGATACATGTTGTAGACATGTTTAGTATGTTATGTTCATACACGCAGATCCAAATATGATGTTTCAGTCAAGTTGTGTAATTCTGTTATTGACAGTTACAGTTCTGGAAGAGGATTTGTTCAGAGCCGACGTATGTAGTGTGTTTCTTGAGTTGCGCCTATCTTCAAGATATGCGTGTGTATATTCATGATTAGTTATAAGTTGATGATAGTTATCTAAAGGCGCCAAATGTGTTTCAAGAAGATTGCAAAGTTAGAGTTAATTTGGTGAAGCCGACTTAGTGAAGCGTCACGTCTGTTCAGTTTGTGTTGCGTAGACTTAATATTGTTTGTGTGCTCAGTGAAGCCAACAAAGATGTTGTTGAAGTGTTTCCAAGAGTTGTCATGACCTTTTACTTTGAGGAAGATACTTATAGCAAGTCATTTGTGATATGTTAAGTGTGAATGATACGAAATGAGACAGAAAATGTACAGAGCAGAATATCAGTTGTGGTTAATTCATCAAGAGTCTATGTGAAGAAGAAGTAGAAGATTACAATACATTGGAACTGATCAAGACAATAGGTCTACTCTACAGTTCATCATCATATATGGTGCATATCTGTTCTACAGAAGGTTGTAGCCTTCACCATTGAAGTAGTGAGTTTTTGGACAGTGAGTCTTCACCCCTAACAGGGTTATTTGTAAAAGACTCCTAACAGGGTCAGACCCTTAACCAGGTCACTATACTTATTGCTTTGTAAATAACAATTCCTAACAGGGTTGCAAGATCTTCTAACAGGGATTACTATAAACAAGTATAGTTCATTGTGGGTGCTAATTCCCACTAGGGTTTTTACCATTTGGTTTCCCCGTAATCAAATTGTGTGTTGTGTACTGTGTTATCTAAATGTGCATTTACTTTACTGTATTCTGGAGTTAAAGAAGTAAAAATAACTAAAGTTATTGATAACTGATTCACCCCCCCTCTCAGTTATCCTTTGGGACTATTCTAACAATTGGTATCAGAGCCAAGTGCCTTGGAGAAGAAACCTAACAACTTAAGGTAGATCAGATGTCTTACTTTAGAAAAGAGAGCCCTAAGTTCAATGGTGAAAATTATCTGGATTGGAAAAACAAAATGATAACACATCTACAGTGTGTTGGCTTTGAGATCTTTGAGATAGCTACACAAGAAGTTGTTATTCCATCTC
>MU228193.1:2831226-2850701 GCA_018584345.1 Thuja plicata | reverse complement strand
TACCCAAACAAGATCATACTACGGAGAAAGGTATTTCATTTTGTTTGTTGATGATTTTTCAAGGATGATGTGGGTTGCATTCTTAAAGGAGAAATCTGAAGCCTTTGAGAAGTTCAAAATATTCAAATCCAAGGTTGAGAATGAACCTGGATTAAAACTAAAATGCTGGGATCAGATAGAGGAGGAGAGTTCACCTCTGATTAGTTTTATGATTACTGTGAAGAACATGGAATAAAAAGACAGTTAAGTGCTCCTAGAACCTCTCAACAGAATGAGGTTGCAGAAAGGAGGAACATGATTATACTTGATACAACGCGCACTATGATGATTAAATGAAAAGTTGCGCACACATATTGGAGAGATGCAGTAAATACAACAGTCTATACTATCAACATAACTCAGTTGAGGCCAGGTGCAGATAAGACACCCTATGAAATTTGGTTTGGTAATGTACCTACAATAAAGTATTTTAGAATTTTTGGCAGCAAATGCTACATCAAGAGAGATGATGGTGTTGGTAATTTTGATGCTAGAAGTGATGAAGGTATTTTCCTTGGTTACTCTACAAAAAGAAAAGCATACAGATGTTTCAATTTGAGATTGAAAAAGGTAATTGAAAGTCTCATGTAAAAATTGATGAAAATTTTATGGTTCAAGAGAGATACTATGAATATGCACCTATGATTGAAGATGAACCCAGGCCTAGCAGCAAAGATACTGTTATTGAATAAATGTTTGATTGCATTGATGTCTCATGCAATGACCCTAAATCAAGCACAGAAGAATCACATATTACATAAGAAGAAGTAACACCTAAGGTTCCTAAATTCACATCTAGATACCACTCTAAAGATGATATTATTGGAGATCAGAGCAACAGTGTTTTGACTAGATCAAAAGCAAAAAGTCTAGCAATGGATAAAGAGGTATGTTTACTTTCATAGATTGAACTTTTAAGTGTTGAAAATGCTTGTAATATTTCTGATTGGAAGAATGCAATGAAAGAAGAATTAAATCAGATAATTAAAAATGATACATGGGAATTGGTCCCTAGACCCAGTGACAAAAATGTGATTGGAACAAAGTGGGTATTCAGAAACAAGATGAATGAAGATGGTACAGTAGTAAGAAACAAAGCAAGATTGGTATGTAAAGGATATGCGCAAAGAGAAGGAATAGACTACACTGATACATTCTCCCCTGTGAGCAGACTGGAAGCCATTAAATTGCTCTTGGCCTATGCAGCATTCAAAGACTTTAAAGTTTATCAAATGGATGTAAAGTCAGCTTTTCTGAATGGTGACTTGAAGGAAGAAGTCTACATAGAACAGCCTGAAGGATTTAATCTTTCAGATAAACCAAACATGGTATGCAGACTGAAGAAAGCACTCTATAGTTTTAAACAGGCCCCAAGAGCTTGGTATGAGAGACTTGATGGTTATCTTACCAAGATTGGGTTCAAGAAAGGTGCAGCAAATTGTAACTTATTCACAAGAGAGACACCTAATGGATTACTACTAGTTTTCATATTTGTTGATGACATTATCTTTGGAGGTAATGACAAGCTCAGTACAACATTTGCAAAAGAAATGTAGAATGAATTTGAAATGAGCATGATTGGTCCTATAAAATACTTTTTGGGACTAAATGTAAAGCAGACAGATAAAGGTATATTTATTAATCATTCAAAATATGTGAAGAAAATATTGAAGACCTTTAAGATGGAAGACTGTAAGCCAGTATGCACCCCTATGATAACAGGAATCAAGCTTTCAAAAGATGATGGTTCCACAACAGTTGATAAGACATTGTACAAATCTATGATTGGAAAACTCATTTATCTAACTCAATCTAGACTTGACATATCTAATGCAGTTGGCATTTTTGGAAGATTTACAGCTGAACCCAAGCAGAATCACCTAATGACAATCAAGAGGATATTCAGATATCTAAAGGGAACTATAGACTATGGTTTATGGTATCTTAAATCAGAGAATGTACAACTTCATGTGTATACAGATGCAGATTAGGCAGGTTGTATTGATGATAGGAAGAGTACTTCAGGAGGAGCAGTATTTCTTGGAGACAGGTTGGTTTCTTGGATAAGAAAGAAGCAAAATTGTATTTCTCAGTCAATAGCAGAAGCTAAATATGTTGCAGCAGCACTAAATTGTTCAACCATGGTTTGGATCAAGCAGATGGTTAAAGACTTTGTTATTCAGGTTGATTATCCTATTGTTATTCACTGTGATAACACTAGCACTATTAACATGTCTAAGAACCCTGTGATGCATGTAAAAATAAAACACATAGAGATCAAGTACCATTTTCTAAGAGAAAAGGTTGCAAACAAAGAAGTGAAATTGGACTATGTGAGCACCAAAGAACAGTTGGTAGATATTTTCACAAAACCTTTATCAAAAGACACTTTTGAGTATTTTAGAGAGAAGTTGGGAGTAATTCTCTCTCCTAAGTCTGATTAGAGAATACAGGAAGAACATCAGTCCTTTGTGACTGATAAATGGTTAACTACTCTAATTCTAAAGTAGTACGTGTGCCTAATGGTTTATGACACCCTTTTCCATTGATGTCAAAGGGGGAGTATGTACTAAGGGGGAGAATATACTATGGGGGAGTATATATCAATGGAACAAAAACACAGTCAGAGAAATTGCACCAGTATAGAGAAATATTTGATGAGGATATTCAGAAGATTGTAAAAGAAAGAGGACACCATGAACAAAGGATGTTTTTAATATCATATGTTTCCATTAATGTCAAAGGGGGAGATTGTTGGAGATTTGTTTCTGTGCAGTTGATTGATTGTATGTTTGTCATTGATGACAACATATAATACACAGTAGTGATTCTATATGTACTTATCAGAATGATGTTATCAAGCCTTGCGTGGTTAGATACATGTTGTAGACATGTTTAGTATGTTATGTTCATACACGCAGATCCAGATATGATGTTTTAGTCAAGTTGTGTAATTCTGTTATTGACAATTACAGTTCTGGAAGAGTATCTATTCAGAACTGACGTATGTAATGTATTTCTTGAGTTGCACCTATCTTCAGGATATGCGTGTGTATATTCATGATTAGTTATGAGTTGATGATAGTTATCTAAAGGAACCAAACATGTTTCAAGAAGATTGCAAAGCTAGAGTTGATTTGGTGAAGCCGACTTAGTGAAGCGTTGCGTTTGTTCAATTTGTGTTGCGTGGACTTAATATTGTTTGTGTGCTTAGTGAAGCTGACAAAGATGTTGTTGAAGTGTTTCCAAGAGTCGTCATGACATTTTACTTTGAGGAAGATACTTATAGCAAGTCATTTGTGATACGCTAAGTGTGTGATACAAAATGAGACAAAAATGTACAGAGAAGAATATCAATTGTGGTTCATTCATCAATAGTCTATGTGAAGAAGAAGTAGAAGATTAAAATACATTGGAACTGATCAAGATAGCAGGTCTACTCTACAGTTCATCATCAGATATAGTGCATATCTGTTCTACAGAAGGTGTAGCCTTCACCATTGAAGTAGTGAGCTTTTGGACAGTGAGTCCTCACCCCTAACAGGGTTATTTGTAAAAGATTCCTAACAAAGTCAGACCCTTAACCAGGTCACTATACTTATTGCTTTGTAAAGAACAACTCCTAACAGAGTTGCAAGATCTTCTAACAAGGATTACTATAAACAAGTATAATTCATTATGGGTGCTAATTCCCACCGGGGTTTTTACCATTTGGTTTCCTCATAATCAAATTGTGTGTTGTGTACTGTGTTATCTGAATGTACATTTACTTTATTGTATTCTAGAGTTAAAGAAGTAAAAAGAATTAAAGTTACTAATAATTGATTCACCCCCCCTCTCAGTTATCCTTTGGGACTATTCTAACACACAAATTAATAAACGAGAGTTTCTGTCGTTTTAGTTTTAGATTTTTTAGTTATAGTTATAGTTTTTGTTTTTGTTTTAGATTTAGATTTTTAAATATATTTTGTAAATATAATGATTAAAATATGTGAATTAGATATAGAAATAAATATATATTTAGATATAGATTTTAGTGTAGATTTAGATTTAGATTTAGATTATTTAGATATTCAGTATCTTATTTATTAATATTTAAATATACAAAATTTAAGTTTAGATTATTTAGATTTAGATTTTTATTATTGAGATTTAGATTTAGATATGCAGTATATCATTTTTTTTTAAATGATCAAATTTAGTTTTAATATTTAAATTTAGATTTAAAAATGCAAGGCAATGCCGCCATTTTCAGATTATATAGTATTTTCAGATTAAACTTTAAATTATTTAGATATATAGTATTTGATCATTGTTTTAATATTTAAATAAAGATTTTAAAATGGACAACAATGCCTCCATTTTCATTAAGATTATACTTTTCCATATTAGATTGTTTTTTGTTAAGGTAAAATCAGGTTTTGAAAGGACCCCGAAACCTTGTACAAAAGAGAGCTAAAAATAAGCAAGAACAACCATTACAAACATAGTAAGCCTACTACGAATAAAAGAGTAGGACCAAAGCAACAAACCCGAACCCAAAAAATAATAGACTGTCAAAAAAGCATAGCTACCAGCACAATTTCCAGCACATCTTCCAGTAATACAACAACAAACCTTCCAGCAAAGAAACTAGCTTAAAGAATTTTTGCATAGGCTTCCTCAGCCTCTTTCTACATATTTTTCATTAAGACAATGGAATCCTTCAGCTCTTTCATTTCTTTAGGGATTTCTGGAACTTTCCTTTTTATACTTCTGCGGGTTCTAGTGCTCGGGCTTGAGCTCTCAGCAGCATCATCAATCGTTATTGTTGTTCTTTTTAGCTGGCTCATCTCTAAGTAAGCATATAATTCTTTGAGGTTTTGGACAGAAACATTCAGCCCTTCATTACTATGCTTTAGAATAATACTAATCACGTTTCCATTATGACTGATTTGGACTTTTATTTCCTTCAACTTATCTTCAACAAGAGTATTGACCTTTCCAATTATCTCATCATCTATGTTATTATTTTTTACCTTAATCAACACCTCTTTATCCATTTCTTCCACCTTAGAACTTATAGGTTCCATAGTATCTTGCATATCCTTAAGGTGTTGTTTCATAGTGTTCATTTCCTCCCCAACCCACTTCTCTAAACTGGCCCCGTGGTCCTCCTTGCTCATAGGGATTCTCTCATCCACCTCAAACCCTACCATTTTAATTTCAAAGTTTAATTTCTACTTTTTCTTCTTCCTATTATCATTCTTTATGATCAGATTCTCTTTAGATTTTGCCTTAGTCTCCTCTGCATTTTTTTCCTTGTTCTCCTATTCCTCTTTTTCTTTTTCTTGGTGATCTTCATCCATCTCCCTGTTCTCTACTTCATTCTGACTGAGATTTCCCTCCACCATTCTTTCATCCTCAACATTGTTAAGGTACTCTTTCTCTTCAGCCCGGTCATCCTTAAGTTTACCAGAGTCGTACTCATTAGTCTCAGGATCAACCTCAAAGTCCTCTTTCTGGGTCTTTTCCTCTTCAGTATTCAGGGACTTAGGGCTAACCTCCTTCTCAACCCTAACATTCACCTTTTCCTTAGTCTTTCTGTTTATCCTCTTCTCAGGTTTCTCCTTCTTCATTTCCAGCTTCAGCTTCCTAAAATTCCCTTTGACCCTTTTAGGGATAGGATCCGAAATTTGATTTTTGACATACTCAGAGATTAATAAAATAAAACCTTCGTGGAGCACAGGGTTAGAGGAATTTTTCTTGTGTTCTAGAAAACTATTATTCAAAGAGCTCAGCAGATAGTAGGGGAATCACACAAGCTTCTTATGCCTAAAGTGATTTGTGAAAACAAGATGCAAATTGTAAATTTTAGAATATCGACCATCCAAAGTGAAGTATTCTATCATCACTGTAAGAATATCAGCCCAGTGGGATTTTATCTTTTTAATATCGACATAATCTCCCTTACCTTTAGTCAGGAGGGCTTCCTCTTCTTCATTCTTTGGAAAAGTTTTAAAGGCTTGAGATCTCGTCCTTTTATCATCCCTGTAGAAATTCATTCCTTCAACTGGTAGCCCCGTAATATCAGAGATGATATTCAAAGTAAGCTGGAAAGATTTCCCCCACAGATTAACCTTCCCATTCTTCCATCCTTCCGCAAATTTCTTCATGATTTCCTTGTCCGCTCCATGCAACCACTCCATGTACTGAGTGACACCTCCCTTCTTAAGTCTCTTCCAGACCTTTTTCTTCAATTTCCACTTCAAACAGTCCGTAGGATCCTCCCTCTTAAGACCTCCTCCCATAGTTGTAGAGTTTTGAATTAACAAAGTTCGGTAATGTGAGGACCTAACAAGATTTTGATTTCTTTGGTT
This sequence comes from Thuja plicata, assembly GCA_018584345.1. Taxonomy (NCBI): domain Eukaryota; kingdom Viridiplantae; phylum Streptophyta; class Pinopsida; order Cupressales; family Cupressaceae; genus Thuja; species Thuja plicata. The sequence continues at coordinate 2,844,303 of MU228193.1, read as the reverse complement.
CAAAATACCATTTGTTACCCACAATCCGTGTGATAAGAAAAAATCAATCATACCCTCAACCCTCGACTAACAACAAAAAACACATTTGAATTTAATTGTCATTATCATCATTAATTCTAATTTGAAGTGAGCCTTCATTATGATTTATCTTATTGTACTTGATAAGATTCAAGATCTCTAAATTTAGATCTGCTTTCCCATTCCAAGATATCATTTCCTCTCTATAAACTCCCATGTTAGCAAAGTTGTCCGCAACCTTATTTCCTTCTCAAAACACGTGGGATATAAGTCTTTCTTGGAAAAGAAGCATAATCAAATTAATTTTATCAATAATGTGAGCTATTGTTCAGGAGGCCTTGATTATGTTTAGGGAATCTCCCTCTAGCCATAATTTCAAGATTCTCTTCTCCTTTGCCAAAGTAACAACATGAAGAGCTGCCATAGCTTTAGCAACATGATTCATTTGAGTTCCAAAAGGGGCTGCTATAGCTCCTAGACAATTTCCAGCCCAATCTCTTATGCATCCTCCCCCACCAGCTCTTCCTGGATTCCCCTTAGCAGCTTCGTCAAAGTTTCCTTTAGCCCAGCCTATTGGCGGAGCTGACCATCTAGTATTTTCTCTCAGAGCAATATTCTTAGCCTCATTACTTTTGGAGTTCCCACTATTAGTATCTATTATTTCTTGAATGCTCAAAAAGTTGGAACAATTATTAGAAGAGGCGTTGAAGTTCTCCACTTGACTTCTGCATATTTGGTTAGCCACAATAATATGGGAAGAGACTTTCTCTCTGAAGATCCTGTTATTCCTCTCCTTCCAGATCCTCCAAGTGAAGTGAGGAAGGAGTAATTTCCATATCTCCTTATAAGCTTTTCCCTTTAAGGGACAAAGCCATTGGTTAACCAACTCCTGGACACTATTGGGTTTAACCTAGTCCACATTGAAAAATTTAAACACTAAATCCAAAACTTTACTGGAGTAAGGGCAGTGGATCATCAGGTGGTTACTATTTTCAGCTTCAGAGAGATAGAGATAGCATCTATTTGGCATAATAAAACCTATTTTACAGAGATTATCCACCGTGAGGATTTTGTCCTGAACCAAAAGCCAAAAAAACATGTTAATTTTAGGAATAAGGTTAGGATTCCAAACCTGAGAACAGAGAGGCTGAGAATCATAGGAGAGAAGAAGGGCAGAGGCTGAAGCAATAGAGAATTTCTCATTAGATTTCGGGCCCCAGATCAAAGAATCCAAAGAGTTGTTAGGGAACCGAGTATTTAGTTGGGCATTGATAAGAGACAGTTCACCATCAAAGGATCCAAGGTCCTCCCATTTCTCGTTAATCCAATAATTAGACACCCTTTCCCCCACAATATCTTTCTAGTCCAGAATCGTAGACCTCCAATCCTGGTTCACACTAAGAGCTTTACCTTCCAGCCATTTATCATTCTAGAAATTAATCTTCCTGCCATTTCCCAATTTCCATCTCACACCCTTTCTAATAAGCTCTTTCCCTTTGCAGATACTATTCCAAATAAAGGAACCTGTGACTTCCTGAGGAACATATAGCATTTCCTCAAGAGAATGAAGATGGTACTTTCTCTTAATTATCGAATTCCACTCATTTTCCTCTTCAAAGATTCTCTAGCATTGTTTTGCCAAGAGAGCCTTGTTTGTGTTTTTTATGCTTCTTATTCCCAACCCTCCCCATTTTTTGGGTTTACAGACTGCCTCCCAAGCTATGAGACTGAATTTATTTTTTTCCTCGACTCCCGACCATAAGAAGCACCTTTGGATTTTTTCAATCATCTCAGCAAACTTTTGAGGGATCCTGAAGAGACTCAACGCATAAATTGGAATATTTTGCAAAGAGGATTTGAGAAGTTGAACTTTCCCTGCAAGACTGAGAGTAGCTCCTTTCCAACCTGCCAGTTGTTTATGAAATCTATCAATAATTTTATTCCAGAAGGAGTCATCAGGTTTGAGACAAAGAGGAAGGCCCAAATAAGGAGTTGGGAGGTTCCCTATTTGACAACCAAGGATGGCGGAGATCTTCCTTTGTCTTACTTCAGGTGTGTTACAGAATAAAAGAGAGCTTTTCTCCCAATTGATTAATTGACCATAAGCCCTAGTGTAGATATTCAATGTCATTTTCATGTTTCTTACTTCTTTAACTGAGGCTTCTCCCATCATTATTGTATCATCCAAAAATTTCTCATGAGAGCATCTCAGCAAAGCAGAAGAAGGTTGCAACCCTGACATCTGACCTTTGATCACTAAACTATGAATAAATCTGCCAAAACTTTTAGCCATAATGGCAAACAAAATAGGGGAGACGAGATCTCCTTACCTCAGACCTCTAGTAGGATGGAAGAAATGAGATGATCCCCCATTAATGAGAACTGAGGAAGAGACAATAGTTACCAACTGCATAATGAGTTCGATCACTATTTCATCAAAGCCAAAGGATCTCAAAACACAATGGAGGAACTCCCAATCCACTCTATCGTAGGCTTTCGACATGTCCAATTTCATCATAAAACCTTGTTTTTTCAATGCATTAAGAGAATGAATGTTCTCATGAACCACCATAATAGAGTCCAAAATCTGTCTTCCCAACACAAAGCCATTTTGCTGGGGAGAGATTAGATTAGGGAGAATGGTCAATAATATTGAAGTGAGAACATTAGAAATAATTTTATATAAAGAATTACATAGACTTATAGGTCTAAAACCATCCACAGTGTTAGCTCCTAGTTTCTTCGGAATGAGAGCTATAAAAGTAGAGTTTAACTCTTTAAGGATAGATTTTGAACCAAAGAACTCTTTGATCGCCGAACACACATTTTTACCAGTAATTTTCCAGAAGTGCTGGAAGAAGAACATCTGGAAACCATCCGGCCCAGGGGATTTTTCTCCTTCAAAAGAGAGCATGGCCTTCATGATTTCAGCATCCGATGGTATAGCTTTGAGAAAAGAGTTGCCCTGACAATCCAGTATACCTGGAATGCAATCAAGAAGTTTTCTTTGATCCACTAGTCCATCATTTCCTTCCTAATATCTTCTTCCTTATTCATAACTCCTCTAGGGGCTGATAACAAGTTGATTCTGTTAAAAGCTTTGTGTTTAAGAGTTGTAAGGTGGAAGAATCTTGTATTCTTGTCTCCAGCTTTAAGCCAGAGAGATCTGGATCTCTGCCTCCAGAAAGTCTCCTCTTTAGAAATAATGTTGTGGTAGTCTGCAAGAACTTGATTTTCTTGAGATCTCAAATTATCAGTTAAACCCTTTTTTTGAATAACATCCTCAATTTCTTTCAAATCCATTTGTGTTTTGGTTTTATCTTGAAAGATGTCCCCATAAACTTTCTTATTCCATATTTTGACATTATTATTGACATTAGCCAATTTCTTGACTACTTTAAACATAGCTGTATCATCCACCTCTGTATTCCACCATTCTCTAATCTTATTCTCCAAGTCAGGGTGGTCCAGCCACATTTTTTCAAATCTGAAAGGAGCATTTCTTTTTCCAGGAAAAGAAGAAGTAGAGAAAGAAATAGGGAAATGATCCGAGCCAATCCTAGAGAGAGAAGAAAGAGAGCAGGAAAATATTGTATACCACTCTAGGTTAATTAGTGCTTTGTCAAGCTTGACTTGTATAAGATCTGCTCCCACTCTACGATTTGACCAAGTATAGTTTAATCCTTCCAGATCAACATCCATCAAACCTTCCTTAGTAATGAATTCTATCAAGTCTTCCCTACTTTCAACCTGGAATAAGAAGCCTCCATACTTATCTTCCTGCTTCAAAGGAGTATTGAAATCTCCCATAATAAGGAAGTTAGGATTATTACAGGTTTTCTTGAAATCTTGTAATTTCTTCCAAAGTTTAAGTCTGCCATTTTTCATGTTAGGTGCATAGACATTAATCAAGATCCAATCAAAATTATCCTTAATACTTTGAACCTTCACTGCTAGAATTTTTTTTTCTTCTTTTAGAATATGGCCGGCTAAACTGGATTGATTCCAGAAGATTGCAAGGCCCCTCGAAGCCCCAACCAAGCTACTACCAATACATATACCATTTTTCATCAACTTGAGTCTTTCAACTTTATCTTTCATCATCTTAGTTTCTTGAATCAAAAGCATGTCTAATTTAGAATCTCTAACTAGATTTCTAACTACATCTTGTTTATGAGGACCATTTAGTCGTCTAATGTTCCAAGAGATAATCTTCATGATTGATTTAGGGAACACACCTAATGGATAGTAGGCTATTTTTCATCAGAAATATTCTATTTTTCTTCTTCTTCTCTTTGTGATTTTTTTGATTTTCTTCCTCTATCTTGTTTAGGGGTTCCAATATCAGCTTTCTACTGACCTCTAGTCAGGACTCCTAGTTTTTGACCCCCACCTTTCTTAGACACTTTGGAATTTGAATGCCCCATTATAATGTGCTTTGACTTCTTTCCAGATAATTTTCCATAGATGTTTCCTAACGGTGATATATGTTCTTTCTTTCCTGAACCTTTCTTATAGTTCCCCACTATAGACCAAGAATTTTCCTTATCCTCCTCTGCACATTTATCCATATCCATTATTCCCTGAGGAGAGATCTTCCCCTTAGAATCAAAATCCTATTTTTTAGCATTAGTCAGAGTGATCTCTTCTTCCAGATTTACCTTCACCATCTAAGATTGTTGGTTTTCCTTCCCATCCCAACTCTCTTCTTTATCCTCGTTTCTTTCCCTGAAATCCTCCAAAGTGGGGGTAATCGAAACTTCCCCCTTAGGATAAGTTTCTTTGTCTTCAGTTTTAAGATGATCTCCATTTCCATCTGGCAATAGGTTTAGACTTTTTAGTTCTTTTGTCTTTTCTTGAAGATCATTCTTGACCAAAGCTTGTTCAGTCTCATTCTGAGAAGACCCTTCTTTTTGGTCCCTCTCAGAAAACTCCTTTTTCTCTTCTGTACTTTCACTAATCTTCTGGTTCATTTTTTCTTCCTGAGATAGATGGTTAGGTTTGGTTTCCTCATTTTTCTTTTTCCATTCCATCTTGATACCTTTGGGGTGGTCTTGCACTTTCTTATTTTCCTTGATGGGTTTTAAAGGACAGTGTTTCGCCCAGTGACCCAATTTTTTACAGGCAAAGCACGCGAAGGGCATAGACTCAAATTCCACCTCTTGAGTCCAAGATCCCAGCTTCGAATTCAGAGTTATCACTTGGGGGAGCTCAACATTCTGCTGAATATTCACACATATCCTAGCATAAACTTGTCTAGTTGTAGCATCTGCCATATTAGATTGTTAAGTTTATTAAATTTGAATATTAATTTAAATGTTTGTTTAATCATTATTTCATTTAATATTTAGATATAATTTTAAATATGGATGTTGATGCACAATCATATTGGTGTACTTTTAGATTATTTAGATGTATATTTTTTAAATTATTGATTATTTAGATTTAGAGTATTTTATCATTTTTTAATATTTAGTTTTACTATTTAGATTTAGATTTAAATTATTTGATATGGAGGCCTATGTTGCCATATTAGATTGTTTAGTTTAATTGGATAATTAGTTTAATTAGTTTATTCAATTGGATAATTTGTTTAATTAGTTAAACTAATTAGTTTATTTATTTAATTTATTAGACCTAGATAATTTGGTTTAATTGAATAATTAGTTTAATTAGTTATTTGTTTAATTAGTTTATTTAATTAAATATGGATGTTGATGCAACCATATTGGTGTACTTTTAGATTATTTAGATGTATATTTTTTAAATTATTGGTTATTTAGATTTAGAGTATTTGATCATTTTTTTAATATTTAGTTTTACTATTTAGATTTAGATTTAAATGATTTGATATGGAGGCATGTGTTGCCATATTAGATTGTTTAGTTTAATTGGATAATTACTTTAATTGGATAATTAGTTTAATTAGTTTATTCAATTGGATAATTTGTTTAATTTGTTAAACTAATTAGTTTATTTTTTTAATTTATTAGACTTAGATAATTTGGTTTAATTAGATAATTAGTTTAATTAGTTATTTGTTTAATTGGTTTATTTAATTAGTTTATTTAATTGAATAATTAGTTTATTTAATTTGGATAAAGTGTTACATTTAAGACAATGCCTCCACATGTAAAAATATATAATGATAGTAATTTTATTATCTAACACTCATATTTTCTAAACAATACAATATTCTTATATATTGAATAAATGAAGTGTATTTTGTTGACTAACTCTAATGTATTTCATAGTAGGTATGGTGAGACCAAGGTTGAACTTTGAATTAGAGGAGGAAAGAAGAGAATATCAAAGACAATATAGAAGAGAGTGTCGTGGGTGTCAACAAGAACAAATGACAGAAACTCAACAAGAACAACATAGAATTAGACACAATGACCATGATAGACAAAGGAATGGTAGAAGAAGGGAAGAAGTAACAATGGAACAATTGGAAAGTGAAAATCGAGATGAAGTAAATGTAGAAAGAAGTAATCATCAACGAACATCTAAACAAGTCATTCAAAATGAAGAAAGACATGAAAGACAACAAGGTGATCCCGAACTAAATGATAGATATAACCATCTACCTAATGTAAACTTTCAGTCCGATGTTCAAAATGAAGGCTCTCCATCCGTAGAACGTGTTCCAGAAACACCACAACATGAAAATCATATGCAAATGAATGTTGACATTGAAGGTGCTATAGAAAACATGCCAAACCCAAATGGTATGCTTCAGTCAGAATTTAGAAGATTCCAAATGCAGTTTAAACGTCATAGATAGTTTGAAGAGTCCAAATATGTGTTATGTTTGTCAAGAATCATATCTTGGAATGAAAGTATATCGCACTTGTGAAGGTCCTATATGCAACAAGTGTCGACTAGAGAGAGGAACTAATAGGTTTTCAACTACAAATAATATGGATCCTAGCTCTCAACCATAAGAGCTTGCCAATTTGACTCAGGTTGAAGAGATGTTGATTGCACATGTCAGCCCTATACTGCAAGTTACACATGCAATTGGTGGTCAATATAAGTACAAAGGACATACTATAAGTTTTGCCAAGCATGTAGAATAGCTATCCAAAGTTTTGCCACATACTATTGAGCATTTGCCAATCATTATTATTCGCAGAAGGGATCAATGTGGCACACACTATAAATTTACTATAAATAGTGTTCATGTTTATAGAGCATTGAAGTACAAAGTAGAACATGACAAGTTTTATGTAGATGTTAGGATTGATGAAGCTGCTCTTAATGAATTACCAAGAAATTCTGATGAGAATGTTTTTAATAGATTGAGGACAGTGCGTGCACATGGAATTTGATTCTGATGCAAATGAAGTCATATGTGTGGGTCCAATCATGGAGATAGATGAAGGTAATATAATTGATCACACAACATCAATGGCTTAAAGGCCACCTAATGCTCAAAGAGAAATGGGTTTAATCCATGCATGGGTTAACAATCCAGATAAAATACCATCTGCGTTAATTGAATGACCATCTATAGGTGCATCAGCCATCAATGAATATGTTACATCAGGATTATTCAATATGAAATTTCCAACATTATTTCCTGATGGAATGTGTGATTGGTTAGAGCCAAGAATGAAGCGAGTTTATTTACATGAATTTGCGAAGCATTTGTTGTGGTATAGGGATCATTGCTTTGCTAAACATCCAAGGTTTAGGTATTTCATGATGAACATGATAATGAGACATCGTGCACATAATTCATCAGCTGTATTTATAAAAAGGAGTTTTCAAGACATGCCAGTTGCCATCAATGAGTTACGTGAACATATGGAAAATATGCCACATAATAATCTGGCAGATAGGTTGATGCCGTTTGGAACACCTCTAAGAGGCACGAGATCATATTGGGCTAAATCTAAAGTAGAATTAATAGACATGCTTCACTAAATTGGATCTCCTACAATTTTCTTCACATTAAGTGCAGCGGATATGCAGTGGCCTGATCTGCATGTACTGATGCCAGGAACACCACCAACTGATCCACGAGAGGCTCAAAAATGGAGAAGACAGAATGTAATTGACTATCCTCATATAGTTGTACGTTACATGCATTTGAGGCATACAATGTTCAAAAAGGAAATACTTGAAAAAGGTATGAAAGTCAAAGACTTCTGGTGTTGGTATGAGTGGCAACATAGGGGTTTACCTCATGTGCATGGATTTTTATGGCTTGAAGGAGCGCCAAACATGGACATTATTGACTGGTCAAATGAGGAGGAACTAAAAAGTGCTAAAAGATATTTTCATCATATTATTCATACATGGAATCCTAGACATGATCCTCATCAAAGAAATATACTATGTTTAAAGTAAATTGATCTTATATATCAGAATAAGATGAAGCTAGTCACATGTATATTACCATATATTTATTATAAATATTTAATATAGTTAATTAACCATAGCTATTTGTAGGCTTATCAAAATTTTGGTAAACATCCATGTCTTAGAAATAGTACACAACTTGAAGAGATGGATATCAACCGTGAGTATGAGGAGATAGTCAACTGTGTCGAATGATACACAATCTGTAGGGAGGGTGCATGCCTACATAAGAAAAGGGGAAGAATGGTTTGCAGGTAATTATTTCATCGTTTAATAGTTGTATATCAATATTATATATCAACTATTTAGACAACTTAATGAAATGAGATATTCTTTTGTGATTTTTTTAGGTATAATGCTCCTTGGCCATTAAATTTGGAGGGGTCCAGATTATATGAGGATAGGGACTAGGGAGTCGGGTGATAAAAAATTTGAGCTAGCAAGAAATGATGATAGAGTCAATTCACATAATCAACACATACTCTAATTGTGGAGGGAAAATATAGATTGGCAAACTGTTCTTTCAAAACATGCAGTTATCAAATATATTGCAAAGTATGCCACAAAAGCTGAGAGAAGCTCAGAAACCTATCAAGAAATGTTGATGCGACTGTCAAACTTGGAAAATCCTGATGATTTAGCTGCATGGGCATACAAAAAGCTTCTCACAGAGACAGTCATAGAAAGAGACATTGGAGCTCACGAAACATGTCATATGTTGTTAGGGCTTCCATTGGTTGAGAGTAGCAGAAGGTTTGTTAATCTAAATGTGTCACATGAAGTTTTCAAACTTGTAGCAATAAATAATGAGGATAATGGTGAACAATGTACATAAAATCTTTTGTAGATGGCTATAAAACAAGGCCACTTTGTATGGAAGGTATCACATTGATTGATGCAGCAAGATCCTGGAAATACAATCCTAAAAAAAGAGGAGATAAAAAATGGGGGCCAAGGGAAATAGTAGCTATTGTTAGAGCTTTCCCTAGGTTTCTATCCATTCCTCCACGTGATTCAAGTAAATGGGTGGACTTCTGTTTATCTGAGTTGTTACTATAAAAACCTTTTTGTAACATTGAAAGGGACATTGGTCATGATAGTGATATTATAGTAGCAAATTGGGAGACTCTCAATTATAATCCTTGGCATGTTGAAAGAGCAGCAACTATAGAAAATGATGATCCTAACACTGATTCCAAAATAGAAGATAATGGAGGTATTTAGAAAAATACCATAGAGCATGAATGAGAAATCATATCCAAGCTACATTATGGTCAACATATTCAGGTTTCTGAAATAGACATGTTGGGAAGAAGAAATATTGACTGGAGTAGTGAATATCAAAGTGAAGAACATACAGCTAAAGCAATCAATTTCATAGGTGAAATGAAGAAATGTGGATGTCTCATGTATGATGATATCTCACAATGCATCAACTTTACAACTCTTAGTGAGAAGAAACATAAGGCAATCGATATTAATATGACACACTACCATAGAAATCAGGTTTGAGTGCCTTTATTTATGATAATTCAAGGAACAATAGGAACATGAAAGTCTTATCTAATTTGTACCATTACTCAATTTATTTAGATAGCAACAATTCCAAGTCGTTCTCCTCTTTTATTACTTGCACCAACTGGAGTTGTAGCTTTCAATATAGGAGCCTCTACAATTCATTCAAAGTTGTGGATACCAATTAAAGATTTTTCTCAGCTAGAAGGGGCGCGACTTACAAGTTTTCAAGAAGATATGACCCACATAAAATATATTTTGATTGATGAAATGAGCTTCATTGGTCAAAACTTGCTGGAAAATATAGATTGTCGACTCAGACAAGCTTTCCCACAAAGTGCTGACATAAGTTTTGTAGGTATACATTTGGTTCTTCATAATAGTGCACTTTACGTGGTATAATATTTATTCATATAACTCATATATAGTACCTTCATATGATCTTCCTAGATGGTATAAAAATATTTTTTTTTCACTTTCTTTCAGGCGTATCTATTATTTTGGTTGGTGATCTTCGTCAGCTAACTCTAGAGTCAATGATAGACTAGCGTATGATAGCAATAGGAGGGCAAAGTTACTATGGAAAGAATTTAGAATAGTGGTTACATTAGATAAGATATTTAGGTAAGACGGAGATAACATCGAGCAACAAAGATTTCATCATCTTCTCACAAATTTGAGAAATGCAAATCCAAAAATAGATGATTGGAACTTGCTTATGATGAGGACCCCTATAAGGTTAGATGCTACAAGCAATGATGAGTTTGATAAGACAGTGCATTTGTTCTCGACAAATGACAATATTCATAACCATAACATGAGAATATTGTATTCTTTGAGGCATCCTGTTGCACGTAGTCTTGCGACTAAGTCAAGGAATGCTAATACAATTGAAGATTAATCAAAAGGAGAGCTTGATGTAGGGTTACTATTCAGTAAGGATTCAAGGGTGTTGTTGACTACAAATCTATGGATATAAGTCGGTCTTTTCAATGGAGCATTGGGATATATCCAGAATATTATGTACAAACCAGGAACTACTCCACCTATACCACCAACATATGTCACAGTTGAATTTGATAATTATTCTGGAATACCATATGATGACCACCATCCAAAAATAGTTCCAATAGCACCATTACAAAGGGGTAGAAATTTTCAATTGCCATTAAGGTTAGCATGGGCTTTGACAATTCATAAATCACAGGGCCTAACTCTTTCAAAAGCCATAGTTTATATAGGTCCAAGAGAGAGAGAAGGATTGACATTTGTGGCTGTATCTCATGTAAAGTCTCTAGAAGGCTTGAGGATAATGCCACCATTCACATATGATAGCTATGAAAAAATGAAAGGTGGGAAACAAATTTCAAAAAGAAAAGTAGAAGAAACCAGACTCAGATGTCTTGAAAATCAATGATGTATTGTAATGATGTATTTTCAAATTGCTATTAAGAAATGCATTATTGATTATTCTCCTACTTTATGTCACATTTGTGCTAAATTATTCTTAAGCAATAAATGACTAGAAAATATTTAGAAATTATGTTCACTTTTGCTTCAATGCCTATGAATGATCATAATCATATTATATTTCGATGCCTATATTTTCATTAAAATACAACATGGTTACTTAATTATTGATTTATTTATTTATTTCCCTCAAATTAAGTATACTTTTAATTTGATTATTTGTATATACTGATGTTTGTTAAAATTTTTGCAGCATACCATTTCAAATATGGTTGTCTTTGACAGAGAGTCAAACATTATTGATACGAGCCTAACTACTTCGGTGGCCTCAAACCATTTCTTTGAGACTGAATATGACAAGTGTGCACAAATAGTTAAAGAGTCATGCAGAAATATAATCAAAGCTGTAGAGAACACAACTTTTCTAGTTGATTTTGTAGAAGAACTGGAAATAATGCAGATGGAAGATGTTGCAAGATTTGTATGTGACACATCTGCAAAAGTAGATGCATTTCCGTCCATGATGAAAGAAGTCTATTGTGATCATGAAACAAATAAAGGTCGCAATACCAATTTAATTATTGAAGAATATGTGATGTACTTACATCATTACAGGGAAATGTTTTTATATAGTATATTATTTTCTTGGGTATTTATAGTAACTTTCTTCTAATAAATAGTCGTACTCAGACTTATATTTCCCTTTTCATCTATGTAAGTTTTATGGACAAGTGAATAATATATTATTTTCACTATTCAAGTGATGTTTATGAGTATAATGGCAATATTTTGCAACATGTTTTGTTCAAATTTGTATTTCTAATATTAATGGATGCCTTCAATGGATGTGCTAAATAAATGTGAATGAATGTTTATAAAATAAATCCCACTCATATGTTAGGCATTAAATTGTGTATAAATCACATATGCTAATTCTAAGCATAATCCTAATACAAATGATAATATGCATTCTATGTGTAACCATTATTTGAATAACATGAATGCAAATTTTCAACTTGAATTAAACATACCATATTACTAACTTTAATTGACTCTACATGCTATTATCATGATTACCATAATTTGTGTTAACTAAAACTTTAATTGTAACCCTAACAATCTACTAAGCATGATCATAATCCTAACTGTAACACCTAAATCATATTACTAACTCTAATCATAATCTTCTACTAATGAGTATGATATTGATCGTAACTCTAAACCTTTTATGTCTGTGTGTGTGTATTTGGGGACGTGTTAAGAAAGACACAAACACTCAATAAGTCATTGTATTAGTTCAAAACGGTTAGACAAGCATGTAAAACCACCTAATATCGACCTATTTCCTGCTAACTAGGAAGAGTGTGTTTAGTAACATATCAGCACTCAAAATATGCGACAATTAGTGATGAATACAACCTAGCATGAATGATTTTTAGTTTAAAACAAGATAAAAAAATGAGAAAACATGCATTCTAGCTCTAAGCATGTGAATAATAACAATAAAAAAGCATGAAATAAGGAGTAAAATATTAGTCTAGGATTAATCCAACAACATAACAATGTATTTTTAATCTAAGGTGAAGGCTCCTTTACTCTCAAAAATGGCTTCTATTTATAGAAGAATGAGAGAGAGAGAGGGGGGACAAGGTGAATTAATGAGTGAAGGGACTCATTAATGGAGGTGTAAGAGCCATTAATGCC
>MU228193.1:2800416-2817976 GCA_018584345.1 Thuja plicata | reverse complement strand
TAATTCATTTAAAAATATAGGAATTAATTATTTAAACAATGAAATTGCTTTTTAATAATTAGGGGACTATAGCCATTTTAATTAAATTAAATAGGCTAGGGGAATGGGTTATTTTGCAAGTGGGTAGTTGATTTAGAGATTTGTTTAATTCCTTTATAATTAAATACTATAGCCATGTTTGATTTGGTTTGATTTAATTGGTCTGAATTGATTTAAATCATAAGGCTATAATAGTTAATATAATTTATTGATAAAAATCACCTAGGACATTAAATTGATTAGAAGAATTATGCCAAGTAGTAACAGGGTTGTTTGGATATAATCGAGGGTATGATCACACTTAGGGAAAATAGGGTCCATATTTGGAACAAACCAAATTTAGGTGGTTACATTTGCCCCTCCTGAAGCAGAAGAGGAGTTCCTTCCCTCGATCATTGATGAAGACACTGGTGAATACATAAGTCTATGAGAATTTTATAGGCTACAAGAAAGAAGCCTCCTTTTACAAAGGGATAATGATGAAATATCTACTAACAAGTCGCTAGAGTTTGATCCATATATAACTGACAACGACCCTTTTAACAATGATCGTACTCTTATTAATCTAAATATCAAAGAAATTAACTTAACAGATTGTGTCATGTCGATTAACAGTCTTGATGCTAACACGATGCTGTCCTTCCCAGAATCTGACTCCCTAAAATTAGTACTTCCAGACCTAATTGATTGGACTAAAACAGATCCTATTCCTATCCTTGACTTTCCCAATAACCACTCCCTAGCTTGTTATCTTAATGCTTGCAAACCTTACCCTTCTTCCACCAATGCAAGGAGCAAGAACATGACACAGGAGGATATCAAGTTTCTTAATCACAAACTGAAAAAAAAAAAGAAAAAGCGGACTAATGGTGAAAACCACTCTGTGGCAGTATCAAATCCCAAAATAGTAAAGAAAAAAGATGTATCCAATGGTGAAAACCTCTTAGAGGTGCCAAAGGATGAGACTCTTGATATCCTCCCTAAACACTTTCAAGAGAGATCTTCGGTATTGATAGAACCAACATAGCCAGTAAACTTGGGCACTGTTGAAAATCCTCAGATAGTTCATCTAGCACAATCTTTATTAGAAGAAGAGAAGGTATAGTTCATAGAGTTACTGAAAGAGAAGAAGATCAAATTTGCATGGTCTTACACTGATATGCCAGGGCTAGATCATAATCTCATCATGCACCACTTATCTATAGCTCCTGGGATCAAGCCCGTGAAATAAAAACATAGAAAAATGCATCCTCATGTTGCATTATTGGTGAAAGTAGAATTAGAAAAGTTGTTGAAAGCTGAATTTATTCGAGTCATTACCTATGCAGTATGGATCTCCAATGTGGTCCCCATTTCTAAATCTAATAAATCTATCAGGATCTGTATGGACTTCAGAGACCTCAACAAATCATGTTCAAAAGATGACTTCCCTCTACCGAACATTGACATGATCATAGACCTTACGATAGGCTACCAGATGTATTCATTAATGGATGGATTCTCAGGCTATAATCAAATCAAGATCGCCCCTAAGGATCAAGAGAAAGTTGCATTCACATACGGATGGGGCACATTTTGTTGGAATGTCATGCCATTTGGGCTAAAGAATGCCGGTGCAACATATCAATGAGCTATGACAACCATATTCCATGACATGATGCACAAAAACATGGAGGACTATGTCGATGACACATTGGCTAAATCTAAGGAAAGAGGTACTCACATTGCTGATTTGAGAAAGATATTGGATCGAATGGAACAGTTCCAACTCAGGCTCAATCTGAAGAAATGTGTCTTTGGAGTCCAATTAGGCAAGCTCCTAGGATTCATAGTATCAACAAAGGGAATCGAGGTAGATCCTGCAAAGGTAAAAGCTATTCTAGAGATGACTCCTCCATGTAATATCAGTCAAATAAGGACGCTACAAGGGAGATTCCAGTCTATCAGGAGATTCATGTCCCAACTTGTAGATAAGGCACAACCCTTTACTAAGCTACTACATAAAGGGGTTATATTCAAATGGGATGAACACTGTGAAACAAACTTCAGAGAATTGAAGGGGTACTTGGCTGCTCCACCTATTCTTATGGTGCCTATTCATGGAAAACCCTTACTCCTATATATTTCAACAACAACTACATCCCTAGGAGTATTACTGGTGCAAGAAGATGAAACAAAGAAAGAATGAGCTATCTACTACATTAGTAGAACCCTAGTCACTTATGAGCTCAATTATAACATTATTGAAAAATCATGCTTAGCAGTCGTCTTTGCATCATAGAAATTGAGACACTACATGCTCTCTCATACAGTGAAGCTCATTACTAAAATCGATCCTCTAAAGAATCTTTTGAGTGGAACAACATTAACAGGACGTTTGGCAAAATGGGTCCTAATTCTAAGTGAGTTTGACATTGAATATGTCAAATGAAGAGCTATCAAAGGACAGGTACTTGCAGATCAATTGGCTGATTCACCACTCCAGGATGATAAACCTTTACTAATTGAATTTTCTGATGAAACAATCATGCATCTCACTAAACATCCATGGAAGATGTACTTTGATGGTTCATTCACTCAACAAGGATCTGGAGTAGGGGTTCTCTTCATAAATCTACAAGGATACAAAATTCCCAAATCTTACAAATTAATGTTTCCATGCACCAACAATATCTCAGAATATGAAGCATTGGTCAATGGTCTCAAGCTAGCCATGGAATGGAAGATCATAGAGTTACACGTGTATGGTGACTCCCAACTAATTATCAATCAAGTCAATGGGGAGTATCAAACAAAAGATGAAAATTTGATGCCTTACAAGCAACTAGTTGATGATCTAAAGTACTTTGTCTTCGTCACCTTCCAACAGATACCAAGATCAGAGAACAAGGCTGCAGATGCTATGGCTACCTTGGCATCCATGTTACAGCTAGAGGAACATCAATTCTGCTATGACTTGTTGGTGGAAGAAATATCCTATCCTGCCTTTGCTAACCCTGAACAGCAGGTAATGTGTGCCTTGAATACCGCAGATCAATCTCGGTATACCAGTATCATTGCGTACCTTTCTAACCAAACCATTCCCGCCAATCTATCCATAAATGAAAAAAGATCCCTGATTAGGATAGCATCACGTTACATGCTCATAACTAACAACCTATATCAATGTAGTCTCGACGGTACACTTCTTTAGTGTTTAGAACTCGAAGAGTCTGATCTAGCATTGAAAGATGTCCATGAAGGTGTATGTGGATCACACTCAAATAAATTTTCATTAGCTAAGAAACTACTCAGAGTAGGCTATTATTGGCCTACCATGGAGAAAGATGCTATTCAATTTTCAAAAGAATGTCTTAAATGCCAGACACATGGAAACCTTATTCATGCTCCTGCCAGAGAACTTATACCTTTCATAACACATTGGCCATTTCAGCAATGGGCCTTTGACTTGGTTGGACAAATATATCCCAACTCTTCAAATGGACACAAGCTTATCATTTCAACCATTGAGTATTTCATGAAGTAGGTTAAAGCCATGCCGCTAATCAAAGCCACTGGCAAACAGGTGGTTATGTTCATTCTGAACTACATTATTTGTAGCTATGAGATACCCTCTTCAATTATGACATACAATGGGTGCCAATTTAAAAATAAATACATTGATGACCTTTGCGAATAGTTCCATATCACTCAACATTGCTCCTCATTCTATTATCCTCAAGGTAATGGACAGGTTGAGGCATCAAACAAGAATATTCTCAAAATTCTACATAGAACTGTGAGCAAGTCTAGTAGAGATTGGCATCTACAACTAAATTTGACACTATGGGCCTACAAAACAAGCATTAAAACACCAACTGGAACCACACCATTTGCTCTAGTCTATGCCGCTGAAGCGGTACTACCTATTGAGGTTGAAATCCCATCTTTGCGGATATCTTTACAAGGACTGGTTATTGATGAGCAATACCGCATGGATAGGGTAAATTCCTTGGACTTACTAGATGAGCACAGACAAAAAGTGTTCGATCACTTCAAAGTTTATCAAGCACGTATGTCCAAAGGTTACAATAAGAAGGTCAAACCACACAAGTTTGAGGTGGGAGACCTTGTCCTGGAAGAGAATCCTAAGAACCAGCCTAACAGAGAGCAGAAAGGAAAGTTTGAACCTAACTGGCTAGGACCATATGTCATCACTGCTACTTTTGGGATTGGAGCTTATCACCTAGCTACACCTAAGGGAGACATTCTCCTAGACCCTATCAACACTCTACATTTGAAGTGGTTCTACGCTTAATGTTCGGCTAGCAGAGCCTGTACAGCAAAAAGATCTTGCAAAATACCAAAAACATTCAGAAAATTGATCCTGAAGAAATCCAAAAATAGTGGAAAAGGTCCTACAAAATGGGTATCCTTGGTGAAAACCTGCTAAACAGGCGCCTTGATACTACAAAAACATTCAAAAAAGCAAAAATAGCAAAAAAATTGAAAAGGAGAAAAGTGCCTAGATGAGCACCTGGTAAAACAGACATCTTGGTAGCAAAAAGAAAGAGAAAGAACCTTTCCAAGTGGTGAAAACCTACCAATCAGGTGTCACTTGTGTTCTGCGCTCCATCTATCAATGCACTACTGATACTAGGCCTTCATAATTTTGCTTGTGCTCATACGCTGACTTCATTTTCCTACATCAATATTTTATCCTCGCTTGGGATTTGTCTATCTTTACGTCTTAGGAATAATTCATTCTACACTGGGGGCATCTTTGCTGGCATAGTCAGTTGCGGTTGCTAGGTTTCTCTAGGCTGGTTTGCTTCATGAACACAATGTTTCTCGACACATGCAAAATAATGTCACTTTCCAAAACAAGGGTGTCTTTTCACAACATCAGACACGACATTAACAGAGGTCCTACAAGGCTGTATTGGATCACAAACATGAATGGATTATTCTACCAATGCACAGACACGGAACTCCATATTGCTTGTATTACAATTTTCTGATTGATGAATATTTACTGTGTTTGACATATGAATGAACAAAGTACTAATTAACACATAGTTTTCTAGTGGTTTGATTATGATTCTTTTATGTCTTGATGATTTTTTCAACTAGGGGCATCTAAGTAATTGTAAATTTTATTTGATTGATTCTCAATTGATGATTTATTATGTCTCCTTAGTTACTCAATGATGTTTGTGCAAAGACAAAGAGTCACAAGGATAGGGGCATAATGTTTTCTTGATTTTCTGCATATGGTGATTGTTCTAAATAAATCTATAAATTTCACCTGATTGGGATGTTTATGGTAAGAGCTGCCACTATGGGTGGATAGCTGCATATATCTTGATCTTGGTTATGTGCAAACTATGGTGAGGTTGAAACAATTTCCTTGTCTATTTTCTGATCTAGATTCTCACTAAGGTATACAAATCATAATGTACCCAAGGATATGAATTTTCAAGGTCATTGCGGGTCCAATATCTTGCCTTACTTAGAATCTAGTATATTAAAAGGAAGGTGACTATTGATATCTTGGCTTCTATGCCTTGATGCCTAAGTCTATTTCTGTCATTTTAATAAAATATAGTATTCATACTTTCATAATATCAGTGGGTATTAGTATTGGTTGTACTATCAGATGGTATCCGTTCCAACACTGCCTAATGATGATAAAAATGTTGCAAAATTTGCTAAATCTGTGACAAGTCCTAAGAGTCTGCATATAGCTGCATTCAGAGATTGCATGATGCATTTTTGAAAGAAAAACATAAGGATTTGAGCTCAAACTCCTTTCTATTTATAATTCATCTGAAATCCAAGTTTATTACTAATACCCATGCTTTCCGAAATCTTTGATCTATCGGGAACAAAATTGAACTCATATTTTCAATGTGATTAACTTGGTACTTGTGTGTTTACTCTTAAACACACCCCCACTCCTTCACTTCTTCTACTCAGTTCTTTCTTGCCCTAAATGCTTCCTGCAAGTAATATGTTTGTTCAACTAAGGGATTTTATTCTTTTCCTTTGATTTCATTCCCGAGGGGGCATGATCACACTATCATCAATTAAATTTTTTCTCAAAACTGCATTAAAAATGACTTCGTTATCAAACAAACTAGGGGCATAATAATTTCCTTGACTAAGTCAGAATTGTTGGATAGAAATCTTTGGTTCTCATGAGATGATATCTTATGTTTCCTCATTTTTAAAAGATTTTTATTAAGCTCCTGGAAGCTTCTTACTGATTTTCAAACGACAACCAAGTTCAAAATCAGTATTATCAATTTTTGGACGACAACCAAGTTCAGAATTGGTATCTTTAAAATCTTTTATTGATCGTTGGATGACAACCAAGTTCAAAATCAATTCTATTAGTTTTGTTTGATAAAGTGTGAGACTGATCTCATCAGCATTTCATTTGACAACCAAGAACGAAATTCTCAATCTTTCTGAAGTCAAAATCAAAAACTTTCTGTGAATCAATGCGCTGCTCGCACATCAATTCAAAGAGGGGCAAACGTAACCACCTAAATTTGGTCTATTCCAACTATGGACCCTATTTTCCCTAAGTGTGATCATACCCTTGATTATGTCCAAACGATCCTGTTACTGCTTGGCATAATTCTTCTAATCAATTTAATGTCCTAGGTGATTTTTATCACTAAATTATATTAACTATTATAGCCATATGATTTAAATCAATTCAGACCAATTAAATCAAACCAAATCAAACATGGCTATAGTATTTAATTATAAAGGAAGTAAATAAATCTCTAAATCAACTACCCACTTGCAAAATAACCCATTCCCCTAGCCTATTTAATTTAATTAAAATGGCTATAATCCCCTAATTATTAAAAAACAATTAAATTGTTTAAATAATTAATTCTTATATTTTTTAACGAATTAAATAAGTTTAATTCATTTATTAATATTCCCCTAAACCCCAACCTAACCTATCTCAACCACTTCTACCCTGGGTTCTAACCCTTCTCAACCCATTCACCCTTGCTAATCTAATCCTAATCCTAATTCTAGCCCTAACCCACCTCCTAATGTTGTCACATTCCATTAAGGAATGCTTAGCAACTCAACCCACTTGAGAAAGTCCACTTTCTCAAGCTTGACTTCCTTAAGGTCCACTTTCTCAAGCCACTCTCTTACACCCTTCCCTTGCTTCTTTAAGGCCTTCATTAATGCCTTATTAATGAAGATGCCTTAAGCCTATGTCTCCTCCATGCCTCATTAATTCCCAAGGCATTAATAACTCTTACACCTCCATTAATGAGCCCCTTCACTCATTAATTCACCTTGTCCCCCCCCTCTCTCTCTCATTCTTCTATAAATAGAAGTCATTTTTGAGAGTAAAGAAGCCTTCACCTTTGATTGAAAACACATTGTTATGTTGTTGGATTAATCCTAGACTAATATTTCACTCCTTATTTCATGCTTTTTCATTGTTATTATTCACATGCCAAATTTAGGTGGTTACAATGTCATCTATCATAACATCCATTTTGTAAACTAATTCTCACAATGATCCTAACCCTACTTGTAACCCTAATCGTAAGCATGTTTATAATCATAACTCTAATGCGTACATCATATTACCAACTCTAATAGGAACTCTAATTAATAATCCAACACTACACTTAATTCTCACACTACCTACTATATTAATGCTAACTCTAATTATAACCCTAACTACCTTCCTAAGCATAATCACCCTAATCCTAACCATAAAATTCACCCTAACCCTAACCATAAAATCACCCTAACCCTAACCCTAACCATACATTCCAAATGTAGAAAATAATCCTAACCCTAACCCTAACCATAACCATGAATTCCAAATATAGAAAATAATCCTAACCCTAACCCTAACCCTAACTCTAACACTAACTCTAACCCTAACCCTAACCCTAACTCTAATCTCTCAAACCCTAACCCTAACTATAAAAATCACCCTAACCTTAACCCTAACTCTAACCCTAACTCTAACCCTAACCCTAACCCATAATTATACATTACAATCATAAAAAAATCACCCTAACCCTAAATCTAACCCTAACCCTAAATCTAACCCTAACCCTAACTCTAACCCTAACCCTAAACCTAACCCTAACTCTAATCTCTCTAACGATGACCCCATCTGTAAAAATCACCCTAACCTTAACCCTAACTCTAATCCTAACCCTGACCCATAACCATACATTCCAATCCTAACACTAACTCTAACTCTAACCCTAACCCTAACCCTAAATCTAACCCTAACCCTAACCCTAAACCTAACCCTAACTCTACTCTTTCTAACCCTAACCCTAATTGTAAAAATCACCCTAACCTTAACACTAACCCTAACCCTAACTCAAACCCTAACCCTAAACCTAACCCTAACTCTAATCACTCTAACCTTGACCCTAATTGTAAAAATCACTCTAACCTCACCCTAACTATAAAAATCTCCCTAACCCTAACCCTAACCCTAATCCTAACCCTAATGCTAACTCTAACCCTAACCCTAACAATACATTTCAATCATAAAAAAAATCACCCTAACCTTAACTCTAACCCTAAACCTAACCCTAACTCTAATCCTAACACTAACCCATAACCATTCATTCTAATTGTAAAAAAAATCACCCTAACCCTAACCCTAACCCTAACCCTAACCCTAATCCTAACCCATAACCATACATCCTAACTATAAAAATCTCCCTAACCCTAACCCTAACCCTAATCCTAACCCTAACACTAACTCTAAACCTAACCCTTATCCTAACCCGTAGCTGTACATCCTATCTATAAAAATCTCCCTAACCCTAACCTTAACACTAAAAATCACCCTAACCCTAACTCTAAAAATCACCCTAACCCTAACTTTAAAAAGACCCTAACCCTAACCTTAACCCTAATCCTAACCCTAACCCTAACCCTAACCCTAACCATAAAAATCACCCTAACCCTAACCCTAGCTGTACATTCCAACTGTAAAAAATCACCCTAACTCTAACCCTAACTGTACATTCCAACTGTAAAAAATCTCCCTAACCCTAACCCTAACCCTAACTCTAACCCTAACCCTAACCCTAACCCTAACACTAACCCTAACCCTAAACCTAACCCTAACCCTAACTCTAACCCTAATTCTAGCCCTAACCCTAACCCTAACCCTAACCCTAACCCTAACCCCAACCCTAACCCAAACTTGAACCCTAACTCAAACCCTAACCCTAACCCTAACCCTAACAGAAAATGTCTTCCATGTTGCGCCGTGACTGCCACTAGCTTATATATATATAATACGCTAAGAGTAATCCTTATCAAGGTGCCTATTTTAAATTATCATCCGTAATCCAGATGAAAAATAGGCACACTCGATTAGGATTACTCTCGGCGTATTATATATATAGGTATATATAAGCTAATATATGCCAAAATGGGTTTCAACACACAATGGGTGTGGTTAAGGAAAGTTGTTTGGAAAGAATAATTCACCACTAATATCAACACGCACTCAACATGAATGAATGAGAGTTTGGTAAGTAAAAGCCATGGTGGAAGTGTGAATTTTAATGGTAATCAAGGAAATTTTTAAAAAGCCAAGCTCTAGCACATAAGTCTAAAGGTGCTAGGTATATCAATTTGTGAATTACCCGTTGGAACTAGGAGATTAATAGTCAAAATGATGGCGAAGATAATGTAATTCACGTAAAGATAATCAAAAGGTGAGAATAAAAGTGTGACTCGGGGAAACAAGTTGTTCTAAATATTTCAAAGGCGATTCATGAAAACAACGTGAAGAGTATTGAATTTTCTTATCGATTTTAAAATGTGTCCAATCGTGCAAGAAAATTTAACATCTACAAAATAACATGGTCGGGAGAAAGGGTTACGTACAATTAAAGATTGATGCTTGAATTTTGGTGATCGAGAAATTAAGTAAAATGTTTGGCAATACTGGCAATCATGATCGGTGATGGAATCGAAAAAAAACCAAGTTGAGTGATAAATTGGAGAATAAATCAAATTTTGGATTTTAGCTGAAAATTGATTAAATATTAAATTCTGTATTTAATATTTAATTAATAAACTTTTGAAGAAATGAAAAACTTGGAAATAAAATGATTAATTAAATATTAATTTTTATTGATA
The DNA here is from genome assembly GCA_018584345.1 of Thuja plicata. Taxonomy (NCBI): domain Eukaryota; kingdom Viridiplantae; phylum Streptophyta; class Pinopsida; order Cupressales; family Cupressaceae; genus Thuja; species Thuja plicata. Next base: position 2,807,779 of record MU228193.1, on the reverse strand, counting down.
TTTAATTAATAAATTAAAAAAAGGGCCAAAAAAGGATTACAAAATTGAAAAATGGAAAAAAACTATTTTTTTTTTGAATTATTTTGGAAAAAATAAATATTGTGATTTTATTTTCCAATATTTAATGTGCAATTGTGAAAAAATAAAAATAAATCAAAAGAGGCAAGAAATTTGGAAAGAGAAACAAATTGAAAATCAAATTGTTTTGAAAAAATTATTAAATATTGAAATTTCTTTTCAATATTTAATTTGGAAAATCAAACCCACGGATAAAAACTTCCTCATGAAGTTAAAATTCCAAAATTGACAACTTCCTAAAGAATGAGAGAAAAACAAAGCCAAGTGGCACTTTTTAGGGAACCTTAGAACAAAAGCAAGGCAACTTCCTAAATTTAGTCATCAACCATTAAAGCAACTTTTCAGGGTTGAAACACTATAAAAGAAGGCCTCCATTGTTTCATTCTCACACATATGTTTTAAGAAGCACGTTGAAAAAGAGCTTGGAGATTGAGAAAGTTTGCGAGAAAATTCTAGAAGGTTTTCTTTTAAGAACATGAAATTTATGATGTAAGAGAAGGTTATTTCTTGGAAAGCTTGAAATTTCTCTTAGTTGTTGAGGAATCTAGAAGAAATTGTGAAATTCAGACAAAGGAGGTCTTTCTGGGGTAAGATGAAAAAACATAAATTCTTGGAGGAGAGAGAGTTCTATCTTCAACGGAGAAGTTGTATCCACCTTTTTTTTTTCATTTTCTTGCATACTCTTATGTGTACCTTAATTCTATTTTGCAGGAAGCTCCAAATGGTAGAACCCAGAGGAACACGTATGACGAGGAAGCAAATGATAAAGAATGAACAAAGATGGTTTTTATCCAGAATCAAGAACTATTTTGAAATTGGCAAAAAATGGAGATAGCAACCTCAGATGCCTGGACATGAATGAATTCCACAGAAGAATGTTTGGATACAAAGACCATTAGCTGACACATTTGTCCACCCAGATTGTAAACAGTGGAATCATAGCTATAGCTGGCTTTCTTCTGGCTTTTCAACATTCTAAGTTGATCATGGAATGTACGAGACACTACAATCCACAAGATAGAACAATTAAAGATTCAGATGGAAATGTTATTGCAAACCTTTCTCCACCAACTATTAAAGAAGCATTTGGAATCTCTTCTTCCCACAAGTTGGTGTTAAAGACAAAAGAACAAACACATAGAGTTTTCACCACCAAGTTTCAATATTGTGATAACATCATAAATGACAAATGGTTAAAAAAATAGATCCCACCACTCCAAAATGCCCAAGGAGCTGGTATGGCTTGATTTTCAAGGAGAATATAATGACAATCATGATGTTGAGCAAGATTTTTGGCATACCACAGTCCTATCTGTTCAAAATCATGGATGTGGTACTTTGTCGAGCAAGTAGTTGATGACCATAACCATATAGATTGGACTGGATTGATTAGTGACCACCTGAGTGAGTAGTTGGTGAATTTGGAGCAACCACGTAAATTTAATATGAGCTATTATGTCATATACATACTGGCATGGAATATGAGGTATGATGGATTGAGGTGCTAGGGTACAATTAGAAGTGACACTCCTTGTCTGAAAGTACATGAGTGTTACCCTAAGTTGTATTTGCAATCCATAGATGATTAAGTTTGAGTAAATGATGGCTTTGAAATTTCTATTGTAAGGACTTTGCAGAAAAGGCTGCATGTGAGACTGTCAGTCAGAGTAATGAAATTAGTGGAGGAATATGTAGCTTGGTTCATTCTGTTTCCTATTTTCTCCTATATTAGAGCTTAGGGATTTTTAGTACATCCATACAAACTCCCACGATACCCTAGTGATAATATGGTTCTATTGGAGATCACTCGGTAGCTAAAGGTCTATAATAAAATCCATAAGGGAAAGAAAAAGTTGGGATTGGAATGAAGAATTTTTTTTTTCCATTAGTATGCAATGGGAAAATACATTTTGAACCATCGGTAACACCTACACCGAAAGACAAACTTTTAGTGCAAACCAAAATTACAGATAACAAAGGTCACCAAAAGTGCTAAGTTCAAGAGAAACTCGACAAGACAGATTACAAGAGTAACCCGACACAGTTTGCATAGTTCAACCCGAAAATGTTGAAGTGCAAACTGATAGAGCATAAAAGCAGAGGAACCTGACAGAGCAAGGAAACCTGATGGACAGTTCACAGAAGGAATACCAATAGATTGACAATAGAGCAACCCGAGCATCAGACACTTAAAGTCTATTAAATCTTGAGAAATGTGGATCTGACTTCCACGTCAGATAAAACACTTATGTTTTATATTTAGCGTTTTGATTTGATTTAAAACCAGTTCTTGAGGGACAAGAATTGTAATTATAATTATTTTAATCAGTCTAATAGATTGAAAACATGCAAACTAGGAGATCAAGGTCAAGTTGTAAAACTTTGATGGGTATGTGCAAGATCATGAGGGGCCAAACTATGCCCTTAAGTGGCAATGAAAAATCAGAAAATCAGGGTTAGTAAACTTGATGTGAAAATTTAAACTAGCTACCAACCTAATATCAAAAAGTTGTAAGAATAGAATCTGTAGGAAATTGAATGTAGTTTCTAAACTACTAGGCCTTTATGAAAAAATAAATATGATTGGTGAAAAGTATAGATTTCAATGCAGCAATACACAAATTTCAGGAAAAAAAAGAAGTAGGTGTATGTTTGACCACCTTAATCATAATCAAATGATAATATTTTTTTATAAGATTTTATATATAATTAGTAGACTCATGCCCGAATGTGACGTATATTTTTGTGTAATGTTATTCCAAAAAATAATTAATTATGAATTTTCTGCTACAACATTTTCAAAATAAAATAACTCTCGTGTCTGACCACCTTAACTCATTGAAAAATTTAAAAAATTCAAATTTTTTCCCTTATAGTAGGTGAAGCATAGAATGTAACACATTTTTTGGATTTCAAAAATGTTATACCGTTTGAAAGTTATAGCTATTTTTCAATCAGTACAAAAATCAACACTTTAGAGGTAACTCAATTAGAAAATAACTAATAATTACTTACCGAATTCAAAATTTGACAGCAATTATATCGATTGAAGTCTGATAATCTCCTTAAGATACCCTTTTCATTTCATCAAATTTGGGTTCAAAAAAAGTCATCAGCTACATGGTCGAAGTCTGGAACTCAAAGAAATGGGGGAAAAACATATTTTTGTGACATTTTTAGAGTTGACCATGTAGGTTTGGTGTACAAAGCAATACCGAGCCTAATCAGGTACCCAATTTTACCCGATATTCTCAGGTACCCAAAAATGATGGCAAAATTTTAATTTTTAAATTTCCCTCCCCTTTCTCCCTCCTAATTTTCCCTCCCATTTCTCCCTTCTTCATATGATATATTATATATCAAAAATTATATATTAGATTATGTATTATATATATTAAATACTAATTAAATATTATATAATATATATTTTACATTAAATATTATATAATATATATTAATATTAAATGTTACATTATATATATCGTATATTATATATTATTTTATATATTATATATTAATATGTGTTTTACAATATATCACATAATATCTTCATAATTAAATTTGTATATATATATATATATATATATATATATATATATATATTCAATATGATATGTATTCTATATTGTATATTAAATATTGTTGTATATATAATAAAGGAAGTATAATATATTTAATATATATTATATAGGACATATTAATATATAGGTTAATTACACCAGTATACATCCAAAAGGTTTCCAAAGGGGTCATAGAGGGTTCCTAGGGGTCCTAACACATGAGAAGGTGTACTAGGACCCCTTAGGTCCCTCTATAACCCCTGGGGACACATTGGAACACTCAAGTTTGTCCCACGGGGTCATAAGACCCCTTGGAACACACTTGAGTGTTGAAATGTGTTGAAAGGAGTCACGGGGACTTCCTAGGGGTCTTAACGCATGAGAAGGTGTACTAGGACCCCTTACGTCCCTCTGTGACCATCGAGACACATTAGAACACTTAAGTGTGTCCGAAAGGGTTGTACAAACCCTTGTACAACACTTGAGTGTTTAAATATGTCGAAAGTCAGGGGGACTTCCTAGGGGTCCTAACACGTGAGAAGGTGTATTAGGACCATTTAGGACCCTCTTTGACCCCCAAGGACACATTGGAACACTCAAGTATGTCCCAAAGGGTCCTACAACCCCTTGGGACACACTTGACTATTCCAATGTGTCCCCTAGGGTCAAAGAGAGACTTCTTAGGGGTCCTAACGCGTAAGGTGTAGTAGGACCCCTTAGGTCCGTCTTTGACCCCTGGAGACACATTAGAACACTCAAGTGTGTCCCAAGGGGTCATACCACCCCTTGGGTCACACTTGAGTGTTCCAATGTGTCCCCGGGGGTCAAAGAGGGACTTCCTAAGGGTCCTAACGCGTACCCCTTAGGTCCCTCTTTGACCCCCGGGGACACATTAGAACACTTACGTGTGTCCAAAGGGGTCCTATGACCCCCTGGGACACACTTGCGTGTTCCAATGTGTCCCCATGGGTTAAAGAGGGACTTCTTAGGGGTCCTAACATATGAAAAGGTGTACTAGGACCTTTTACGACCCTCTGTGACCCCTAGGGACACATTAGAACACTCAAGTGTGTCCCAATGGGTCCTACGACCTCTTGGGACACACTTGAGTGTTCCAATGTGTCAAAATAGGTTATGAGGTCTTTCTTGGGGTCCTAACACATGAGAAGGTTTACCAGGACCCCTTAGGACCCTCTTTGACCCCTGGGGAAAAATTGGAAAACTCACGTGTGTTTCAAGGGGTCCTACGGCCTCTTGGGACACACTTGAGTGTTCCAATGTTTAAGGTCTTCCTAGGGGTCCTAATGAATGAGAAGGTGTACAAGGACCCCTTAGGATCCTCTTTGACCCTAGGGGACACATTAGAACACTCAAAGGTGTCCTACGATCTCTTAAGACACACTTGAGTGTTCTAATTTTTCAAAAATGGTCATGGGGACTTCCTAGGGGTCCTATGATTGTGATAAAGTTTACTAGGACCTCTTAGGTTTCTCTTTGACCCTCGAGAAGATATTGGAATACTCAATTGTGTCTCAAGGGGTCCTACAACGTCTTGCAACACACTTGAGTGTTTCAATATTTCAAAAGGGGTCATGGGAAGTCCCCATGATCCCTTTTGACATATTGGAATGCTCAAGTGTGTCCTATGACCCCTTAGAACACACTTGAGTGTTCTAATTTGTCAAAAGGGGTTAAGAGGAATTTCTAGGGGTCCTAACACATGATAAGGCATATTAGGCCCCCTAGAAAGTTGATATGACCCCTTTCGACACATTGGAATGCTTAAGTGTGTCCCAAGGGGTCATAGGATCCCTTAGGACACACTTGAGTGTTCTAATGTATCGAAAGGGGTCATAGGGACTTCCTAAGGGTCCTAATGCATGATAAGGCATACTAGGACCCCTAGGAAGTCCCCATGACCCCTTTCGACACATTGGAATGCTCAAGTGTGTCCCAAAGGGTTGTAGAACCCCTTAGGACACATTTGAGTGTTCTAATGTGTTGAAAGGGCTCATGGGGACTTCCTAGGGGTCCTAACACATGATAAGGTGTACTAGGACCCCTAGGAAGTCCCCATGACTCCTTTTAACATATTGGAATGCTCAAGTGTGTCCTAAGGGGTCCTACGACCCCTTAGGACACACTTGAGTGTTCTAATATGTCGAAAGGGGTCATGGGGACTTCCTAGGGGCCTAACACATGATAAGGTGTACTAGGACCCCTACGAAGTCCTCATGATCGCTTTCAACACATTGAAATACTCAAGTGTGTCCTAAGGGGTTGTAGGACCCCTTAGGACACACTGTAATGTTCTAATGTGTCAAAAGGGGTCCTAAGGACTTCTTAAGGGTCCTAACATGTGATAAGGCATACTAGGAAACCTAGGAAGTACCCATGACCCCTTTCTACACATTGGAATGCTCAAGTGTGTCCTAAGGGGTCCTACGATGGCTTATGACACACTTGAGTGTTCTAATGTGTCGAAAGGGGTCATGGGGACTTTCTAAGGGTCCTAACATGTGATAAGGCATACTAAGACCCCTAGGAAGTTCCTGTGACCCCTTTTGACACATTGGAATGCTGAAGTGTGTCCTAAGGGGTCCTACGACCTCTTGGGACACACTTGAGTATTCCAATGTTTTGAAATGGGTCATGGGGACTTCTTAGGGGTCCTAAAACATGATAAGGTGTACTAGGACCCTCTTTGACCCCCAAGGACACATTGGAATACTTAAGTGTGTCCCTAGGGGTCCTACGACCTCTTGGCACACATTTGAGTATTCTAATATTTCAAAAGGGGTCATGAGGTCTTCCTAGGGGTCCTAATGCATGAGAAGGTGTACTAGGACCCTTGAGGACCCTCTTTGACCCTAGGGGACACATTAGAACACTCAAGTGTGTCCCAAAGGGTGCTAGGATCTCTTGGGACACACTTGAGTATTCTAATGTGTCAAAAAGGGTCATGGGAACTTCCTAGGGGTCATACGATGGTGATAATGTGTCCTAGGACCTCTTAGGTCTCTCTTTGATCCCCGAGAAGACATTAAAACACTTAATTGTGTCTCAAGGGGTCCTATGATGTCCATGGACACACTTGAGTGTTCCAATGTTTGAAAAGGGGTCATGGGAAGTCCCCATGACCTCTTTCGACACATTGGAATGGTCAAGTGTGTCCTAAGGGGTCCTACGACCCCTTAGGACACACTTGAGTGTTTTAATCTATCGAAAGGGGTCACAGGGACTTCCTAGGGGTCCTAACACGTGATAAGACATACTAGGGCCCATAGGAAGTCCCTATGACCCCTTTCAACACATTGGAATGCTCAAGTGTGTCCCAAGGGGTCCTACCATCGCTTAGGACACACTTGAGTGTTCTAATGCTTTGAAAGGATTCATGGGGACTTCCTAAGGATCCTAAAGCATGATAAGACATACAAGGACCCATAGGAAGTCCCCATGACCCATTTCAAAACATTGGAATGCTCAAGTGTGTCCTAAGGGGTCCTATGACCCATTAGAACACACTTGAGTGTTATAATGTGTCGAAAGGGGTCATGGGGACTTCCTAATGGTCCTAACGTGTGATAATGCATACTAGGACCCCTAGGAAGTCTCCATGACCCCTTTCAACACATTAGAATTCCCAAGTGTGTCCTAAGGGGTCCTACGACCCCTTGGGACACACTTGAGTGTTCTAATGTGTCAAAAGGGGTCATGGGGACTTC
>MU228193.1:2762311-2780042 GCA_018584345.1 Thuja plicata | reverse complement strand
CCTCTTTAGGGTGAAAAGACACAACTCTTATTACAAATTATTTTGAAAAAACAATAAACTAACTAAAAAATAACTACCTAACTTTCAGATTTGGCTTTGGTAGAAAATCCAAAACACCTCATGAAAAACTAATATTTTTGCCGGTAAGAGGAAATTTGATTTCCCAAACTGGGTCATTTTTAGATTTTTAAAATTAGACCATCTTTATCCTCTGTCAAAATCATCTTTTTAGCAGGTCTAAATTGCAACATTTTTTGAAGGCTTCGATTAGTTAGTTCTATTTATTTATGTCATAAAGCTTCCTTCCTTTGATATTTTTTCGTATGGAGAAACATGCTTCTTGATAATGGATTGGGACTTCTAAATTATCAAAATTTAGGGTACCTCCACCTTGCACCATACTCCTCATGACAAAAATAAATCAAGTCTCTTGAGTTGTGGATTCTTCAAGTGGATAACCTATCTTCAAAATGTCTTCAAGGTTCATCTAAGTAGCATCTTTAGCTGGTTGGTGTTTCCATTTAACCAAGTACTCATAGTAAGTGCCCCTCCTAGTTTTCTTGTTTACTCTTTTGTTTAGAATGGTTTCAATCTCAGGAGGAGTTTCTTGTGGTATGTGCTTGAGTGGTTAGAGTGTAGGAGGTTCTGGAGTACTTGCAATATTTGTAGTACTATCTTCTCCTTTATAAGCATAGATGTTTGCAACATTGAAAATAGGTGCTAAGACATTGTGAGATGGTAGATCAATTCTATAGGAATTGTTGCCACATTTCTTTAGAATCTTGAAAGGGCCAAGCTTTTTCATCATAAGCTTTATGTATTTCTCTTTGGGTAGTCTCTCCTTCTTGAGGTGGATCATCACTAAGTCTCCCACCTTGAATTGTAGATCTCTCCTCTTCTTGTCAGCATGAGCTTTATATTTCTCAGTGGTATGCTTCAATTTGATCTGCACTTGATCATGTATATTCTTCATCACCCTAGCAAAGTCTCCAGCTAGTGCACTTATTTTGTCCATTTCTTTGATATCCTTGAGTTCCAATACTCCTCTAGGGTGAGTGCCATAGACAATCTGGAATGGAGTTAAACTAGTGCTCCGATTTACTAAATCATTGAATGAGAACTTTTCTTTTACTATAATGGAATCCCAATTGGCTCCATGTTCTTGTGTGAGGCATCTTAGAAAGTCACCAAGGGATCTATTGATGACTTCTGTTTGACCATCAGACTATGGATGATATGTAGATGATAGAGAAATATTTGTTCCTAGTTTTTCCATAATGTCCTCCAAAAGTGACCCAAGAACTTAGGATCCCAATCTAATAGGATGGACAATGGGAGTCCACAGAGTCTTACAACCTCTCTAAAGAACAACTTTTCTATGTGAGATGCATCATGAGTTATCCTACAAGGGATAAAGTGTGCCATTTTTGAAAATTTGTCAACTACAACATAAATGCTATCAGATACAGACTTGGTCTTTGGAAGACCTAGGACAAATTCTATACTTACTAAATCCCATGGTTTGGCAGGGATGGGTAAAGGAGTGTATAGTCTAGCATTGGATGTGTGTCCTTTGGCTTTTTGGAAAACTAAACAACTTTCCACAAAATTCCTAACATTTGTATGCAATTTTGGCTAGTGGTGGAATCTCCTAACTAGCTCCAAAGTGACCAGCTAGGCTTCCATAGTGCTTCTCTTTGATAATGTTCTCTCTCATAGGTCCCTTTGGGACACATAAAGAACTTCCTTTAAAAAGAAGACCATCTTTCAAAATAAACTCAGAGAAATAAGTATGGTATCTGTCTGTCATCTCAATGCAAATCTAACAAGCTTCTTTAAAATCTTCATCTTTAACATACATATCCTTCATGGAATGGACCCCAAAAATCTCTAACTAGATGGATTTAGTGGTCAAATTTCTCCTACTAAGAGCATCAACAACTTTGTTCACAACCCCTTTTTTATGCTTGATGGAAAATGTGTAAGACTGCAAGAACTCCATCCACTTCACATGTCTGTGATTCAGTTTCTCCTACTTTTTTAGAAAGCTAAGTGCATGTTTATCAGTAAAAACAAAAAAATCCTTGGGAAATAAATAATGCCTCCATTTCCTAATTGATTTAACTATTGCATACATTTCAAGATCATAAGTGAAATATTTTTGTTTAGCTTCATTGAGCTTCTCATTGAAAAAAGCAATTGGTCTTCCTTCTTGGCTCAAGACTCCTCCAATGGCTTTGTTTCTTGCATCACATTCAACTGTGAATACCTTGTGAAAGTTTGGTAGGACTAGGATAGGTTGCTCTACAATCTTCTTCTTTAGCAACTCAAAGGACTTATTAGCTTCATCAGTCCATGAAAATATGCATTTTCTTCCACCTTCAATAGTGTTAATAATGGGAGCACATATGCCACTAAAGTTTCTGATTAATTTCCTATAAAAGCTAGATAGGCCATGAAATGTTTTTACCTCTGATGGAGTAGTAGGAGGTGGCCAATTAAGGATGGCTTCAACTTTGGTAAGATCCATCTTGAGACTATTTTTGGAGATCACAAAGCCCAAGAACACAAGTTCTTTTTGAAGAAATACACACTTATCTATATTGATTTTTAACTTTTTCTCATGGATTTTCCTCATCACCATGTCCAAATGCTTGAGATGTGCTTCCCTGCTCCTGCTAAAGATCAAAATGTCATCAAGGTATACAATAAAAATTTTGTTAAGAAAAGTTTTCAATACTTCATTCATCAATCTCATAAAGGTTCTTGGAGCATTGGAAAGGCCAAAAGGCATCACAAGCTACTCATAGAGGCCTTATATAGTATTAAATGCTTTCTTCCATTCATCTCCCCCTCTGATTCTTATCTGATGATAGCCACTTTTGAGATCTATCTTGGAATAGTAACTTGCACCCCCCAAACAGTCCATAAAATCCTTTATTCTAGGCATAGGAAACCTATATCTGATGGTTATCCTATTGATTTCCATAGAATCCGTACATAACTTCCATGTGCCTTCTTTCTTGGGTGCTAGGACTGCTAGGACAACACAAGCACTCACACTCTTCCTAATGAGACCTTTTGACAATAATTCTTCAATATGCCTTGCTACCTCTTGATTCTTTTCATGGGTCATCTTATATGATGCCTTATTGGGAAGAGTAGCCCCTGGTATGAAGTCTATATAGTGACTTATTTCCCTCTTAGGTGGTAAAGACTCTGGTGTTCTCTCAGCAATGATACCTCTATACTGGTCTAACAGTGCTTTCACTTCTTTGGGGCCTACTTCCCTAGTGGGGATTTGAACTTTGGACTCCTTCAAAGGTGTCTTTTTTGGCCTCACTACTAGGGCATAACAAGGGGTGTCCTTCTCCTTTAGTACTTTAATGAATTCCTTTTCTCCTATGTACAAGACAATACTAGTAGTATGTTTTTCTTTCTCATAGTCAGGGAGTGGGTTCATTACATATTCAACACCATCCTTAGTTATAGTATAAACATTTGATTTTCCATCAAGCCTAGCATCTACATCATATTTCCAAGGCCTTCATAATAATAGATGACATGCATCCATAGCTGTAATATCACATAGAAACCTATCTGTATACTCCCCTATCTTGAAATCTACCAAAAATTTCTCATTGATAATGGTTTTCTTTTCTTTTTTCAACCAAGAAGCCTTATAAGGGAAAGGATGATGAATTACATGCAAATTTAGTTTACTAACTAACTCCCTAGATGCAATATTATCTATAGAGCCAGAATCAACTATAACCTTGCATACCTTATTGTTCACCTTGTAGCTTGTTCAGAATAATGACTTCCTCTAAGGTGGTTCTACAGTAGTAGGTACTCTTAGGAGTGTCCTTTGCATCATTAAACATTCTCCTTGCTCTGGATTTTCAGGCCTTGAAGTTGCAGAGTGATAGGAGGATACACTTTGGTTATCATCCTCTTGTGTAAGTTGTACTCTTTTGTCCCCTCCTTGCCTTCTGGTGCCACTCTTTTTAGGACATCTGAAGGACTGGTGTCCAACTTTATTACATGTAAAACACTTCCCTGTGAAGATACTAGGCCCTCTTCCTCGAAACCTTCCTCTACTATTGGATCTCCTCCCTCTAAAACTATTTCTATTATTGTGCTCTCCTTCTGACTCATGGTGATTAAACTCCCCTTGAACTCTTTGGAATGGTCCTCTACCATTGAATCTACCTCTTCCCTTGGAGTTGTTCCCTCTTCCTCTATTATTTTGTTCTCCTCTTCTCTTCTGCCTTTCTTCAAATTTTAATGCCATTTGAAAATGTTTGTGTACTGATTCAGGGTTAAACAAACTTATTTCATCTTGGATATTGTATTTCAGTCCATTGTTGTATCTTACAAGTTTGTGCTTCTCACTTTCAGGAACTCTTGCCTTCAAGGTCATCTTGTGAAATTATTCAGTATAACCACTCACATCAAGGTCCTTCTGCCTAAGATTTTGTAGCTTCTTGTGGAGGGTGATCTCATAGTCTTCAGGTACAAACTATTTCTTGACTTCAACTAGCATCTTCTTACATGTTGAGATAGGAATCCTTTCATCCTCCACTCTTTTATTTTGTAGAAAGTTCCACAAACTCAAGGTAGGACCTCTCATTATGGATTTTACAACCTTAACCTTTTGATTCTCAGAGATGTTGTCATACTTAAATTAGTTCTCCAAATCTTCCACCCAATCCATGCATTCTTTAGGATCCATTTTTACACAAAACATGGGCATGTATGACTTCTGATCTCTTCTTCCAACTCTTTCAAGAGCTTCAAGAAGTTTTGATTGGTCTGCATGCATGTTCTTTGTCTCATCTTGCTCTTTCTATTCTTCTTCTTTTTCTTCTTCTTCTCCTTCCTCCTTCTCCATTTGGAGGTCTTTTGGCTTCCTTATCTCCTCTTCCATCCTCTTGTTCTTGGCTACTTGTTCCTTGAAATTTTTTTCGAATTCCATATTAGTGATTCTAGTGGGAACTTCTTCCTCTAGATTAATTTCTATTCCCTCAGCCATTCTTCACTCCTTCCAAGATCTTGGCAGGCTCTGATACCACCTGATGCAGAGAGCACTCCAAGAAGACCCTAATGGGCCCTGACTCTTTGATGCTTCTTCAAACTTTGAATTTGATCAATCTCACTCCAAAAAATTCTTCTTAGAATGTCTCGTGACTTGTCCAAGGGGTCAATCAGCTTCCCCTCTTGGTTCTCCAAATCAAGCCATGGAACAAAGCAATGTTCTCCTTTAGAGACACTTTCCCTAAACCATACAATAAGGTGTAAAAATTCACCAGATGATTGAAAACTCTATCCTAAGGGATTGAACACTCTTAATAGACCCTAGGGGCCAAGAATCCACTACTAAATTCGTTCTTGAAGACCCAAAGTTAATCAAACCTCAAATAGCCTAAGATTCCTTGTAGCCCTAACTAGTAGATTTTTGGGACTTAACTTATTGTAACAGTGAGATCTAGGGGATCTAATTGGTTTTCTAGACACCCTTTATGGATTTTGTAAACCCACCAAAGCATTAGCACCTAACTCCACTCCTGCACCCCCAAGCTCTTACAAAACACACAGACCTAATTAGCTAGTTTAGGCTTGGTTTTTTAGGCAAGTGATAGAAGGTGGGTTCATGGATGAAATGTAAAGCTTTGGATAGATTCCCCTACCCAAAATTAGTCTAGAACCACTCTTGGTTTGATCCCACAACACTCATATAACTCTTGCATGTGACTGTATCAACATACTAGGTTAATTACATAGGGATAATTATCCTAGGCCTTGATCTTAAAAATAGGACTAAGAATGAGAGTCTGAGATTCTAGATTCCTAAAGACCATGATCCTAACTAGAATTTTCCAAGTGGCTGAGGAGATCCACTGGATAAAGCTCTTGTTAGGATCACATCTTTGAGACTGGTCCAGTAGAGCCTTGGTTTCTCAAACAACAACAAGTAAAATCTATAATTTTTCACTAACTTAAAAAAAACACCTCAAATCAATTGGAAAGGCAAGAAGACTCAAGGAATTACAAACTTCTACAAATGGATTTTCAAAATGAATTTGTACCAAGCCGTACCATGCAAAAATGACTCAAAACACTCTTCTATTTCATTTCTCAAACATCAAACTTCATACATGTTGAGGTTTAGAATTAACACCCCAACTTAGGCATTGGGGATTTATAGGTATTCCATCCTAACAATGGAAACCTTCTCTAGCTATGGGTAGACTATGATTGAGAAGGAGTCTTCAGATTCTAGGCCGGTTCTTATCTGATTTGGGATATCACCTCCTGATTGAAAATTGAATTGGGAAAAGGGAGAAAGATTTAAAATTGAATGGGAAATGGGGTGATACACCAAAACATACTCTAGATCTATCAGGATTTTTCAAAATAGCATCCTGAACTAAAAAATTACTGAGCTACATTTATCATTCTCTACTCAACATAAAGGTTGACTAGAATTCACTATTAGGGTTAAGACCACAAACAGTAAAAAATGACAACAAACTTACATATTCTGCAAAAAGGCCTAATTTTTTATAACATAGGAAAGGAATCAGAAACACTTCACTTTACCAAATCACATAAAATATGCAGCACTTAATGCAAAAAATAAGAATAGGATTGGATCCAATACTTTGAAATTGATGTAATCAGAAAGCATGCTCTTATTTCCTTCAAAAACCTGAAAATGTGGTTACAAAATGGTCTCTAAAACATCTAGGACCAATAAGTTCACTATATGCACTATGTCCCAAATATGTAACTCAAATGGATACAGAAAGCATAAAAAAGGGCTACAGGAACAAATAGTTCACTGAAAGCACCTCCTCTCTAAGTTCTGCCCCTTTCAATTAATGAGAAGTTCAGTAATATAGCCTCCAAGGCTCAATTTCAAAAATCACCTCTCCCTCCAAAAAGTCCCTATAAAACATAAAGATAACCTAAAATTAGAGGCCTAAATGATGCCTACGAATTAGCCCCCCATCAAGCTCCTCAAAAATACAACCTCCCTAAATATAAGGCACGATTAGTGCCTAAAATCTAGCTCCTAAAGGCCCATTTCAAAAATGAGATACCCCTAAAGTTGGTATGTTAAAATATTTTCACCCCTTCTACATATATTACCAACTTATTACAAACCTCATAATATAAACCCATCAAAATGCATAACTCTACCCACATTTACATAAAAACTCCAAATCCTATGACTTAGCTGACACCATAGTATGAAATGCATCACCCAAACCATATAATTGACCATAGCATATAGCCAAAATACCCCTACCTGACACTATAATCATGGTCAACATGACCAGTGTTTGATAAATATCTTCCTCCCCATCGTGGCACTAGAAGAGCTCATCTTTGCAGTGCAGTTACCAAAGGTATTAACTGCTTGGTACTTTGATGGACTCCAAATTTCTATCTATTTTGACATAGGTATTATCTTTCATTTCATTTTGACATTTTGGGAAAGAAGTTTAGGGTTCTTTGAAAGCCCTAACTGTTTAGAGCCGCCACGCTGCTATCTTTTTGTGCTTTTCTATGTTTGATGCGTGAGCATGGAGTTCACCATTTTACAAACAAAGAGCCTTGGGGTCTTTGCTAGAATCAACTAATCATGTTTTGAGTTTGACTCGGAGTCTTACTCATGGGCCCTAATTGTAATCTGGAATCACTTGCTATTTTAGCATGAACTCTGGCTACACTGAGAATGCCGCAGCTTCTTTAACTGGGTCTTCCCACCATACAAAACACTGGCTCTTCTTCATCAACCTCCTGTATGCCATACAAAATGCGGGCTCTCTATGTAAACTTTGCATTTTGACTGGAGTCTTATCCCACATGCTATGACAGTTTGCATTATTTTCAGACTCCACCACACTTTGACATGTTCAACTCTAGATAAGTAACTCTTACCCTCTATGCTATCTTTTTGTCTTCTTTTGGTTTGAATATACTTTTGTACTCCATAGCTTTCATTGTTAGATAAGCTTCTATGTTTTTAAAATAGACTGACCTTTAGGTCTTTTGATGGATGTTGTTCATAGATAAGGAATCTATCGGCTGCCATGGGTGTCTATATTTGATGTCTTCTCTACATTCTGTTGAACTTCTGTAGCTTTTACCTTGAGTTAACTCCATCTTTATGTTGTCTATGGTCTTTGTCTTGTATAGAGACAATGCTATTTGTTGTCTTCATGGATAATATCTGGCTTCATTTCTTCATTTGCATACATGATCATTCTCTATTGGGACCATACTACTCTCTGTTGTGTAATGTCATTCTCTGCTGAATGCTCATTTGTCTGAATATCAACTGTAGTTTCTTTATGTAGGAAATAGAAGTTAACAACATGTGAATACATTGTTATTCTATTTTTTGTAAAATACCACCCATGGGGTTCGAGCACGGGCTCGTGACTCCCATGGGAAACCTTTATAACATGAAGTCAAAACATAAAAACATACATTCTATGCATTCAGAATATTTTTGACTCCATCCCCTATCTGCACAGAATAGCACTGCATAGACATTCCCACAATATTTAGATCAGGCACATGAATATTTTAGTTTTCCCACTCTTATGGATATATACATAAAAAGTAACTCATGCTTGACACTATATGCACATTGTCTTTTCATTATTTTCAGAAGTAAATGTTTTTGTGGATTGATTCCTTCTTTTTATAATCCAAAAGCATCATGTACTATGACAACATTAATTTCCATTCATCCTGCATATGCACTCTATTATTTGATCATTATTCTCTGTTATGCATATTTCATAACAACATTTATAATAATGTTTTCACTTTTCTAAATTCTGCATATTGGCATTAATAGTGTTGAAATCTGTAACAACATGTATGTACCCTGTAGAAACTGTTATATACTGCATTTCTCCACCTTCTGTATCTGGGTACATCACTTAATGTTTATGTATATATGCATACTTGTAAAAATCTGTCATATTTATGCACAAATGATGTCATACACTCTAGCTTTGATTAGTTCTTATTGCTTGCACATGTTGAACACTTGCACATGTAAATGAGGTTCTAGCACAGGCTCGTGACACTCACTACATATTTTAAATATAGCAAAGGTTTTTATAAAGATATGTCCTTTTGATGTCATTATTCTATTAATGCAGATGTATACCTTTCTATTACATTGATATCATTAGTAAATATGCAGTTTAGGGAGTTTGACTGATGTATGGTGCCTTTTTAGTGAACTATGTATTGCTTAGATCCAATTGGATCTAACAACTTTTCCTCCATGATGATTGTAGGAAACAGGACCAATAGAAGACCTAGGATGGAGGACAGACAGAGACAAGACCAAGGCCTGAAGACTCCAGATGATGCAGATGAACAACTCTAGAAACTAGAAAAACTCTTAAATGCAATACATAGATCCCTAGACTTCATCATACTTCTCTCTTACTTTCTTTTGTGCTTATGTCCTCTAAGTTTTAGTATGCAAGATGTAACCTTGATGGAACACTTGTCTAATACATTCAGTTTGAATGCACAATGTAATAATCATTTATGAATTTGAAATTGTGAAACTGATCAATACTTAGAGTACAAATGAAACATGGTAATATGAATGTAATGGAAATGTATGCATCTTTATTGGCTGAATAGTAATGTTAAAAAGATGTCTCTTTATGCAAATTTTCTTAGTATTTTCTGATATCCCACATGTGAAAAATTTGGGTAACAATTTTGACGACCTCTGATGGATGTCTACCTGGTTGACATTGGGACCAGTAGCCTAAAACAATCCACTGGGCATTGAGTCTGTTGATTACCTACGAAAACCCTAAACCTAATATGTGGATATAAGAAAATCATTTCCCAATGATTGAGAGTATGTTTATGATTTGTGGTAGTGAAGCAACACCTCATTACCATAAATTGTAAATGTATTCTTGATCTTTGAGGAATGATTTCCTTGTATTTGCAAATTTGGATAGCAACCTTGGAAGACCTTGCAAACTTGAAGACTTATTGAAAACTGGGAAAACTAAAACTAAAATTGACCTATTTGTGCTTGACAACACTTATGGAAAAATGGAAACCTAACCTACCCTAGCCTAACTAGCCACACACCTGCTAAACAAAGCCATTTACTGATTCATTGAAATATTTGCCTTTCCTCCTCCAATTGCAATGATGCACATGTTTATTGGAAAATACAAGAAAACTGAACAATGAAGCATACATAACCAGCTCATGCAACATTTCAAAAAGAGAGAAAGTATCTCAACTTACTTTACTCTGCTGGTAGAAGAAAACTGAATTAGCACACTATTCTGGATCTTCTTCATCAACCTCCTCACAAATAGGAGTTTCTATAAATGAGGACTCTTCTCTTCTCTTCAACTAGGACAGATACCGGATTGGACAGCCTCTTGTCAGTATAAACTTGGGGCTCTCCTTGCTGGTTTCTTTACTTTCCTCTAGTTCCTCATGGCTGTCTTGCATCATTTGTAGCCATGTGAGCTCCTCCTCCATTGTCAAAACATCATCATCTTCTGTTAAGTCAGCTAGGATTTTATCAAAACTACTGATCTCCTAGAAATCTGGAGCACTTGGTTCCAACTTTCATTCCTGCATTTAATTATTAGAAAAAAAATCCTCCAAAATAGAGCACCCTTGAATAGGCACAAAATCTGGCATCTCAAGCTTCTCACAAAAATTTGCAATAATGTTATCAAAATCATTCTCTAAGCTTTGATCAGTTTCTTGATCATGAACACTTTGTTGTGCTGATGTGACTGGAATCTCCTCTTCTTTCTCTTGATCTACAAAAGAGGGCAACTCAAAGAAAATTGTAACCATCTCTTCTTGCTCAAAAGAGTCTCCTATATCTTAAGCCTCTGCTACTTGTTCTATAAGATTTGAAATAATCACCTCCTTCTCAGCTCCCTGATCTAGGGATGACTCGCATGAAACCACCTTGATAAGATTTGGCATTTGGAAGCCAGGTTGTTTAGTCCATGATGTCTGCCATGGCAACTTGGTATCTTGCTCATCTGGCTCAGCTACACAACACACCTCTGACTGAGAATCAATAAAATGGGGTAGTTGACCATGCTCAATCAAGGGCTCTTGTAGGGGCTATCTTACTTCTTCTGTAGGCTTATAACTTGGAATCTCTGGCTTGGATCTTTCTTGGATTGTAGACTAATTAAGGGCACAAGAAGTTGTTTGAGCTTCTAGCTCTTGTAATTTTGTCATTTACTACCTCATCTACTCCTCTTTAAATGCAACTTGCTTGGCAATCAACTCCTGCTCGTACCTTTGAGCCTCCATCTTTTGCTGGTGTATGTGAGCTTGATAAGACAACTCCTCTTGATGCTTGCTATACTCTTGCTCTTTCTCCACAGATCTCATTTGTTCTTGAAAGTTCTTCAGAATATCATCAAGGCTCATGTTTGAAACATGCTAGGGATAATTCTGAGAATCATCAAAGAAACTCCTTCATGGCTACTGGTATGCATGCTGCCAAGAAACTTGCTACTAGGTTGGATGGTGATAAACATGAGATGAATGTTGTCCTTCAAATTCTGGAACAAAAATAGCAGCAGGGCTGTACTGATATGGTTGATATTGAGAACATGCAGGAACATCTTCATAAAATGGAGGATAGTAATCCATCTTAGGCACTAAATATACATAAAACCAGTAGATATAACCTTATATTTGCTAGATATGCATAAAATTGACCTCCTAAAGGACTGCAACCTGCTAGATGCATACCAAAACATGCAAGAACTATGAAATCTATGACCTCTTGGTCCCATAAGGCATGCCAAAAACTATTGAGGTTTAGAATTACCACCCCAACTCAGGCATTAGGGCTTTATAGGTATTCCATCCTAACAATGGAAACCTTCTCTAGCTGTGGGTAGACTATGATTGAGAAGGAGTCTCCGGATTCTAGGCCGGTTCCTAACTAATTTGGGATATCACCTCCTGATTGAAAACTACATTTGGAAAAGGGAGAAAGATTTAAAACTGAATGGGAAATGGGGTGGTACACCAAAAGTTACTCTAGATCTATCAGGATTTTTCAAACCAGCATCCCCAACTACAAAATCACTGAGCTGCATTTATCATTCTCTACTCAACATAAAGGTTGACTAGAATTCACTATTAGGGTTAAGACGACAAACGGTAAAAATTGACAACAAACTTACATATTCTACAAAAAGGCATGATTTTTTATAACATAGGAAAGGAATCAGAAACAATTCACTTTACCAAATCACATAAAGTATGCAACACTTAATGCAGAAAAGAAGAATAGGATTGGATCCGATACTCAGAAATTGATGTAATTAGAAAGCATGCTCTTATTTCCTTCAAAAACCTGAAAACGTGGTTACAAAATGGTCTCTAAAACATCTAGGAACAATAAGTTCACTATATGCACTATGTCCCAAAACTGCAACTCAAATGGATACAAAAAGCATCAAAAAGGGCTACAGGAACAAATAGTTCACTGAAAGCACCTCCTCTCTAAATTCTACCCCTTTCAATGAATGAGAAGTTCGGTAATATAGCCTCCAAGGCTCAATTTCAAAAATCACCTCTCCCTCTAAAAAGTCCTCAAACAAAAAGATAACCCAAAATTAGAGGCCTAAATGATGCCTACAAATTAGCCCCCCATCAAGCTCCTCAAAAATAGCACCTCCCTAAATATAAGGCACGATTAGTGCCTAAAATCTAGCTCCTAAAGGCCCATTTCGAAAATGAGATACCCCTAAAGTTGGTATTTTAAAAGATTTTTATCCCTTCTACATATATTACCAACTTATTAGAAAATTCATAATAGAAACCCATCAAAATGCATAACTCTACCCACATTTACATAAAAACTTCAACTCCTATGACTTAGCTTACACCATAGTATAAAATGCATAACCCAAACCATATAGCTAACCATAGTATATAGCCAAAACACCCCTACCCGACGCTATAACCATGGTCAACATGACCAGTGTTTGATAAATATCTTCCTCCCCATAGAGCACTAGGAGAGCTCATCTTTGCAGCTGCAGTTACCAAAGGCATTAACTGCTCGGTACTTTGATGGACTCCAAATTTCCATCTATATCGACATAGGTATTATCTTTCATTTCATTTCTGCATTTTGGGAAAGAATTTTAGGGTTCTTTGAAAGCACTAACCGTTTAGAGCCGCCACACTGCTAGCTTCTTGTGCTTTTCTGTGTTTGATGTGTGAGCATGGAGTTCACCATTTTGCAAACAGAGAGCCTTGGGGTCTTTGCTGGAATTGACTAATCATGTTTTGTTTTTTACTTGGAGTCTTACCCGTGGGCCCTAATTGTAATCTGGAATCACTTGCTATTATAGCATGAACTCGGGCTATACTGAGAATGCCGCAGCTTCTTTAACTGGGTCTTCCCGCCATAAAAAATGTGGGCTCTTCTTCATCAACCTCCTGTATGCCATAAAAAATGTGGGATCTCTATGTAAACTCTGCATTTTGACTGGAGCCTTATCCCACATGCTATGACAGTTTGCATTGTTTTCAGACTCCACCACGCTTTGACATGTTCAACTCCAGATAAGTAACTCTTACCCTCTATGCTATCTTTCTGTCTTCTTTTGGTTTGAATATAATTTTATAATCCATAGATTTCATTGTTAGATAAGCTTCTGTGTATTTAAAATAGACCAACCTTTAGGTCTTTTGATGGATGTTGTTCATAGATAAGGAATTTGTCAGCTGCCATGGGTGTTTGTATTTGATGTCTTCTCTGCATTTTGTTGAATTTCTATAGCTTTTACCTTGAGTTAACTCCATCTTTATGTTGTCTATGGTCTTTGTCTTGTATAGAGACAATGCTATTTTTTGTCTTCATGTATAATATCTGGCTTCATTTCTTCATTTGCATACATGATCATTCTCTATTGCGACCATACTACTCTCTATTGTGTAATGTCATTCTCTGCTGAATGCTCATTTGTTTGAATATCCACTGTTGTTTCTTTATGAAGGAAATTGAAGTTAACAACATGTAAATACATTTTTATTCCATTTTTTGTAAAATGCCACCCATGGGGTTCGAGCACGGGCTCGTGAATCCCATGGGAAACCTTTATAACATGAATTTCAAAACATAAAAACATACATTCTCTGCATTCAAAATCTTTTTGACTCCATCCCCTGTATGCATAGAATAGCACTCCATAGACATCACCTCAATATTTACATCAGGCACATGAATATTATAGTTGTCCCACTCTTGTGGATATATGCATAAAAAGTAACTCATGCTTGACAGTATATGCACGTTGTCTTTTCATTATTTTCAGAAGTAAATGTTTTTGTGTATTGATTCCTTTTTATAATCCAAAAGCATCATGTATTGTGAAAACATTACTTTCCATTCATCCTGCATATGCACTCTATTATTTGATCATTATTCTCGGTTATGCATATTTCATAACAAAATTTATTATAATGTTTTCACTCTTCTGAAATCTGCATATTGGCATTAATAGTGTTGAAATCTGTAACAACATGTATGCACCCTGTAGCAACTCTTATATACTGCATTTCTCCACCTTCTGTATCTCCATACATCACTTAATGTTTATGTATATCTGCATACTTGTAAAAATATGTCATATTTATGCACAAATGATGTCATACACTCTAGCTTTGATTAGTTCTTATTGCTTGCAAATGTTGAACACTTGCACATGTAAATGAGGTTCGAGCACGGGCTAGTGACACTCACTACATCTTTTAAATATAGCAAAGGTTTTTATAAAGATATGTCCTTTTGATGTCATTATTCTGTTAATGCAGATGTATACCTTTCTATTACATTGATATCATTAGTAAATATGCATTTTAGGGAGTTTGACTGATGTATGGTGCCTTTATAGTGAAATATGTATTGCTTATATCTAATTGGATCTAACAAATTTTCCTGGATGATGATTGCAGGAAACAGGACCAACATAAGACCTAGGATGGAGGACAGACAGAGCCAAGACCAAGGCGTGAAGACTCCAGATGATGCAGATGAACAACTCTAGAAACTAGAATACCTCTTAAAGGAAATACATAGATCCCTAGACTTCATCATACTTCTCTCTTACTTTCTTTTCTGCTTATATCCTCTAAGTTTTAGAATGCAAGATGTAACCTTGAAGGAACACTTGTCTAATACATTTAGTTTGAATGCACAATGTAATGATCATTTATGAATTTGAAATTGTGAAACTGATCAATACTTAGAGCACAAATGAAACATGGTAATATGAATGTAATGGAAATGTATGCATCTTTACTGGCTGAACAACAATGTTAAAAATATGTCTCTTTATGCAAATTTTCTTACTGTTTTCTGATATCCCGCATGTGAAAAATTTGGGTAACAATACACATAGTATTCTGACCTTCAAGGAAGGAATCCTCTCACCTAATATCATCCTCTAAGCATTCCAGAAGCTTCATAAAGTGGGTGAGGTTGGTAACAAAGGAGTTGTTCATTCTTGAGCAACATTTTGCAAAAGTTGCTCATGCAACTTTGCAAAAAGACAACTTTTGGCAATCATGAGGGAAAGTTGCTAATTTTGGAGAATGTTAAGTTCACCCAACCCAAGGATGTGGGAGAGGGTCAAAAAAAGGTAAGAACCTAACTAAGGACTTAAAACAAGACTTCTAACTAAACTTTAAAGACTTTAAGGAAACATGGTCTAACTCTAGTTTCAGGAACCTAGGTTTATAACTTCACCTTAGGTCCTTCACATTACATAAAGGACCCACACAACTACACACACACAAGGGTGATCTCAAGGATGTACCTTATTATAAACATGAAAGCAAGAAAATGAGGATCTTCAGGAGGTTCCCTACACCACAAGGGGTTGTATGACCTCTTGGGACACACTTGAGTGTTCTAATATTTCAAAAGGGGTTATGGGGTCTTCCTAGGGGTCCTAACATGTGAGAAGGTGTACTAGGACCCCTTAGGAGCCTCTTTGACCCCTAGGGAAACATTGGAACACTCAAGTGTGTCCCAAGGGGTGGGGTCTTGCTAGGGGTCCTAACACATGAGAAGGTGTACGAGGACCCCTTAGGAGCCTCTTTAACCTCTAGGGATACATTGGAACACTCAAGTGTGTCCTAAGAGGTCCTACGACCTCTTGGGACACACTTGAGTGTTACAATGTGTCTCAAGGGGTCATGTGGACTTCCTAGGGGTCTTGCAATTGTGATAAGGTGTACTAGGACCCCTTAGGTCCCTCTTAGACCCTCGAGAACATATTGGAACAATCAATTGTGTCCCAAGGGTTCCTATGACCTATTTGGACACACTTAAGTGTTTCAATTTTTCAAAAGGGGTCATGGGAAGTCCCCATGACCCCTTTTGACACATTGGAACAGTCAAGTGTGTCCCAAAAGGTCGTAGGACCCCTTGGGACACAATTGAGCATTCTAATCTGTCTCTGGGGGTCAAAGAGGGACCTAAGGGGTCCTAGTACATGTTCTCATGTGTTAGGACCCCTAGGAAGATCCCATGACCCTTTTGAACACATTAGAACACTCAAGTTTATTCCAAGTGGTTTCAGCACTGCTTGGGACACACTTAAGTGTTCCAATGTGTCCCCAGGGGTAAAAGATGCATCCTAAGGGATCCTATTACACCTTCTCACGCGTTAGGACTCTCAGGAAAACCCCATGACCCCTTTCAACATATTGAAACACTCAAGTGTGTCCCAAGAGGTCGTAGGATCCCTTGGGACACACTTGAGTTTTCTAATGTGTCCCCGGGGGTCACAGAGGGTCCCAAGGGGTTCTAGTACACCTTCTCGAGCGTTAGGACTTCTAGGAAGACCCCATGACCCCTTTTAAAACATTGGAACACTCAAGTGTGTCCCAAGAGGTAGTAGGACCCCTTGGGACACACGTGAGTGTTCCAATATGTTCCCAGAGGTTAAAGAGGGTCCTAAGGGGTCATAGTACACCTTCTCACATGTTAGGACCCCTAGGAAGACCCCATGATCCCTTTCGACACATTGGACCACTAAATTGTGTCCCAAGGGATCTTATGACCTCTTGGGACACACTTGTGTGTTCCAATGTGTTGAAAGGGGTCATGGGGACTTGTTAGGGGTCATAAGGAATGATAAGGTGTACTAAGACCCCTTAGGACACTCTTTGACCCTCAAAGACACATTGGAGCACTCAAGTGTGTCCCAAGGGGTCCTACGACCTCTTGGTTCCAATATTTCAAAAGGGGTAATGGGTCTTCCTAGGGGTCCTAACATGTGAGAAGGTGTACTAAGACCCCTTAGGAGTCTCTTTGACCCCCAAGGACACATTGGAACACTCAAGTGTGTCTATAGGGATCGTACGACCTCTTGGGACACAATTGAGTGTTTCAATATGTCAAAAGGGGTCATGAGGACTTCCTAGGGGTCCTATGACTGTGATAAGGTGTACTAGGACCCCTTAGGTCCCTCTTTGACCCCCAAGAACATATTGGAACATTCAATTGTGTCCCAAGGGGTCCTACAACCTCTTGGGACACACTTGGGTGTTCCATTGTTTCAAAAGTGGTCATGGGAAGTCCCCATGACCCCTTTTAACACATTGGAACACTCAAGTGTGTCCCAAGAGGTTGTAGGACCCCTTG
>MU228193.1:2741264-2762261 GCA_018584345.1 Thuja plicata | reverse complement strand
GTGTGTCCCAAGAGGTTGTAGGACCCCTTGGGACATAATTGAGTGTTCTAGTGTGTCTCTAGGGGTCAAAGAGGGACCTAAGGGGTCCTATTACATGTTCTCACATGTTAGGACCCCTAAGAAGACCCCTTGACCCCTTTTGACACATTAGAATACTCAAGTGTATTCCAAGAGGTTGTAGGACCCCTTGGGACACACTTGAGTGTTCCAATGTGTCCTTGAGGGTCAAAGAGGCTTCCTAAGTGGTCATATTACACCTTCTCGTGTGTTAGCACCCCTTAGAAGACCTCATGACCCCTTTCGACACATTGAAACACTCAATTGTGTCCCAAGGGGTCCTATGACCTCTTGTGACACACTTGAGTGGTCCAATGACTTGAAAGAGGTCATGTGGACTTCCTAGGGGTCCTAACACATGATAAGGTGTACTAGGAACCCTTAGGACCCTCTTTGACTACCGGGGACACATTGGAACACTCAAGTGTGTCCCATGGGGTCCTACGACCTTTGGATACACTTGAGTGTTCCAATGTTTCAAAAGGGGTCATGAGGTCTTTGTAGGGGTCCTAACATGTGATAAGGTGTACTAGGATCTGTTAGGACCCTCTTTGATCCTCAGGGACACTTTGGAACACTCAAGTGTGTCCCAAGGGGTCCTAGAAAAGTTCATTTGAAATTTTCTTTTTAAAAAAAAAAATAGGGTACTCGAAAAAATTAGATACTTGAGAAAATTAGGTACCTAAAAATATCAGGTACCTAATTAGGCTTGTTCTTTGGTGTCAGGTTTGCCTAGCTGTACTGACACCCAGGCCTACTAAAAAGTCAACAAACATTTCATGCACTTTTGGATGAGTGAAAAGTGGATTTTTTTCACATCGCCACTTTTTGGCCCCTCATGATCTTGTAGATACCGTGATCATAGATTTATCTTTGTAATATGAGAAACTAAAATAGGTCAATCTATTATATAAATAGATGTGTAATCATTAATTTCAAATGGATGCGAGGATGATAGTAGCCAATGAGCACATCTATGGATCAGACTAAGAGTTTCAAGTAAGAACATCAAAAGATGAATTAGGTTATCAAGAACTAGATTCAAAGCTACTGAGAAACAAAGGTATTAATCAATCACATTAGGTGATACATTGTACATGTAAATTTAATGGATCTATAAATCAACAATTTTAGATTGCATACACTCAGGTCATTGAATATTTTTGTATACATTCTAACAAATGTAGAAAATAGAAGAAATCCTTTCAGGAAAGGTGGATTTAACAATCCTTTGTAAATCTCTTAACCAAGTGCATACTAAACAATGTTAATAAAGCTCTTAATAGAGTAGACCTTAACTAGTCTCCACATAATACTCCTAATAGGGTAGATCATCAGAAGTGATTAAATTGTAAGCCTTAACCGACCCCTTCCATTCTGTAGATAGTGAATCTTTGTGGGTTTCATCTGCACCGTAATTTTTACCTTCTAAAAATGGTTTTCTGCGTTACCAAATCTTGTGTCAAGTGTCTATACATTTCAGGTTTTGCTTCTATGAATGTTTTACATGCTAATTAGTTTATGAATTGATGGTACATACACAAAGATAGAATAGCAAATATGAATGCTAATACAATGTATTGATTACAAAAGGGTAAAAGTTAATTGATAAAAGTTTTGAGGGTACTGATTCATCCCTCCCCTCTCAGTACACCATTCCATTATTTTCAACAATTGGTATAAGAGCTAGATCTCTTAATTGGAAAAGTTTAGTGACCTAAGAGAAAAGATCATACAATGGAAAGGTACAAGCTAGACAAGAATATTGAGAATCAGAAGTTAGAGATACAAATATTCTATGAAAAATATAAAGAAGCTAGAATTAAGATAAGATAGTTGCTGGGTGAAAGAAATATTATGGCATCTCATTGTAATGAAACAAACTATCATGAGGAAGAGATACTTGATGTATTTGAGTCTTTAGGATGTACAACTAGCAAAGCATCAAACACATTTGAAGAAATCATCATAATCTTGAATGAAATCAATCAACATCTAGTTGGACAAGTGAAATATTTACAAATCGGTCAAGAGACGGATGGTAAGAATGATTGATGTCATGAAAAATGCTAGACAAGTTGAGCAAGAAAGAACACTAGCAATTGATGACAGGAGGAAGATTAATGAAAAGATACAAGAGAAAGAGTCATAAATACAAAGACTTATAGAACATCATCATGATATCACCAATCATATTATTCTTATGAGTCAAGGGGAAAACAAAATGAACATAGAACTCATTGAAAGAATAGAAGCTACCTGTGAGCTAAGAGAAGAAAATGAAAAACTGAAACATGAAGTGAGAATTCAAAAACAACATAATGACATGATCAAGAGAGATGAAGAAAGCACCAAAAGGATGGATTATTTTCTGGATGGACAAAGAAGATTCAATGACAATACTAGACTAGGGTATACCAAGAATGAAGAAACGCCATACCAAGCTGATCCAAAGAATGTCTACACAAATCCAAGACCAAGAAAGTAGTCATGCAATCACTATGGAAAACCAGGCCACACATCAAATGTCTACAAGATCAAAATAAAAGGGATTCCTAAATCCACACCTTCATTCATAGGAATTTTTTTATAAATGTAACAAGAAAGGACATAAAACATATGATGGTAAATCCATGGTGAAATAACCAAAGAAGGAAACCTACATGGACAAATATTTTCCTACTTGCAAAATGCATGGGAACACATCTCTTGAATGTAGGAAGAAGAAAAGGCAAGCATGGAAGCCAAAAGAAAATGAAACTTCTTATCGACCAAACAGAGTCGGTAACTCATATGTTTGGAATTACAACACATGGGAAAAATGCACAACATGTGGAAGATTTGGACACATAGCTGAAAACTGCATGAGACAATGGATGAGAAAGTATAGGAGCTGAACTAAACCCAGAATGCATGTCTGAACTGTCATAAAGTTGGTCATCTAAGAAAGTAATACAAAGAACGAGTGACAGAGACAAGCACCTTTGCCAATGGAAACACCATTGAAGACATCAAGAAGATGAGAAACAAAATGTGGAGGAAAGCTACAAACACTGATGAAGCTGGACTAAGCAATGCAAATGGTGACACCTTATCCAATGGATATGGTGACATCACCACCCTCACCTAAGTAGAACAAGTATGGAACTGCATTATACCAAGTTATATTTTGTATCAGTTCCATTATACATTGATGAAATGCCAAACTAGCATGATTAAAGATGCAATATGGTATTACTTGTTATGATTTTGTGAATACAATCTCATCAGTTGATGCTTACCGAAAATCATCGGTATACATACAAAGCTAAGTTGTCTATACTTACCGAGCATCATCGATTAACACATAAAAAGCTAAGTCGCTAGTGTAAATCGAGCTCCATCGGTAATCATGTAAAAAGACAATGTTGTCTTCACCATATACCGAGATCCATCGATAAATAATCAAATGAGTTGATATCTAGCCCGAGCATCACGTTCTCACTGAGAATGAAGTGTGTATGCTACCCAATGACTCTGTCTTCAAACACCGAGAAGTGGGTGAGAATTTATGACATGACTTAGGGAAAAAGTCTATAAATAGTCGATGGAAGAGCTCATTGTTCACAAAGGGATTTGAGCGAAGAAGCAGAGAAAAACCAGAGCATAAAGTGACCAGATTACAGAGTGACTTCAACCTTGTTCATAACACTCAAAGATTCCCAGTAGCCATAGAAGGTTGAAGTAAGTAACAACATTCACCAAGAACTCTGTTTTCTTTTACGAGATAAAGCCCTAATTTATGAAATGATGGCAACTACTTCATGAACCTCCAAGATCAAGAATTCAAAGAAGATAAAGGTCAATCTAGGGTAAAAGCACAAAGTTGTGTCACGTTTCAGGACCACTTATCAACACAACTAAATTTGAGTATTTCTAAACAAAAATTAAATTTTCGTCAAACATATGGTCTAGCTAGATTCATTCTAGCTAAGCTATATAAGTGGTTAAACTTTTCCAATTGGAAATGTCTATTAAATGCATGTTTTATACCAATTACCAAAGAAATAAAATTATTTTAGAAAATTGATGTTGCAATAACCCCTACTCTTTTTAATGATATTTTTAAAAAATATAAAAAATACCCTTTTGTAGAGCTCGGAGTCAAGATTATTGTCATATAAAGTTTATAGTATTTTGATTAGATCTAATATATTATAATTTTAAAATACAACAAGTAGGTATTTTAACATTCGAGAAGATGTTGCTTCAAATAAATAAAAAAATAGTTAATCATATCAAAAAAATTTAGAATTTATATTTAACACTAGAGGAGAGAGTCCTCTTTAAGAATATGTAGTTTTTTTCTGAATGGTGTAGATTTGATAGGGGAAATATGGTGGGAGATGAAAACTGTTGATTTCAGATAAGTTCAACTTTGAGCAGTTATAATGGAGAAAATATACATTGAAAACCAATCTTTCTTCTTTTTTGCACTAGCTATACATTTTATCTATAACATATTTTGAAGTCAGAGGAAAAATAGATTATTTTCATATACTTGTTTCGTGGGAACTAGACCTCAGGTTTTCAGCAGTTTTTAACAATTGAAAAATGGACTTCAAAATTTTAAAAACTATGTCAAAAAAAATTAAAAAAATATAGGCATAAACTTAATCCATTTTTACATATTTCATTAGTTTACATCATCCTCAAATTCTAAATACAAATGCCACTTTTTATGTCGTTAAAGTTGAACAATTTGCATGTTGCGATCCTTTTCCTTTATAAAAGTGTGACACAAGTTTGTACTTTACGCTCTAATCAAGAATACCACTTGTGAAGAATCTAATTACAAGATCTGTCCCGAGGTTGCTTCACAACCTAACAACGCTGGTGCATTTTCTAGTATACCAGCTAGGGTTTTACTTGTTGAGGACGTCCGAGCGTACATTCACTGCAAGATTGCACAAATATGAAACCTTGAGGTTGAACAAGCTTACAAAAAGCTTTGCAATGATGATGGAACAATCAAAGAAGAACATAAGCACATTAAAGTGAAAGGGCTCACAAATGCCTTACTATTCCCAAAGGAATTCAAGACTGAATGGATTCAATTAGTACTGAGCAGAGTACATGACCGAAAGATATGGCTGGATGAGCCAAAATTGATAACCAGGGTTGTTATACACGATGTTACCAGTTATCTTATAACCGATAAACCAAAGGCACTAAAGAACCCCCCTCCCGTTGACATCGAAAAGAATAAAGGAGCATTATGGGATGGAAAGGGATTAAAGGTATCCACCATAAATGATGATGAAATGAAATTTGGATCATGTGTCTTAGGATAGAAATTATTTTAGGCTAGCGGGATGAACAATATTGCATCCGAAGTAGTGGATACAACAAACAAAATTGTCAAGAAGGGACTGCAGTAAGATCTATTATAACTTCTACTAAGGCAATTAGATGAGAACATGAGGACAATCAGGACTGCAAAGTCTAACTCATGTAAGTTTGGTTCACTCATAATGTGCATATTTTTCTATTTTCAAGAATCCTTCCCATCTATCGACAATGTCAAATGGGACACTACCCGACCAGTGACCACACAAATTAGTGAGTTCATCAAATCAATAGGAGATAATTTTGAATCAGTCATAGATGAATACTTTACTAGATTTAAAGACAAAATGCAGAAGAGCATGAGGATACTAGAACAACTGGTAGAAAAGTACAAGACCAAATTTTTTTTTATGGTGGACACTGATTACACCTATATCAAGCCAGCTATACTGAGGAAAACATGGCTAGCACCACTTGACTATGAGGTTAACATAGATCAAGAAAACCATGCCATTAAGGCATTGATAAATGAACCATTGGATAAGTCACAAACTAAGTTTGGAACTTATGAGGAAGCAAAGGAAAGGATAAAAATCACCTTATTTCTGAAAAAGATTGATAGGAAGAAAGATAAAATGGTTAAGACAAAATAGACCGAAGAAATCGAGGGTCAGTCACCCATTGGTGAAGTTGAGAAGGTGAGTGACTCAGAATCCATAGAGTTTGATGCACCACCCCTGAAGAAGCCTAGGACTAATTCTGCTTCTAGGAATTGAAGTCAGACTCCAAAGGATGAAAGTCCTTCACCGATCAAGAAAGGTCAAGTAAGGAGCTATAAAAGAAATCCTCAAACATGGAAAAAGGCACCATCAAAAAGAAGAAAGTTCCTCAGAACTAGGGAAGATATTGAGGACACTGAACATGATGAACAACCTGTTAAGAATAAGATGCCTACAACAATTGATGAGGCATGTGCATTAATTATTAAGTTAGGTTCAATCACAGACCTCGAGATAATAAAATGGATAACTCTAGACCTTGAGGACCAGAACAAGTTAGAAGAATGCATCATCACAATGATGAGTGTATTTAAATATATACCAATTCAATTTGAAGATAAAAGGGAAAAAGAACTTATGGATAGATTTTCGGCAAGGTGGACATATTCTCTATAAGAAGAGAAACAAATCAGGGAAAGAGCCCTAGTTTTAGTCATGCCACCTAAATCTAAGATGGAAGAGATTCAAGAAATGATGGAGAAACATTCCAATGAGTTCTCACCAAAACTAAGAGCCTACCAAGGGCTAAAGGGACATCTAATTGAACTTGATAGAAAAAGTGAGGATGAATGGAGAAAGATACTTAATGTATCAAAAAGGGATTCAAGCTCTAGGCCACAAGCAACTCTTACCGACAAGAAACACATTGAAGAAAATCAGGCTAAACTGAGCCCCAAACATATTCTTACAACTGATGAGGATGTTAATGAAGAAGCATTGAACAAAAAAGAAAACAAGGATATGGACACTGCATATGAAACATGGCCCAATAATACTATAATTGATATTACCAGAGGAGATCGTATGGATGAGGTACAAAAAGATGAAGATGTCACTGTTGTCCCACCCCAAACTGACGAACATGAGACAACTACAAATACTGCACAAGTGAATATACCAGGCCAAATGCCAATGCTAATACAAGCTATTAACATAATGTCACAAAATGAAAACTCACCTGAGCATGATGCAAGCATACCCGAGGATAAGGTTACTAATGAGAAAAAGATACAATTGACCAAAATGTCATAGATGGAGCACAAAAAGAAACAGATGAAGTGCAGAAAGAAAAAGGTGAAGAAGAGAAGAAAGAAGATGATACTACTAAGAATACAAAAGGAGATGCTACAGATAAACTGAAGGTTTATGTGGAGACATCCACTACCAATCGACAGGAAGATACCGAGCAATAGGAAAAAGACACAACACCACAAAAGCCTTCATCTAGCACATTTGACAAATCAAAAGATCTTACTTTGGTAGTATATTCAAGTGCTTCCCACTCAACATCCAAGAAGAAGAAGAAGACAAAGAAGTCCAAACTGAAGGTAACACTGGATAAAATCATTGAGATAACGAAGTGTGACCCTTCTACATTGGATTTTGAATCTCTCAAAGAGTATGGAGAAATTTGTCAAAGGAAATCTATGAAAGAAAAGCTAAGGAAAGAGCACAAAGAATCCCTAGTGTTAGAAACTATAAGGGATATATTGAACAAAATAGTTCCTGACATATATGTTGATAAAAATGCCCCCATCCTTAACCAAATTTCCATTCTAACCGAGGCCATCACATCTCAGAATGTGGATGCAGAAAAAGCAATTGAGGAACAAGCAAAACAAAAATATAAATATAAATTGACAGAAAAGATCAGCCAAGAAGTGGCAGTAAAAAAGCTAAAGCTCTCAGAACTTGCAGATGAATTAGATCCAATAATTTATGAAGCTATTGCCTTGATACAAAAGTTATGCACTTTAGATAAAATCACTAAGGAAAATAGTGATAAGATTGCACAAATAGATTCTGATCTAAATACAAGTGCACATAGTCTAACCATATATGACAATGCAATCCAGATGAATTTGGAAAAATATTATGAATATAGAAGGTTGAGGCAAGAAACTCTAGAGGCAGAAACCAGGTTTAGAGATGAGGTTACCGAGTTATAGGCTCTAATGCTACCACATCTTACACTTTTGCAACAACAGATGACTTCGGAAAGAAAATTAATTGCCACACCAGAGATGTATGTAGTAGACAACATCTATGATATGCATGCCTGAATCACACTGGAGCAAATGGATCTTGAACACCTAAAGGAGAAATGGGAGAAACTGATGGAAGACATGAAGACTTTCCATTACCACATTTTTGATAAGTTGTAAGTATACACCTTTTCCCTTACTATCAAAAAGGGGGAAAATGAATGTATAAGAGGAGAATGATATATTACAAAAGGGAAAATGATATGAAGACAAGGTGAAAAGGGAGTATAGTACAAAGGAAAGTGTACATGTATATACATATACTATACTAACATATACAAAGGGGGAGTCATTAATGACAAGGTAAACATATGGTGTACATACTACACAGTTTAGTATTTTGTACATATCAGTTTTTGATACTAATGTCAAAGGGGAGATTGAAGAAATTATTT
Source organism: Thuja plicata (assembly GCA_018584345.1). Classification (NCBI taxonomy): domain Eukaryota; kingdom Viridiplantae; phylum Streptophyta; class Pinopsida; order Cupressales; family Cupressaceae; genus Thuja; species Thuja plicata. Next base: position 2,753,657 of record MU228193.1, on the reverse strand, counting down.
TTGCCATTAGTATGCAAAGGGAAAACAAATTTTGAACCATTGGTAACACCTACACTTAAAGACAAAATTTCAGTACAAACTGAAAGTACAAATAACAAAGGTCACTAAAAGTGCTAAGTTCAAGAGAAACCTGACAAGGCAGATCACAAGAGTAACCCGACACAATTTGCATAGTTCAACCTAAAAATGTTGAAGTGAAAACCGATAAAATAGAAAATAAGAGGAACCCAACAGATCAAGCGAACCTAATGGATAGTTCATAGAAGGAACACCAACATACTGACAATAGAGTGACCCGAGCAACAAACACTGAAAGTCAGTTAAATCCTGAGAAATGTGGATCTGACTTCCACGTCAGATAAAACACTTATGTTTTATATTTAGCATTTTGATTTGATTTAAAACCATTTTTTGAGGGACAAACATTGTAATTTTAATTGTTTTAATCAGTCTAACTGATTGAAAACATACAAACTAGGAGATCAAGGTCAAGTTGTAAACCTTTGATCATAGAGTTGTCTTTGTAATACGTGAAGCTAAAATAGGTCAAGATATTGTATAAATAGATGTGTAATAATTCATTTCAAATGGATGAGGATGATAGTAGCCAAGGAGCACATCTATGGATCAAACTAAGAGTTTCAAGCAAGAAAAACAAAAGATGAATTAGGTTATCAAGAACCAGATTCAAGGCTACTGAGAAACAAAGGTATTAATCAATCACATTAGATGATACATTGTACATGTAAATTTAATGGATCTATAAATCAGCAATTGTAGATTTCATACACTCAGGTCACTGAATATTTTTGTCTACATTCTAACAAGTGTGGAAAATAGAAGAAATCCTTTCAAGAAAGGTGGATTTAACAATACTTTGTAAATATCTTAACCGAGTGCACACTAAAGAGTGTTGCTAAAGATCTTAACAAAGTAGACCTTAACCATTCTCCACATAATACTCCTAACAGGGTAGATCATCAGAAGTGATCAAATTGTAAGCCTTAACCGAACCCTTCCATTCTGCAGATAGTGAAGCTTTGTGGGTTTCATCCCCACTGCAGTTTTTACCTTCTAACATGGGTTTTCCGTGTTACCAAATCTTGTGTCAAGTGTCTATACATTTCATGAATGCTTCTATGAATGTTTTAAATGATAATTAGTTTATGAATTAATGGTACATACACAAAGATAGAATAGCAGATATGAATGGTAATGTAATGTATTGATTACAAAAGGATAAAAGTTAATTGATAAAAGTTTTGAGGGTACTAATTCACCCCTCCCCTCTCAGTACACCATTCCATTATTTCCAACATGGAATTCCCAATCTCCATAAGTGAAGACAAGGTTGAAATGTGTCTGTTCTTGAAGGCAGCTGAAAGGTCATCTGATGAATAATATTTCTTTCATCATTCACTTTTTCTAGGAAGAACAAACTATGATCCATATAAAAAAATCAGATCGATAAAAGGTGCAAGATATCAGCACAAGATGCACCTTGAATATTTTTGGGCCAGTGTTTCTAATGAGAATGAGATTAGAAAAGAGAAGGAAAAGGTCATACATCCCTATGACTGGTCAAGAAAGGAGATTATAAACATTGACATATTATCTGCACCAGTCTTTGATTTCACAAGGTGGTGGATAGAATGGTAATTCAACAAGCTCTCCATGCCAAAGGATGGTTGGACATACAAGATGATGGGTCACCTTCCATTTGTAGAACTTATGGAAAGACATGTTTTCAAATAGTGTCAAAACACTTAGTCATCCAGTATTTTTCGAGTGAACAGTGTGAGCCGAGTCATCCAGAATCGCCCGAGTGATCAGTGTGACCCGAGTGACTAGCATCGCCCGAGTGATCAGTATTTCCTGAGTGACCAGTATCACCCGAGTGATCAACATAATGCCTGAGTATCAGTTTATCACCCGAGTAGACTTTTGGACCTGAGTGACAGTATTTGGCCGACTTTGCATATATTGTTTTATACCGTTATGTCTAATGGAAGCCAACTTATGAAGTTATTTATTTTTTGATAAGATATATATATATATATATATATATAAGACATTTTGTTTATCCAAACATGAACAAGAAGAGTATATAGCATAAGTATATATGCGAATATGATATGGCATATTTATTAGAAGATTGCAGAAGTATAAAGCACAACATAGACTCATCCACCATAGTCAGGTGATTAGTTATAAATCAAAGGATCTTATTCAGAAAATAAGAGTTTCCTAAGCAGATCATCTACTGGTTCATTCTAACAAGTGGATCAAAAAAATCCTCTAACTAGGTGGACCTAACAATCATTTTTTAAATCTCTTAATAGAGTTGCATTACTCATCGTATTGTATCAAATCCTTTAACAAGGTGGACTTAAAAATCCTTATTGGTCCTAACAGGGTAGACCAACAGAAGTGGTCAATGTAAGATCTAACATGCAAAATTTATACTGCAGTACTAAGTCTTGTGGGTACCATCCCCACCCCAGTTTTACTTTCTATTTGGAAGGTTTCTGGGTAACCAAATACTGTGTTATGTGTTATGAATGATTATTTCTTTTCTATGCATGCAATCGGATTACACAATCTAATTAAGGTTAAATAAGAATAAATTTATTGGTTCTTGATTCACCCCCCTCTCTCAATCACATTGTATACAATATATTTCCAACAATTGGTATCAGAGAAAAAGGTTCTCTCTTTAGAAGTTTAATAACTTGAGCAAAGATCAGAGGCAATGGAAGTATATAGACTGGAGAAAGTCATTGAGAATGAAAAGATAGATCTACAAATGGATCAGATCAAGAAACTTAAAGAGCATCTCTCTCTTTCCCTGAAATGAATAAAAGATATAGTAGTACAAATGAGTGACATGAATTATATAGAAGAAAGAATTAAAGATTTTTGCAAAGACAAAAGTTCTGAAGAAGCTGATGCAGCCATTGAATACTTGCTTGCAAAGAATCTCAATCTACATGAGGAAGTCAGAAAGTTGAAAACAGAACAAGAAGTTCATTCAATCAGATTGTGTGAAGTCATATAACAAAAGAATCAAGAAAAACATGAAATAAATTTGGAACAAGATGATAAGAGATTGCTGAGTACAAGATTAGAGGAAAAAGAAAATGAAATCCAACATTTTTCACTCTAGCAAGTAGATTTGGAAAATCAACTCAATAATGCAAATCAAGAGGTTGTCAACCTAAGAATAGAAAATGAAATACTACAGAATGATCTCAACACTGAAAGGAAAACCAATGAAATTATGATGAATTCACAAGGTAGTACAGATCAACCAACATAAATCAGATATCATGGACATAATGGACTAGGTTATACTAAACAAGGTGAATCCTCAAAGCAAGGAGCTCAAAAGAACATGAAGCCTACTTGTAACCACTATGGTAAGTTAGGGCATACATCAAATAAATGTTGGAGCAATGGAAAATCAAATTTTAATGGAAAATGTTATAGTTGCAACAAGCATGGACATAGAGAAAGTGAATGCACTGAAAAACCTAAGTTTGAAGGAAAATGTTTTAAATATAACAAACAAGGTCATAGATCCTTTGAGTGTAGAACCTAGAAATGGAATCCTGCTGAACAACTAGCTAAATGAATTTTTGGTTAGGATTACAACACATGGTATAAATATTGTCATTGTGGAGAGTATGGACACATTGGTGCAAATTGTACAAAAACTCACCTCTGAAGAAGAAATCCTACAAAGAGATGTTATGTGTGTCATCAAATCGGTCATCTAAGCAAGAATTGCATGAATAGAGAAAAAGTGGATACTGGTTTTGAGAAAGGCAAGGCAAAGGTCTTAGAAATTAGAACTCGGATGAATAAACAATGGCTAAGGAAATCCTCTAAAAGTTTAGACCAAAACAATTAAGGATCAAATGGCACCCAAGATAGTGAGTTGGGTGGATCTACCATCACAAAATAGAGATGCAAGGAAATGACTAGAACTCTGCATTCAAGCCATCATACATCAGTTCCAGATATGCTATCAAGTCCAAATCCACATATTGATGCATTATGACATATTGTGGTGTTAACCGAGTCAGGATCTCAGTTACACCCGAGCTACTCTAGCTTAACTGAGCTAAGCTGGGAAGTTAGTTTTTGCCGAGCTTCCGAGTAATCCTGAGAGAACTACCCAAGCTATGTGTCACCATTTTATTTTTCATTCTAAATTGGTAAATTGATACTATTTTTACATTGAGTTATGGATTGAATTATTACTTTTCTAAGTTATAGAATTGCTGAAATACAGAAAATGAGGTATACAATGCAGAATAACAACTATAAACATCAAAAGATTGCATAAAGGTACACCTATTCAACACTACTATTCAGCTAATGAAGATAAAATACATTTCTTTTGCATTTATGTTAACACTGATATTGTACTCTAAGTATTGATCAGATTCAAATTTTCAAATTCATAATTGATCATTACATTGTGCATTCAAAATGAATGTAGTAAACAAGTATTCCTTCATAGGTTACATATTTCAAATTGTGAACTTAGAGAAAATATACTATTTTGAAAGTAAGAAAGGAGCATAAGAAGGTTTAGGGATCCATAAATTGTCTTTAAGAGGGCTTCTGCATGTTTGAGCTGAGTAACTGCATCATCTGAATTTACATGTCTTTAACCTTGTCTTTGGCCTTGTCTCTATTCTAAGTCTTCTTCTAGTTTTGTCCTGCATCATGGAGAGAGAAAATAGTTATATCCAAATTGGATCTAAGCAATACATAGCTACCTAAAATATCATACTAAAATCAAGTCTTTAGAGATGTACATTTATGTAAACATCAATGCAATAGGAAAATATGCATCTGCATCAACTAAATAAAGTATCAAAGGGACATAATTCTATGAAACCTTTTACTGTTTATAGTTGTCATTCTGCATTATTCAAGAGTTTATATTTAGGAAACCAGAAAATATGAATCTAAGGGACTTGGGTCTTGTAGCTGAGAATTTTTTTTTTTTAGAACATCAACATGTTAGGTTAGTAAACCCAACCAGCAAACCAACATTCATGCATAAGTGTCAATTCACATGACACTTACATAAAAACATTGATTGACTGATTGTATCCACTAACCTAACATGTGGACTTGGTGGTGTGTGCAAGAAAGTGAGACAAAAGTATCTTCAAATGCAGAAAGAAACATAAAGTACTAAGAGTTCACTAGTTGCAGATGATAAAAGAAAATATAGTGGGTGTCACGAGTCCGTGCTCGAACCTCACTGGATTAAAGATGCAAGAGTACAAAAATTCATGAGTTCAGAAGGAAAAGAAGGGATAGTTTATACAGTTCATAGAAGGTAATATAGAATGCAAGCATGCTATTACAAATCTTAAATACAGCTTCACAAAACAAAATGGAGAATATAGTAACGCTGGTAAAAGGTGCATATGAAATGAAATGATGTAGTAAAGATAAGTGTTCCTGATTGGAATAGTGTTATAACCAACAAGAAACAAAATTGTGGATCAAAAATAAGGTAACACTATACTTTCTCTTTGTACAAAGCAAGGGTTGAATGAAATACTATGTAATGCTATTTTGAGACATGCATTAAGCAATACAATGTTTCTCAAAAGGAAAAAAATTGGCACTGTTAAACACCAGGATTGAAAATCAAATAGTGTTGTTATTTCACAAGTTCAATACATATTCAAAGAAAAATCAAATGACAATGTTGTCTAAAGACACGAGAGATATGTGCTACTGTGCTCTAATGCTGATATGCAGATACTAGAAGAGTAAAAACAATATTATCAAAGGTTGTTATGAATTTACATAATAAAGGAAAAGATGTCCAAATGCAGTACATATGCTAGAATAAACAATAAATTAAAATGTTTTTATATATATTCAAATAAAAAATGCAGTGTTTATCATAATGAAAGTCAAATGATGTTACTGTTATATATGTTATCAATGATGGTGCTTGTTCAAAGAGAAATCAAGTAAACATTGTTAATATTTAATGATGTTAGATATATGTTTAGTAATAGGGAAGACGCATCTATTGAAACCAAATAACAACACTGTTTAAATGAAAGAGGAGATGCATCTTAAATTTAGAGGTCTCTATATTTTACAATACTATTCATGGGTGTCATGAGCCCATGCTCGAACCCCATAAATAACATTCATACAGGAGTCAACAATTGATACACTAAGTTATTTATCATATTGCAAATTTTAGACAAGATGCAGATAGAACCATAGGTTTTGTAGTTCGATAAAGACACTATAGTTCCTACATATTTTAAAATTTCAAACATGGTGGCATAATCATTTAAAAGCCACGGTTCTAAAATGCAGTAAAGGCCAAGTTCTTTCTTCACAAAATAACTCCCTATTATAAAAAAAAAGACAACATACAAATTGAAAACATCTAATGGAGAAAAGAAACTCGAGTTTAGCTCTGTATTACAACAAAAAAAGATGTGCATGGTTTCATTATTAAATACAGAGTCATCAACAATCATGTTCACAACTTTGCAAGGAAACAGAGGACCGAGTAAACATAAAATGGTTCCACTATACAAACAGTTTGCAAAATGTATGGAGGCTGAGTTTAACTAAAGGAAAGGTGACAACATGCAAAGATGGAGTCAATAGTAAAAGGTAATGAGCACCCAGATGCAGATTAACCTTCGAAATCAGTAACAACAACATGTTAAAAAAAATGAAGAGTGAAAAAACAAAAGAGATGACTTATCTATAAGTTACAAGTCGAGCAAGGTGGAGTTTGAGTTCATGCATAGTTAACAACAAAAATCCTGAGTTCAGACAAAGATACATAAGCAGCACCATATCTTATGGCATGATGCTCCCACTTCATGAAGAGAGGTCAAGTTTAACATATGATGCCATATAAAGAGTAGTGAAGGCCACGGTAAAGAAGTCGAGCTTGAGTTTGACTCTAGATGAGCCCGAGTTCCTTTTTCATTTTTTGCACAACACCATGGTCATGGCATTAAAAATCTAGGTTAACACTAGGGCCACAGTATCGAGCTCCTCACAAAAATATGTAAACTCTAGTGAAGAAGACAAGTTCTCCCTTTTTTATAACTATTTCCAGTTCAAGCACGAAGTTACATGCTTGAAAATGAATGCATATTCATAGCCACAGACAAAGATTAAGGAGAAATAACCATAGAGATTCACATATGACCCACAAATGCCAAAGAAAGATAAAAAAATACAGTATGCCATAGATACTAACTCTCAGATCACATGGTGAACTCCAGATGAGCCCGAGTTTGATAAAGAAAGCCAAAGAAATAGTGAAAAACCACAAGCATGGTGGCACCATAAGTAGGAAACCCTAACCTCTTTCCTCAAACTACTAAATGACAAGATGAAATGCCTATGTCAAAGTGTGATAAACTTTGAAATCTGACTGACAAAATGACTCAAGGCTTTGTTAACTACAGTGCATGAAGGCTTCACTACATGTCACGAAAACCTTTCTAGATACCTAGACAGCGCAACCAGTAAATGATAATAGATTTTTTTTTGAAATAGGTCATGTTGACCGTAGTGCTAAGGTGTTAGTTTTGATGGGTTTTCACTCATACATTTGAGTTAGGGTTTTTTAGGTTGGGGTTACATCTTAAGTTAGTTTTTGGTTATATTTTGGTTGTGTTATGTAATATCTTTGATATATTGATATATATTATTAAAAAATATTAATCAAAGGTATCAACATTAGGAGAGTTTAATTAAGGGCTAGGTTGTGGGCATCACTTATTCCTTAAATTTAGAAAATTAGGTATTTTAGAGGGCATTATTGGAGGCTACATTTTTGGGCATCATTTAGGCCTAAAATTTAGGGTTATCTAGCTGATTGTTAGGACTTTTGGGGGGAAATTCCATTTTCAGAATTGGCTTTAGGGGCTATATATTTGAACTTCTTATTCATTTGTAGGGGTTCAAATTTTTTGAAATTAGAGGTATTAGTGAGCATATTGTTCCTTTGCCCTTTTTCCTTATTTTTTGTAGCCATCAGTTCATCTTTAAGACATATTATGATCAAGTGAGTGCATACATTCCTTGACATTTTTGTACTTTCTCATGTAACTGTAACATAAAAAAATTAAGATTTGGTTGGATTTGATTTGAATATTTATGTTACCAAAATGTAAAGGAGTGAATTGTGGTTTTAAGAGGGTTTGAATTGTTAATTGTTATCTATGTTGATTGTGATTAAGGGAATATAAGATGCTCCTTTCTTTCACCCTCAAATACACAAATAGGAGATCCAATTTTAATCAACCCCAAAGGGTTAATACACAAATAAATCCAATATTTGGAAAGAAACCAAGAAAGGGGATCTTAAATTCTGTAAATTGATTGATTAATATGATTAAAGACAGTAATTGAAAAGAATAGGAGAAAGTACCAACCTCACAAAATTGCAAATTAAAGATTGCTATTTTCTGAGATCTGTAGACTATTTTTGGAGATGCCAACAATTGATACCGAACTGAAATAGAGAGATGGACAAAACCCAAAAATATTTTTCCATTCTGATGTCGTCTTATGAAAAATGTTGACCCTGTACCACTTTTACCAACTCAACCTGCTCAACTCCGAAAGTGTCCCTGTTCGCACAGTCTGAAAGAAATCCAAAAAGGGTATCTAGATCTGGCCTTAAATTTACAGTCCCAAACCTTTACCTGCAAGAAAAATATTTGTTTTTTGGGGGGAAGGGGTTTTCCTTGGTCAAACCCCAGTTTTGGAATTAACCTTATAATATAATTGAAATTGCAGAGATAAACAAAGTAAACACATAAATTCACCTTGCTTGTAATGTCTTTGTGGCGGATTCAAATCCGTGGATCCACAAGTATGCTTCAAAACATGAAATGTAGAATGGAAGGATGTCTTCAATCTCTTTCTTATAGATCTCCAACACCAAGTCTTGAATGGGTTCTTGAACTTGACAAGGGCTTTGGAAGAAGAGGGATGGAGAGATCACCAAAAGGGCACTTTTTGGCTTGAATCCTTCAATGGCCTCCAATGGATCTCCTTCATGAAAATGAATGCTTGAGAATGATGGATGCTTGCTTCAAATATTTCTCAATTACTTGCTTGGACTTCACTTCATAAGGATGCTTGATGCTTGATTAGAAGACTTCAATTTCTTGATTGAGGTTATTCATGCTTAGAGAAAATGAGAGGAGAAGGCTCCCTTTTATATGGAATTAGGGCACAATCTTCTAAGGAGGCCTACATAGAATAATTAAATCATCATTTAAGTATTTAACCCTAGGAGAGGACCTATATTAAATATAATTTAGGAATCAACCAATTCAAAACCCGAAACAGCCGACCTAGAAGTGGGAGAAAACTTTTTGTGAAGACTGACATTCGGGAATCTGTGGGATTCTGGGTTTGGGACCCTGGGACAGGGTCGAGGTTGGCCCTATCCTTGGATAGGGTCAAGGTTGACCCTATCCTAGGGTAGGGTTGAGGTTGACATAGTCCCAAAAGGTTTACCTTGTCTTGAGATCCCAGGATCAGAGGTCAGAGACCCAAAATGCGCCAAAATTCAGGTCATAAAATGGAGGTTAGAAAGGTAGGTCAGTGGGGAAGCCATGTCAAGATCAGGAACCCATTTAGAGGCACTCTTCATGACCCAAAACCACTCACTCAGAAGGCTAAACCTGTCTCCCATGGAAGTGCTTCCATTTTCTGACTATACATTTAGCCCCCACTTTAGCAAGAGTAATAGTTCAACACAAACTCTTGGTAAAGGAGAACATACAGAAAAGACAATCTTATTAAAATCAAAAGGGATAAAGAAACCCTCAATCCCCCAAGGGACTCGAGTCCTTATAATCCTTAAGAGCCTGATAAGAGAAACATCACTTAGTTAAGAAAGGAGAAAAAGAGTGTGATTATCTCGCCGAACGAGAACTTATGTCCCATTGTGAACCACACAAAGGTGTAACTGGAAAGATAGAGTTGAACCACCTAGTGAATGTGGCTACTCACTAGTTAACCCATTAGGGAGATCCGTTCTTAAAGGGATCAAAGTATTTGTAAATTGAAAACTGGCAGGATCAAGAGATCTATGTAAATTTAAACTGGAGGGATCAAGTGATCCTAAAAAAATGTAAAAATATGTCCATGCTTCAAGGATTAGTTTCTTTTAATCCATAAAGGGAAAAAGTTTTAAATACTATGATTTAAGGATTAGTTTCTTTTAATCCATAAAGGGAAAATTTTTTAAATATATTTTGAAAACTATTTTGAATGTGTGTGTGTGCAAAAAGTGAGTAGAGTGTATGCCCCCACATTAAAGTCATTGCTAACACTTTAACAGGAGCAATGAGTTTAATTGAAACATAAGCAACTCTACGGATTACATTTCCACTGCGAGATGCCCCCAAGAGTGGAAAAATCATGGGAAATAAAACATAAACATACATAAGAACACAAAAGGGATCTACCTAATGTGGGGTTAGTACGTTCATAAGATAATATGTACATATATATATATATGATATTATTGCAAATGAATTAACATAATTCCCCAAAGAAAGTAGAACTACAATCACAAAGGAGGAAAGAAACTTAAGAATTACGAAGAGGAATCTTTTCAGACCATAACCTGGAGACCAAAAAGAATTGGTGCTACCATGTCGCAAATCCAAGCAGATTGTACAAGGAAAAAAATTACAAACAATAGCACAAGTACAACATAACATGAAACAACATATAGAAGAATGTAGATACATATAGAAGAATGGAACAATAGTTACAATTCATTTATCATCTTATACCAACAGAGTAAACAAGGGTCGTATAAAAGAATCTAACAAACATTTAGAAACACATTACGGGGGAAACACATTACAACATATAAACACAAAGGGCTACCATAAAGGATGAGCCAATGAAGCATGTTGTCAACCTTCCCCATCTGGGCTGATGTTATTTAGGGTAGGTGGGCAACTCGCAAGAGGGACTATATCCAATATAGTAGGAATGATAGCCAGTTCCAAACAAGGATCCTCTTGAGAATCACATTGTTTGATACTAGGTGTGATTGTTAATTGAGTAGTAAGCATATGAGGTAAATCATTATCAAGATCAATGGTCTCATATTCATCACTAGGATCAATAGGATCATCAAGAGTGTCCTCCTCATCAAGGTTGATAAAAATAGGATCCAAGATGCAAATAGGATCAGCATACTCATTTGTCTTATCATCATGAATAGTGATATTGATTGCATCAGACATAGGTTGATCAAAAGTAGGTAAAGAGCTTTTGAGCATAGAAGCACAGGCTCTAGCATGGGCTCTGCACTTCTTACAATGTTCATTAGCAGATTTGTTATGTTTCACTTTGCTTGATATGTTGTGAGAGCTAGGAGGAATAAAAATAGGTTCCTTCACAGGTTCTATAGGAGGAATTTCAGTAGGTGGTAATGGAAGGGTAGATGTAGGATTAATTTTATTAGTATTAATGGATAAAGGAGGGATTGTAGGAGTAGGCAAAAGGCCATGGTTGGAATCAATCTGAGGCATACTTAACTCCACGATTTTGCGATGTTTGTAAGCTTGATATGAGTGAAAGAGATGATTAGGGCAAGGAGGGCATGAGTTAGGTAGTGAAGGCCAAAATAAATCAAGAGAAGCATAATCTTGAGGCCTAGATGGTTGATACAAACTATGATTAATTGTCTTAACTTCTCTATCATGAATAAACTTAAGGCATTTATGAATGGGAGAGGCAATAGCATGCATAGCAGTTATCCATGGTAAACTAAATTTGATTTGAAATTGATCAGAAGCAGGAATAATGATGAAGGTAGTGTCTATAACTTTACCACAAAGTTCGATAGGTAAGGTAATAGAACCAAGTGCAGGATAAAGAAAGCCATTACAAGTTTGAATCCATGCATCAGATGAATCTTAAAAATCACGTTGTAATCCTTTCATAAAAATATTTTCTATAGTTATGACATTAATTAAAGATGTGGGATCAACTAGACAACCATGAGTAGGTATCTTAGCAATCCTAGCATAAATATAAGGGGGACCATTAGGAGCTTTAATTGTTTTAGAATCATCAAAAGTAATTAGAAGTTTCCTAGGTCGCTTATCCTTAATTTGTTTTTGAGGTTGAGGTGGAATTGGAAGTGGAAGTGGAGGTGAAGGATCTTGAACAATAGTTTTGGATGGAAAAACACTCTTCACATGATTAACAATGTTATTAAGAGCCTCCATCTTTGAATCATAAACAATGTCTACAGAAGATGGTTGAGCTATAGTATTAGTATCATGTGTAGGTAAAGGATTGGTATAGATTTGAAGGTTTTGG